>CM054131.1:27327704-27890204 GCA_028751855.1 Ambrosia trifida
CCCGCAGCATGTCTTCTAAAGTTTGAATAGTACGCTCACTCTGACCGTCAGTCTGTGGATGGTAAGCCGTACTCATGTCTAGTTGGGTACCCAAAGCCTTGTGCAAAGACTTCCAGAAGTGAGAAGTAAAATGGGAGTCACGATCTGAGATAATAGAAACTGGTACCCCGTGCTTAGAAACAACCTCTTTCAAGTAAAGGCGAGCCAAACGATCCATGGTGTCGGTCTCCTTAATAGCAAGAAAATGAGCTGATTTCGTCAACCGATCGACAATCACCCATATCTTGTCGTTCCCGCTTGGTGACTTAGGAAGTTGTGTGACAAAATCCATAGTAATCCGTTCCCATTTCCATTCCGGGATTTCAGGTTGTTGCAGGAGACCCGACGGTTTCTGGTATTCCACCTTGACCTTAGCACAGGTCAAGCATTTGCTCACGTATGAGGCTATGTCCGACCTCATGTTTGGCCACCAGTAAAGCACCTTCAGATCTTGGTACATCTTATCCGAACCAGGATGAATAGAATACCGGGACTTATGAGCCTCATCAAGGACAAGTCCCCGTAGTCCCCCGAACAAAGGAACCCATATACGTTCTGCGAAATAGTGTAGGCCATCAGGCCTTCGCTCTAGGTGCTTGTCGGCACCGTGCATAGTTTCAGCTTTAAGGTTTTCCTCCTTCAAAGCTTCCAATTGGGCAGAACGGAGTTGATCAGGTAACGACGAATGAATGGTGAGCTGCAACGCCCGAACACGACGAGGTTTAGTAGATTCCTTCCTGCTCAAGGCGTCTGCTACAACATTCGCCTTGCCAGGATGGTACTTAATAGCACAATCATAGTCGTTCAAAAGTTCGATCCAACGGCGTTGCCGTATGTTCAAGTGTTGTTGGTCGAAAATGTGTTGGAGACTCTTGTGATCGGTGTAGATGGTGCATTTGGTACCGTACAAGTAATGTCTCCAAATTTTCAACGCGAATATCACGGCACCCAACTCTAAGTCATGAGTTGTGTAGTTCTTCTCGTGCACCTTAAGTTGACGAGAAGCATACGCAATCACTTTCTCGCGTTGCATCAACACGCAACCGAGTCCATGAATGGAAGCATCACAGTATACAACAAAATCATCAGGACCCTCAGGTAAAGACAAAATAGGAGCAGAACACAGTTTAGACTTCAGTTCTTCAAACGCGGACTCTTGTGATTCACCCCAGTCGAACTTCCTATCCTTCTGAGTGAGAGTGGTGAGGGGTTGAGCAATCTTCGAGAACCCCTGGATGAAACGACGATAATAGCCCGCAAGGCCTAGGAATTGCCGCACCTCAGTTGGCGTCTTTGGTGCTCCCCAGTCCTTGATCGCTTCGATTTTTGTTGGATCGACATGAATTCCTAGTTCATTAACCACATGTCCTAGGAATTGAACTTCGCGTAACCAAAAGTCACACTTTGAGAACTTGGCGTAAAGTTGTTCCCGTCGCAAGAGTTCCAAAACTAACCGCAGGTGTTCCCCGTGTTCGGTCTCGTTCTTCGAGTAGATCAGAATGTCATCAATAAATACAATGACGAATTTATCCAGATATGGTTTACAGACGCGGTTCATCAAGTCCATGAAAACCGCCGGTGCGTTCGTGAGACCGAAGGGCATGACCAAGAATTCGAAATGGCCATAACGTGTTCGAAAAGCAGTCTTTGCAACGTCAGCCTCCCTGACGCGCAGCTGGTGATAACCGGACCTCAAATCGATCTTGGAATAATAACTAGAACCCTGAAGCTGGTCGAACAGATCATCAATACGTGGAAGAGGATAACGGTTCTTGACGGTCAATTTGTTCAGCTCTCTGTAGTCTACGCACAATCGGAAACTCCCATCCTTCTTCTTAACAAATAAAATCGGGGCTCCCCAAGGGGAAGAACTTGGCCGGATGAAACCCTTGTCCAAGAGTTCCTGTAACTGACTAGACAACTCCTGCATCTCGGGAGGTGCAAGACGATAGGGGGCCCGAGCAATAGGAGCAGCCCCTGGTACAAGATCAATACCGAACTCGACTTGACGATGAGGAGGAAGACCAGATAAATCATCGGGAAAAACATCAGGAAACTCGCGTACCACCGGAATGTCGTCGATCTTCTTTTCATCACCAGAGGAAACAGATAAAAGCGCCAAAACAGCTGGATAACCCTTTCGAAGACACTTAAGGGCTTTCATGCTAGAGATGATGTTTAGCGGAACACCACCCTTGATACCGTACACAGAAAGAAATTCTCCATCAGGGAGAGGAATCCGAATAACCTTATCGTAACAGACAATCTCCGCGCGATACAAAGATAACCAATCCATTCCTACCACAACGTCAAAACTACCCAAAGGTACCGGCATAAGGTCGATGGGAAACGATAAACCCGACAACTCTAACTGACACTCCCGAAGAACACTAGTAGCTTCAATCGTTTTACCGTCAGCCAACTCAATAATATACTTGGTCTCTAATGGTACAGGTACTACATCTAGCAGTCGACTAACATCCATGGATACAAAACTCTTGTCGGCACCAGAATCAAATAACACGCTAACAGAACGATTATTGAGAAGAAACGTACCGGTGACTGTGTCAGGGTCCTGCCTAGCCTCAGCAGCTCCAATGACGAAGGCACGTGCATTTCTGCCGCCGCCCCCGTTGTTACCATTCCCGTTGTTTCCACCCTGTTTCAGTTTTGGGCAATCCTTCTTGTAATGCCCAGTGTCACCACAGTTGTAGCATCCTTGTTTCCCTGTAGTCCCCTGAGTAGTCGGAGCTGAGCTGTTAGTCGGAGCCTGAGTCGATGGAAGTGTAGCCCGACAATCTTTAGCATAGTGGCCTGTTCGCTGGCAGCGGTGACAACGGTTACTGTCGCAGTTCCCTTGGTGATGGCGTCCACACTTGTTGCATTTGGGCAGTTTTCCCGCATAACCACCCTGCTTGTTACCCGAAGAAGATGAACCCCCATTATCAAACCTTTTACCCTGCTGTGCAGACCCAGACCCTTTCCCGTCATTTTCCCACTTGCGCTTGTTGTTCTCTGGAGCCTTAACAGTTGAACCTTTCGCAGGCAAAATCCCCTCATTCACCTTTAAGTTAGTCATCCTATGTGCCGATCGAACTACCTCCGCATAAGTAGGATGATTTCCAGCAGCTACCAACCCTGCAATTTCCGGCACTAGCCCTGAGACATAATGTTCAATCTTACGATACTCTGGCACGTGCAGATCGGGACACAGCACTGCCAACTCATTCCTCCTCACAGTATACTTCTCGATTTCCGACCCAGTCATTTTGAGGTTCCACACCTCATGCTCCAGCTTCTGTACCTCTTCCCTCGGGCAATACTCCCGCTTCAGCAACTGCACAAAGTTCTCCCATGGCATAGCATATGCCTCCCCAATACCCATGTTCTGGGTGATACCATTCCACCAAGTCAATGCCACGTCCTGAAATAACGCAGCAGAATACTTCACCCGATCTTCTGGGAGACAGTTACACATCAGAAATACCGACTCCACTTTCTCCAACCACCTAAGCAAGCTAACCGCACCCTCAGTGCCAGAGAATTCCTGGGGCTTGCAATCCCGGAACATCTTGTAGGTGCACATGGGTGGGGGTGGGTCAACAGGACCACCTGAAATGAAACGTATGAGAAACCACGAATAACGTAAACAAGGCTCACCAATGAGGCAAAGAAAATGGATAAAACAACTTACCACCACCGTTGTGCCCTAACTGGAAGGCAGCTTGGAGCAAGTTGTTCAGATCAGCCTGTGATAGGTTAATACCTCCACCACGTCCACCAGCACCACCGCGACCACCACCACGTCCACCATTGCGACCACCTCCACGTCCTCCACGCACTCCAGACATGATTCTGGCAGAAAGAACGAGAAAATTTAGTTTCGCAGTTAAAGATAACCACTAATGTTCACAAGATCAAAGCCAGATCCAATCCAGGACTATCCCCTCAAACCCAGAGCTCACTAGGGCTTCCATGCATTTCGTTTTATGATTTTGTGTGCACCCAAAATGATAAAACGCTCTACATGGTCCTCCAAGTGTTCTCCTAGTTCAAAGTTCAAATCACCGAACATAGGCTCTTTGCTATACACCGTAATACTACGGTAGTTCATGACAAGTGTTTCTATTGGAGTGCGAAAGGGAGGTGTCCGAGCCTTGGACAAATCTCATGAGTACACGAGTTACTCCAATAGACCACACTGCCTAGAAAACAAGTAACCCAACCTAAGATAGAACGGATGATGTAACGTAGAAAGACCAACGATTTAGAGACACCCCGACAAGACCATACGTAAACCACTATAACGTTTAGTACCATGTGATCGTCTAGTGTGTGCGACTCGGCTATAGACTAGACTCTACATGCAGTCCTAGTTCACTATAACCATTGGCTCTGATACCAATCTGATACCCCAGGAAAATCCCACATCGGCCGTGGCCAGGAGAGATCCTTGGTTCATAAGTAATGTCTTGCCTCTTAAATCACCAACGCGTTTTGGGGCTTAATGTTAGTGGATGAGAGGAGAACTCCACAGTTAAGCGTGCTCAGGTAGGAGAAATTTCAGGATGGGTGACCTCCTGGGAAGTCTCCATTTGAGCAACCAAAAACAAATCCGTGAGCTCTGGATGGGCAAAGCGGACAATATTGGTGATGAGAGGGGCGGGGTGTTACAGATGGTATCAGAGCCACTCCTGTGCCGTTCGGGATGGTGGGTGCACACCTCATCAGGGACGATGAGACTCTAACAGGGGGTGAATGTGACATCCCAGGAACACACCTCATCAGGGACGATGAGACTCTAACAGGGGGTGAATGTGATACCCCAGGAAAATCCCACATCGGCCGTGGCCAGGAGAGATCCTTGGTTCATAAGTAATGTCTTGCCTCTTAAATCACCAACGCGTTTTGGGGCTTAATGTTAGTGGATGAGAGGAGAACTCCACAGTTAAGCGTGCTCAGGTAGGAGAAATTTCAGGATGGGTGACCTCCTGGGAAGTCTCCATTTGAGCAACCAAAAACAAATCCGTGAGCTCTGGATGGGCAAAGCGGACAATATTGGTGATGAGAGGGGCGGGGTGTTACATTAACCGTGGATGTGGGTCTTCATTCATCGCTCTAATCCCGAAGTGCAATGACCCGGTTACTTTCAACGAATTTCGGCCGATTAGTTTGATTGGATGTATATCCAAAATTATTTCAAAAGTACTCGCGAACCGTATTAAGAAAGTGGTAGGGAAACTTGTTTCGGAGGTGCAATCCGGCTTCTTAGCGGATAGAAATATCCTAGACGGACCCGTAATGCTAAACGAAATAGTCTCTTGGGCTAAAAAGGTGAAGAAGGAGTTGTTCGTGCTAAAAGTAGATCTAGAGAAAGCTTACGACTCTATTAGTTGGTCCTACATTGATAGGGTCCTTCAACAAATGAACTTCCCGGATCGATGGAGGGCTTGGGTGAGAGGGATCTTTCTCTCTAGTCGGGCGTCCGTTTTAACTAACGGGTCTCCTTCTTTGGAATTCGAAGCCTTTCGAGGAGTACGCCAAGGAGACCCCTTATCCCCTTTCATTTTCATCATTGCCTTGGAAGCACTTACCGGCTTTGTGGAAAAAGCAAAGGAACTAAATATTATTAAAGGCGTGAATCTCCCGCACGGTGGGCCTACTTTGACGCATTTGATGTTTGCGGATGACATTGTGTTTATGGGGGAGTGGAGTATGGAAAATATCCGTAATGTGATCCGTATTATGAGGTGTTTCCATCTCATATCTGGGCTGAAAATCAATGTTAAAAAGACTAACCTTTATGGTGTTGGTGTGTCCGAATCCACTGTTGAGCAAATTGCCGAGTTGACTCACTGCAGCGTTGGTAAATTCCCATGTAGATACCTTGGTCTACTGGTTGGGGCCAACATGAACCATGCTCGACATTGGAGATGTGTGGTCGATAGTTTCAAAGCCAAACTTTCTAAGTGGAAAGCAAAACAATTATCATTTGGGGGAAGATTAACTCTATTAAGAGCCACTCTTGACAGCTTGCCTCTTTATTTTTTCTCAATATACAGGGCTCCGAAACAGGTTCTTGAAGTTTTAGAAGCCTTACGACGACGTTTCTTTTGGGGAGGTGATGAAGACAAGGCGAAAACAAGTTGGGTATGCTGGGATAGAGTTGTTGGGCCAATGGATAAAGGTGGTTTGGGCCTCGGGTCCTTACAAAACATCAACATTAGTCTCCTCATGAAATGGTGGTGGCGATTTAAAACGGAAAAGTCGGCTCTTTGGAACAAAGTTATCTCGGCTATACACTATCAATCAGGGGGATGGTCTTACTTACCTATAAAACCGGGTATTTTTGGTGTGTGGGCAAGTATTCAAAAAATCGAAAAGGATCTGTTGGAACGAAGCATCAGCATACGAAATCTGATTAAAGGGGCACTGGGTGATGGAGAATCTATCCGGTTCTGGGTGGATTTCTGGGTTGGGGAAGGGCCATTAATGTATAAGTTTCCAAGCCTGTTTTGTTTGGAAAGTAATAAAGAGGCAAAGGTCTGTGAAAGAAGGGTGATGTGGGAGTGGAAACGTGAACCGCTAACTACTCTGGAAGTGCAAGAACTTGAACAGCTGTCGCTAATGCTGATCAATGTGCAGGATGCTGTAGCAGCGGACAAATGGGACTGGATGGGGGGACTAGACACGTCGTTTTCGGTCGCTTCCTGTAAGCAGCTGCTGAGCCAACATGCTGTCCCTTACTACCCCTTCGAATGGATTGGTGGAGTCCCAAAAAAGGTGAGCATTTTTGGTTGGAGAGCCGAACAAAATCGGCTCCCTACTATGATGGGTCTGAAAAAGAGACGAATTCTGGCTGGATCCACGGCATGTAAACTCTGTGGACAGCATGATGAAGACGCGGATCATCTTTTCACAGGTTGTCTTATTGCATCAGTAATTTGGCAAAAGGTTAGTACCTGGTGCAAGATCCCTTCGGTTTATGCTTTTAACGTGAGAGACCTTCTAAATGTATACAAGACTGTGGGCGTGGAGAATTGTAAACGAAAATGGGTCAGAATGGTGATCATTGGCATGTGTTGGGCCATTTGGAAAGCTCGTAACGGAGTGATTTTCTCTGGAAAAAGGACGAGTTCGGATGCAATATTCGGGGAGGCTCAAGCTATGGTCTATCTATGGGCGAAACACAAGTCGAGAAGAAACAACTGGACGTGGGAGAATTGGCGTAGTTTTAACTTTTCAGTAACATAATGTATGGTGTATCCGAGATGTAATTGGTGATTAATCTTTGGTCTAGTGACTTGCTAGGCTACTGATTGTATGTGATTTGAGGTGATATGAATGAAGTTTGTTGTTTGCTGTTCAAAAAAACAAGATGTTGTAAGCTGAGAAGCTAATGCTTATAGCTTCTCATCTTCTGGCTTCTTAGCTTCCTAGCATGAGCTTGTTAGTTTCTTGAAATTGTCGAAAGTGTTGCACTAAGGGGGGATATGGCCTTGTAACCTACTCATTGTAGACCACGAGTCATGACACGCACGAAACAATCTTACATCTTTGTAATAAGTCCAGGTTCATATGGCATCACACTCACATTTCGGGGCTGTTTGGTAGCCTCTGAATGGTTATTAAGAGGCTACCTCTTAATGGTTCATAACCTCTGAATGGTTAAGAGATAACCTTAAGTCTGAATGGTTAAGAGATAACATCTTAATGGTTGTCTCTTAACCATTCAGACTTAAGGTTACCTCTTAACCATTCAGAGGTTATGAACCATTAAGAGGTAGCCTCTGAATGATCATTAAGAGGCTACCAAACAGCCCCTTCGTGATTATAGATTGCTAGGTTTCATGATCATCTCATGTAATACCTTTGGTAACACGATTTTCTTTCCACACATGAAATCAGTTTCATCTAAAATCAGAGTTATAGTCGAGTTTCAGAGAATGTCAGTTTTCGTTGTCGTTTGCTTAATAATAAGGAGATAAGAGAGACTTGGTTCATAATATATTCATTTGAAAATTGGAGATAAACGTGGGCATGGCTTGCCGGAAATTGTGGCACATATAATAAAATACAATCTAGAAAATGATTTTAACATAATGTACATTTTCTCGAAGAGACGTGAAGAAAAGGTAATACTCGATATGGTTATCAAGTTCGACGTGACTTTTATATGACTTTGATATGATATTATAAGAGGGCACATGCTTGTTAAAGTAGAATGTGATACCATCAAGTGACTTCTATAAATGTTAATTAGTTCAAATATATAAATCTCTCACAAGTGAGGAGATATATACCAATGTAACGAATATCTCTTTTTTAAACTCCAATTCTAACACGTAAAGAAATCACCTCCCGCCAAAGTATGCTTTTATTAATCACTTTTTACTCACTTTTTGCCAAACCTTAAAACTGCTTAATTAAAATACCAATTCTATATCATTATATGGATTATTTATCCCATTGCAGGTATCATGCATTATCAATGAGGATTAGGGCTGTTCACGAGCCGAGCCGAACCGAACGGACCTTTGCTCATGCTTGGCTCATTTTCAAACCGAACCGAGCTGAGCGGCTCGTTTACAACCGAGCTGAAAGCGAACGAACATTTTTCAAGCGTAAATTTTTTCGAGCGAGCGTCGAGCGAGAAACGAGCGGAGATTAATTTAGACAACCATAAAATTGGGATGTTATCTTCAATGTTTCGTTGTCGAGTGACAACTAAGGTGGAGGTGTCCGATGAGGACACTAATATTGAGTTCCGAGTGTTCAAGAATGAGGCTTAGGTTGAGGCAATGAGCATATTACAGAGAACAATTGTCGCATTGTGGCGTAGGGTGATATCGAGTGACGACTAGGGACGGACGACTAATAACATAAAGAATTTAAGGCTGTCACGTTACGACTTACAGTTTTACTACTAAATCTTGTGTTAAATATTTATTTGATAAAGCGGACTAGTCGTCGTTTATTTGCATATATTGGGCCAAATGTTATGTATAAAGCTATAAACATTACTATAATTTGTGCGTATATATATAATTATATATATATAATAGATAAATAATAATTTATTCGAGCCGAACCGAGCCGAGCGGACCTTTGCTCGTGCTTGGCTCGTTTACAAACCGAACCGAGCCGATCGGCTCACTTACAACCGAGCAGACGATCGAGCGAGCATTTTTCGAGCCTTTTCCGAACGAGCGGCGAGCGATCCACGAGCGATTTGAACAGCCCTAATGAGGATAAACCAAATTAAAACTTTTATTTAGATCATGACATATTTATTTATGTTAGTGGCGGATCTAGAAATGATTTTCAGTAGTAACGTTTTTCATTTTTTTCATTTTAGTAGCAACGTTTTTCAAATTTCGTAAAAAAAAACAAATTTTTCAATAATTTTCCACTACACGCGCGAAGTTCAGCAGTAACGGACGCGGCACCTAGCTCTATGCTAGGTCCGCCCCTGATTTTTGTGGTTTATATACCACACATGCCAGTTATTGTAGGTGTGATACGTGTTATGTATGGATTTCAAGGAGAACGGTATTTGCATAACTTCAACAATTCAACTAAACAGGTTTGACAACAAGAGATGTGAAGTTGGATGCACACTATGTAACAAAGAAACAATAATTGTGTAATCAAAACTTATTATAACATCAAATCATATGTCAAAGTAGGACGTACCGTTGCAATGCATAGGACGCAACGTGTTAATCAATACGGTGTTAATATTTATTTTACAAAATAAATGAAATGAAAAGTGCAAAGTTAGACGAACCGTTATAACGCATTAAACTTTATTCTAGTAAAGTATTCCCTAAGACTATTTTAAAACATTGACAAACTATATATATAACAAAATAATGTCAACTTTTTTCTAGAAATTAATCAAGTATATCAAAGATTTAAAAACTGAATGGAAACTACTTTTTGTTTTTATTTAAATACAAACTCCAACATTGGTATCCATTAATCTTTGGGTTTTGAATTTTAATAATTCAAACTTTCACCCATTGACCGATAATAATTTGTACTTCAAAAATTCTCAACGACAATCCCAACTTTCATTGCATTGGCCGACAATGAACATTTGTTAACTGAGAACTAACTCAGTTAGTCGATGATGACGTGGCATGCCATGTCAGCGTCCATGTCATCATCCATGCCTGTGTTGGCATGCCATGTCATTATCCACGTCAGCGTGAGCATGCCACGTCACCATCCACTAACTGAGTTAGTTCTCAGTTAATAAAGGTTCATTGTCGGCCAATACATTGAAAGTTTGGAATTTTTGAAGTACAAATTATTGCTGACCAATTAGTGAAAGTTTGAATTATTAAAATCCAATGCCCCTTAATCTTTTGTCGGCTCTTTAGCGATATTTATCACGATCATCCTTTGCTGGCAGCTTTTTTATCTTACGATATTCATAGTGTCAATTATAGAAGAGACATAAATTGTATATTAGGATTAACCGAATCAGCAACATAGCGTGGTTATTGAATCAAAGGCCGTCTGTTGTGGAGCCGTGAGCGACCGGAGTTTTTGCACCGGTGTTCACCTCTAGCCACAACAGCCTCACGCGAACCCCGGCGCGAGCGAGCACAAGCGATGGCGGTCGCGTGGGTTAACGGGAGAAAGTGACATTTGGTCGCGCCGATGTTCACCTCCAACCACAACGGGGTCAAGTGATCGGATTACTTGAGAGTTAAGTTGGTAGCTCGCGCCCGCCCGGTCGGTTGGTTGCGGCTCCACAAACGGCCTAACACCCATTTTGAGAGAACTTATGTCAACCTGTTTCTATTACCACTAAACTAGTACACATGCAATTAATGGTTCAAAACTTTTTCTATATTTGTTATTTTTACTTTGAAAACTACTTTTATTAGTTTATACTATTGTTATTATTATATGTATGTATAATAGACACACACCTAATCTTTGTTTTGCTTCTGGATTTCTCAACGGTTTCGATTGATGGTGCTTAAAAGCATGAACAAGTTTAAACTTGTACTCAACAAATTGCTTTTTGGTTTCTGTATTTATAAATGA
The DNA here is from genome assembly GCA_028751855.1 of Ambrosia trifida. Taxonomy (NCBI): domain Eukaryota; kingdom Viridiplantae; phylum Streptophyta; class Magnoliopsida; order Asterales; family Asteraceae; genus Ambrosia; species Ambrosia trifida. The sequence goes on from CM054131.1 coordinate 27,338,808, forward strand.
AATTGCCTCACCATTTCTACAAAGAATCAATGGCGTTTTTAAGATTATGTCTCATAGGCTTTCTTAGCTTTCTTTTGATAGATGGTACTCAAGCATGGAGCAAAGAGGGACACGTCATGACATGCCAAATAGCACAAGTATGTATTTGCATCCATAATCCATTACTTACTTATATCTTAAGTTAATAGACTTTACAAGTATCCATTTAAATTTTTTTAAATTTTCCGCAATCTAATTTGCACACAATTTGGTTATATAAAAAAATGATTTAAACTCTTAACCTTAATGCCCGATCTAATTTCTATGTGTAGGAATTACTTTCACCTGATGCAGCACATGCTGTACGGATGTTGTTGCCGGATTATGTGAAGGGCAATTTATCGGCCTTGTGTGTGTGGCCGGACCAGATCCGACACTGGTACCGATACAGATGGACTAGTCCTCTTCATTTCATCGATACCCCTGACGACGCTTGCTCCTTTGATTATTCAAGTAACATTTTTCCTCAAGGACTTTTACTTACATATTATTAACTATTGGTATTTTTGCATAAGTGTTTGATTTGTATGACATAATTTAGAATTTGAAAATAAAAAAATAATAATAATAGGGGATTGTCATGATACGCATGGAGGGAAGGATATGTGTGTTGCCGGAGCCATAAAGAATTTCACCTCTCAGCTCTCACATTATAACCATGGAACTTCTGATCGGCGATGTAAGTTATTATCTTTGTTTACTTGATTACATCACCAATTATTAAGTTTTACGTCTTTAATTTACATAGACTTTATATATGTATACACGCACGCGTCAAATCAAATATAATGTTATTTGGTTAAATTCATAATGCTAAAAATTGAGAAACAATTAAAATGATACAATAGCGATTCATATGTGAATATTGGTGATGGTTTAGCAAACAAATAAAATCATAATAGTGAGTATTCACATGTGAACGAATAACTAAAACATGAACTAAAAGTAATTTTGTGTCATCATTATCTAAAACTTCATCAAATAATTACAGGTGAATAGACTTACTCATTCTATAGAACTAAAAACTTCATATATCTATCAAATTTAATTCAAAGGTACAAATGATAATATACTTGATTGTAAATGCAGATAATATGACCGAGGCCTTGTTATTTGTATCACACTTCATGGGGGACATTCATCAGGTACTCCATTTTTTGTTTTATTTTTCTGGAAAATTGTTATTCTTGAAAATTAATTAAATTATTTAAATTATCAGCCAATGCATGTTGGATTCACTAGCGACGAAGGAGGAAATACCATTGATTTGCGATGGTTCAGGCATAAATCTAATCTGCACCATGTAAGTATCGAAATCGTGAATTTATTTATTAATTCAATAACTTTAATTAATTATAAAATATTAATTCAGTAAATCCATATTATTTGTTTTATATATAGTAAACATTTTTTTGTTAGAGCACCACGATGAGGGTTGACGGATGGACACGTGCATCGTATTGTACGTGTCTATCAGTGACTGAAGGATGAGGAAGCATCCGTGGCAACGGATGAACCTTGGAGTTTGGACTCTAAAGTTCATTTTTTGGTTATTCTTTTAAATAAACTTAATAAATTTGTCCGGTCTTAATTTAATTTAAGGATAATGGTAAATTTGGTTTTATTTTTATATAATTTTTAATTATATTTTGTGGATAATAAATTTATAAGGTTGATAAAATTGATAAATAAATAGGTATGGGACAGAGAGATAATTCTTACAACTGCAGCAGAATTCTATGACAAGGATATGAAGTCTTTACGAAAGGCTATTCAAGCCAATTTCACTCATGTAAGAAATTAATTTAATGTATAGTTACATAAATATATAAAAGTTTTAATATTATAAAAATAAATTTGTATATCGTGTTAACGATTATGAAACATTAGGGATTATGGTCTGATGATGTGACCTCTTGGAAGGATTGTGATGATATTTCCACATGCGTCAACAAGTAAAGCTTTTCTTTACATTTTTATTTATTTATGTACCGACTACAATCGTTTATTTGACATATACATTAGTTACAAGATTACTCGTCTAATTAAGAATTTATATATTATATAAAAAGTAAATTACTTTAAAGTATTGTTTTTCAATGGATTTTTAATCTAAATTCATTTGGATTTTAGGTATGCGAAAGAAAGTATAAATTTGGCATGCAAATGGGGTTACAAAGGTGTTGAGGCTGGCGAAACTCTTTCAGGTGATCACTTTCAATAACCCAAGGCATTATAGTCTAGTGGTATCTTGGTGGTGAGATAAGACTTAAGGGCCATAAGGTCCTGGGTTCGAATGTCACAAAGGGGGTTTTCTCATAATTATGAGTTTCCTCCTGAATTAGTGACTAGGTGGTGGAATATGATCGCGTGGCAACACTGGTGGCACGATGATACTCCAGTGTTCCGTGAGTGATTCCAATTTGTTGGCCATTAAAAAAAAAAAAAAAAAAAGGTGATCACTGTCAATAATTTTATTTGTCATTAAGTATACATCTTTTTTTGAGATTTCAAGAAGAATTCTTAATATTTATAGTATAAAGAGGATATTTTAATTAATTTATTATAATACAATAATTAATAGCAAGTGAGTTTCATAGAAAATACCTTGAATTAACTTTTTGGAGGAAATAAATTTTATCGTTATTTACATATTTACAGATGATTACTTCAAATCGAGAATGCCTATTGTGATGAAGCGAATTGCACAAGGAGGAGTCCGGTTGTCGATGATTTTAAATCGGGCTTTTGGGGGCTCAAATTCAATGGAAGATGTATTAGTAGCTACGTGATTTAATTAATTATTATTAATTGCCTTTTTTTAAATATCATTGACCGATATACTTTTTATGTATTATGTAAGATGTAAACTAACTAGGGTACTTATTTTGTTATATTTATGATACATAACCTGTGTGATGGGATTTAATTACTTAGTGGATTTTATGTATCATCTTTTAAATTTGTAAAAATTACATATTACTTTAAAACACATTGTATAATGCACTTCAAAAATAACATGAGGAAATATGAAAATTTTACAAGTTTAGTGTACGATAGGGGTGCTAAATGGGTCGTGTTTGTAGGTTGGTGGGTCTAATCCGACATGAACCTGAACCCGAAAATCGTGTGGTACATATGAACCCGAACCCGACTCAAAATATTCGCGGATTGACCTTAATATGACCCATTCAACCAGGATTTTTTTTTTAATTTTTTAATTTGTTTCGCAAACTAATATATTAAAATTTAAATTTTGTTACAAAAAACACAAGTGTATATAAAACATTTATGTTTTAATTAAATCTTATACTAATTACTATTTAAGTTATAGGTATAACATAAATTACCTAACTAATTTAATGTATAACATAAAATATATTGTAAAAAATAAAATATAGTACAAATGGGTTAAACATGTCAACCCACCAACCCGCCCGAGTTAACCCGAACTGGTTTAGACTAAACCCAAACCCACTAATTTCATGTTAGGTTCGGATCGTGTAAAAAAATTACACTCCTAGTAGACAATGTATAAAATTACTCATAATTAGTTTATGTTCCAGAAACTCGAAATTCGTTCACGCTATTGTAAAATCTGTCTTAAAAACCCTACCCACTTCATGTCACTATTCATTATAGCCCCTTAGGTGGGACGAGGCGTCACCAGAAATGATCACGGATACCCCACTATCAGCACGGTAAGACCGTCGCCACCAGTACTGGTAGGGATCCCGTGAACCGTTTTCAGGTTCTTTTTAACGGGCTGGTAAAGTGGTTTTTTTAATATTGTTTTATTATATTAACCCTTTTGTTTTAATATTGTTTAAATTAAATTAAAGCATAAAAATAAATTAAAACCTAATTAAATAAAAAAACATAAAGAAGAACATAAAAAAGTGAAATTCATTAATACTTAACATAAAAACATACAATAAAAAAAACTAAAGTTGGCGCAACAGTTGTCATGCCGAGACATGGTCAAAACTGTTGTTGTATCGAGCCACATAGTCCACATGGGTGAACTCGATAGCCAACTTCGGGTCGATGCCCAGGTTCTCCCTCAACATGCGGGAGTGGAGGGTGGTCCACCGATCACATTTATTGTTGAGATCAGTCCACTTTCTCTGCAAGCTCTCGATAGTCCGGTCGTTGATGCCGATTTGATGATTAAAGTTGGCCAGCACGCGGTCCCTGAATTGTCACACCCGCCAAGGCGGAAACGCGAGGTGCGACTACGAAAGATTTCCAATCACAAAAGGTCACACGAGCATGAATTAAAACAAAGTAGGAACTTTCATTAAACAACCAAATCCGTTCAACATAAGTTAATTGTTTAATTTTAAAACCATTGTATGTAAATGTCTACAATTATTATGACCACACAACGGTCCAAAAGAAGGTATCTCACACATGCTCGCACGCGACCCCTGCAAGTTCCATAGTCCATGCTAATTTCCTGAAAAACATGCATGTAAAATATATGGGTCAACATAAAGTTTGTGAGTTCACGGGTTTTCTATATGTGGACATGTAATCCAAAACCAACTAAATCATTGCCTAGCTAGGGCAATAATTGATATGTGATCTGACATGAGCCCATAACCAAACCTTGACATGTTGTGCCTCGCCCATTGTACACTAAAGACAATGAAATAATGTGAAATACAAGCACTCTTTTGATATCTGTCATCCGGTCAGAGCGACTGACCAAGAGTGGGGGTGTCAACCCAATAGATCTATCCTGGTGTTTCATGGCTAAGTCCATAGCTAAAGGTTACGGTGTGATGTATGACACGAGGACTTAATGGATCTTGAACTGTACTGTGTCATGTTCACATAATAGTCATGTATTGTAACTGAAAACTGTACGCATGTTTTTCCCCCGGAAAAATGTAAAAACTGTAAAAGGGGTCGTGAATACTCACTTGATGTCTGGACGCTAACTGAACTGAATATGGCACTGTGTGTCTGGTCTAAGAGCCCTAAATGCAGTTAAAAGCAACTTAGGTCTATGTTTGGCTCTAACTACCATGCAACTGTTCACCCGACCGTAACACCTATGGACTAGGGGCCTCTGTACCACTATCCACGGGTGTCACGTACTGTATTTGTTAATAATTATTCATTCTGTTACCCTGGTGGTTATGTTTTATTCCTGTTTTTGGCAAAACATATGTGGTGACTTACTAAGTGTTACCGAGTGGTCTTTATGTCACAGTTTTGCAGGTTTAGTATGGCACATGGACATATCTCATGACAGTTTTGTATAAAAATGACACATCCAAGTGTCTTATCTTTGCTTATTCATGCACAACTTTATGTTTTTGAGAAAATCCACATGTTAAGCTAGTTAACACATGTTTTATTATTCTAAACACATGTTCATGAATCAAACCATGTTGTATATTGTCTATCTTAGGTAAAATAGGTTGTTCTTAGGCCGGGTCTTGGCCTCTCACACACGCACGCACGCACATATATATGTATGTGTGTGTGCTTGCAATGTCCATATCCATGTTGTAACACCCCAACCGATGGCGGAAACATCGGGATGTCACGTATTAATGATTGTTCAGTAGCTCATGGTAAATAATAAGTTTCAATAAATGATTTAAATAGATTACATACAATCGTTCTAAGAATTTGTACATCAAAATGAAAAATACAAGCTACGCATCTTCAAGCATTAACTCTAATCTTCGAGCATGTTATAACCTGAAACATGTTAAGTTTGAAAATATTTTGGGTCAACAAAAGTTGGTGAGAATTACATAGGTTTTGATAATCGAATAAAGCTTGTACAATTCAAGTGTCATGGCAAGTCTAGTCCATATGTGAAAACATACTAGAAGTAAATCGAGTGCATAATCAACCCTTGTGACTAGAATATTGTGACACCCGGCAAATTCTGGTTAACAACGTTGTCTAGATGAAAGTCTACCTTAGCGAGTCACGCGTATATTGTACTTAACTGGGTTAGTTAAGTCGGGTTATGGTTCGGGAACTATTGGTTTAGTCTAGAGGATCATTGGATGTTGGTCTAGAGGTTCATTAGATGTCGGTCCTTAACCAAGTGTACAAACGGTGACGATCGGTAGGATCGTCAGGGCATACGGAACATACGAGTCTCGAGTCCCGGGAATTGGTGAACGAGTGTGAAAATGTGTATTTACTTGTGTTATGTGTTTACAATCATTATGTGACTTGTCGGTACGTTAATATGTGTTAACATATGTTAAAACGGGGTTTAACGCGCAAAACACACGAGATTAACCCCTACAGGCGATTAGGAAGCCTAATCGCCCATAGGGGAGGCGAGTAGGCAACATATGGGGCGATTGGGTGGCTAATCGTGTGAAGGTATAGGCGATTAGGCCTAATCGCGTGAACCTTCATGCGATTAGCATTCCTAATCGCGTATAGGATCTGCACAATCGCTAGTTACGGGCTGGACGACTAAAAACGACTATAAATACCATACTTAACCTCCTAAACTTCATTATACAAACCCTAGTCGTCCCATAACCCGCCCCAACACATAAACAACCTCTGGAAGGCGATTTTTGATCAAAACACAAGGTTTCAAGCTTGAATCATCATACTTTCATAATCCTAAGGTTTGATTTTCATCCATAACTCTTTATAAACGATTTTAATCAATCCCTAATGGTCCAGACCTGTTGTTAAACGAAAAAGCTTTCTGAAAATCGTCAATAAGGGTTGTTAATCGGATTATAACTAATATGCATGCATTATGAGTGTGTATGATTAGAAAGCTAGGGTTTTTATGATTCATGATGATGATTTGATATGTTATTTTGTTAGATCAGGATTGATATTGATAGTATGATGATAGAAATCTGATTAATTGATTATTAGGGTTATTGTTATGCATGTTAGTATGATAATTGCATGCTATGTGTATGGTGTTTGGATTACTTGATTTCATGCAGGACTGATTATACGAGGTTAAACGAAGGATTTTGGTTTAAACATGTTTAGAATAGTTATTGGAATGATATTGGGTAGTTACACACGTTCTGGATCTGATTTGGAGCGTTAAACGCGCGAAAAACCGGAGCAGCAAGGTTACAGGCGAGTAGCCTTGCTAATCGCCTGTGTTATAGGCGAGTAGGGTGCTAATCGCCTATAACTCACGCGATTAGCCCTACTCGTGTGACATCAAGGGCGAGTAGCCCTACTCGTGTGACATCAAGGGCGAGTAGCCCTACTCGCGTGACATCAGGGGCGATTAGCCCCAGTCGCGTGACATCAGGGGCGATTAGCCCTAGTCGTGTGAACATTCATGCGATTAGCCTCCCTAATCGCGTGTACTGCTGCTGTAAGTGTAAATTAGCATTCTGAGACCCGATTGGACATGTAGTAACATGCTAGGAACCTCGTAACATGTCTAATAACTTGGTAACATATATTTGGATGTAATTCGGTGATACGTGAACTATGTGCTATAACTTGTTGTGCGTTAACGTATGTTAAGTGTAATTGCGTTATTATATGTTTTGGAGCGTAAACATAACACGGGGAGTCTCGGGTCACCAATGGGATGTCGAGTCTTGTACTTTGGGTCAGTTAAACAGTCACGGTGTTTTCAAACAAACTTGGTTATGGTCTGGACATCTAGGGACTAATTAACCTGCGGGTTATTAGTCTAAGTACTTGTAACTGTCATATGTTAGGTCGCCGCTTACGGGACTAGCATAGCAGCTGGGTTTACTCGGGTTAAGGAGTAACGCAACTTAAGGTGAGTTTACGGCCCCTCTTTTAAACTGGTTTTATACTTTCGGGGGAGAAAACATGTGTTAAAACGATTATGTGGTAACTACTGTCATACTATGGGGTTCTATTGTGTACTACACGATCTTTGGAAGTCCCGGGGGGAACCATGAATGTGCGGGTTTGCACAACGGGGAAATGTGAATAGCGCTATTGGGAGTGACCAACCCCGCTCGTCGACTTGGAGGGTCGGCGGGTGCATATTGTCTCAAACAGGAACAACAGGAACAACAGGAACTACATCGGGCATACTTTTGGTATTCGCGTTAGTAATGGTTTTCCAATCGTGGTAGTAACAAAACGTACGCCTAGCTAGCGTATACTGGTTTTCGATTTATTATAGTATGGACAGGTGGACTTGGTACTTGGATACAAAACCTGTAAACTCACCAGCATTTTTGTGCTGACGTAAACTTTTACATGTTTTCTCAGGTCGCTAAGGTAGCACGACTGGACTAGGGCGCACGCGTCTGCACGGCGTCTAACTAGGGTTGCATGGTCATTTGAACGTTGAACTATTGTTTTATGGTTGAGATACTATTTTTGAATAAGCTTCCGCTGTAAACGGGATTTTTAAACTATGTTTTGAAATTGCATTTATATTCATTTAGACTTGTTTATTGTGATCGTTGGTTTGGATCCTGGTTTGTCATGCGCCTCGCGGTAAAACTCCGCAAGTGGATTTTGAGGGTGTGACAGATTGGTATCAGAGCCAATGGTTATAGTGAACTAGGACTGCATGTAGAGTCTAGTCTATAGCCGAGTCGCACACACTAGACGATCACATGGTACTAAACGTTATAGTGGTTTACGTATGGTCTTGTCGGGGTGTCTCTAAATCATTGGTCTTTCTACGTTACATCATCCGTTCTATCTTAGGTTGGGTTACTTGTTTTCTAGGCAGTGTGGTCTATTGGGGTAACTCGTGTGCTCTTGAGATTTGTCCAAGGCTCGGACATCTCCCTTTCGCACTCCAATAGAAACACTTGTCATAAACTACCGTAGTATTACGGTGTGTAGCTAAGAGTCTATGTTCGGTGATTTGAACTTTGAACTAGGAGAACACTGGGAGGACCATGTAGAGCGGTTTATCATTTTGGGTGCACACAAAATCATAAACCGAAATGCATGGAAGTCCTGGTGAACTCTGGGTTTGGAGGGATAGTCCTGGATTGGATCTAGCTTTGATCTTGTGGACATTAGTGGTTATCTTTAACTGCGAAACTAAATTTTCTCGTTCTTTCTGCCAGAATCATGTCTGGAGTGCGTGGAGGACGTGGAGGTGGTCGCAATGGTGGACGTGGTGGTGGTCGCGGTGGTGCTGGTGGTCGTGGTGGAGGTATTAATCTATCGCAGGCTGATCTGAACAACTTGCTCCAAGCTGCCTTTCAGTTAGGGCACAACGGTGGTGGTAAGTTGATTTATCCATTTTCTTTGCCTCATTGGTGAACCTTGTTTACGTTATTCGTGGTTTCTCATACGTTTCATTTCAGGTGGTCCTGTTGACCCACCCCCACCCATGTGCACCTACAAGATGTTCCGGGACTGTAAGCCCCAGGAATTCTCTGGCACTGAGGGTGCGGTTAGCTTGCTTAGGTGGTTGGAGAAAGTGGAGTCAGTATTTCTGATGTGTAACTGTCTCCCAGAAGATCGGGTAAAGTATTCGGCAGCGTTATTTCAGGACGTAGCATTGACTTGGTGGAATGGTATCACCCAGAACATGGGTATTGGGGAGGCATATGCTATGCCATGGGAGAACTTTGTGCAGTTGCTGAAGCGTGAGTATTGTCCGAGGGAAGAGGTACAGAAGCTGGAACATGAGGTGTGGAACCTCAAGATGACTGGGTCGGAAATTGAGAAGTATACTGTGAGGCGGAATGAGTTGGCAGTGCTGTGTCCCGATCTGCACGTGCCAGAATATCGTAAGATTGAACACTATGTCTCAGGGTTAGTACCGGAAATTGCGGGGTTAGTGGCTGCGGGAAATCATCCTACGTATGCAGAGGTAGTTCGATCGGCCCATAGGATGACCAACTTAAAGGTGAATGAGGGGATTTTGCCTGCGAAAGGTTCGACTGCTAAGGCTCCAGAGAACAACAAGCGCAAGTGGGAAAATGACGGGAAAGGATCTGGGTCTGCACAGCAGGGTAAAAGGTTTGATAATGGGGGTTCATCTTCTTCGGGTAACAAGCAGGGTGGTTATGCGGGAAAACTGCCCAAATGCAACAAGTGTGGACGCCATCATCAAGGGAACTGCGACAGTAACCGTTGTCACCGCTGCCAGCGAACAGGGCATTATGCTAAGGATTGTCGGGCTACACTTCCATCGACTCAGGCTCCGACTAACAGTTCAGCTCCGACTACTCAGGGGACTACAGAGAAACAAGGATGCTACAACTGTGGTGACACTGGGCATTACAAGAAGGATTGCCCAAAATTGAAGCAGGGTGGAAATAACGGAAATGGGAACAACGGGGGCGGCGGCAGAAATGCACGTGCCTTCGTCATTGGAGCTGCTGAGGCTAGGCAGGATCCTGACACAGTCACCGGTACGTTTCTTCTCAATAATCGTTCTGTTAGTGTGTTATTTGATTCTGGTGCCGACAAGAGTTTTGTATCCATGGATGTTGGTCGACTGCTAGATGTAGTACCCGTACCATTAGAGACCAAGTATATTATTGAGTTGGCTGACGGTAAAACGATTGAAGCTACTAGTGTTCTTCGGGAGTGTCAATTAGAGTTGTCGGGTATATCGTTCCCCATCGACCTAATGCCGGTACCTTTGGGTAGTTTTGACGTTGTGGTAGGAATGGATTGGTTATCTTTGTATCGCGCGGAGATCGTCTGTTACGATAAGGTTATTCGGATTCCTCTCCCTGATGGAGAATTTCTTTCTGTGTACGGTATCAAGGGTGGTGTTCCGCTAAACATCATCTCTAGCATGAAAGCCCTTAAGTGTCTTCGAAAGGGTTATCCAGCCGTTTTGGCGCTTTTATCTGTTTCCTCTGGTGATGAGAAGAAGATCGACGACATTCCGGTGGTACGCGAGTTTCCTGATGTTTTTCCCGATGATTTATCTGGTCTTCCTCCTCATCGTCAAGTCGAGTTCGGTATTGATCTTGTACCAGGGGCTGCTCCTATTGCTCGGGCCCCCTACCGTGTTGCACCTCCCGAGATGCAGGAGTTGTCTAGTCAGTTACAGGAACTCTTGGACAAGGGCTTCATCCGACCAAGTTCTTCCCCTTGGGGAGCCCCGATTCTATTTGTTAAGAAGAAGGATGGAAGTTTCCGATTGTGTGTGGACTACAGAGAACTGAACAAATTGACCGTCAAGAACCGTTATCCTCTTCCACGTATCGATGATCTATTCGACCAGCTTCAGGGTTCTAGTTATTATTCCAAGATCGACTTGAGGTCCGGTTATCACCAGCTGCGCGTCAGGGAGGCTGACGTTGCAAAGACTGCTTTTCGAACACGTTATGGCCATTTCGAATTCTTGGTCATGCCTTTCGGTCTTACGAACGCACCGGCGGTTTTCATGGACTTGATGAACCGCGTCTGTAAACCATACCTGGACAAATTCGTCATTGTATTTATTGATGACATTCTGATCTACTCCAAGAACGAGACCGAACACGGGGAACATCTGCGGTTAGTTTTGGAACTCTTGCGACGGGAACAACTTTACGCCAAGTTCTCAAAGTGTGACTTTTGGTTACGCGAAGTTCAATTCCTAGGACATGTGGTTAATGAACTAGGGATTCATGTCGATCCAGCTAAAATCGAAGCGATCAAGGACTGGGGAGCACCAAAGACGCCAACTGAGGTGCGGCAATTCCTAGGCCTTGCGGGCTACTATCGTCGTTTCATTCAGGGGTTCTCGAAGATTGCTCAACCCCTCACCACTCTCACTCAGAAGGATAGGAAGTTCGACTGGGGTGAACCACAAGAGTCCGCGTTTGAGGAACTAAAGTCTAAACTGTGTTCTGCTCCTATTTTGTCTTTACCTGAGGGTCCTGATGATTTTGTTGTTTACTGTGATGCTTCCATTCATGGACTCGGTTGCGTGTTGATGCAACGCGAGAAAGTGATTGCGTATGCTTCTCGTCAACTCAAAGTGCACGAGAAGAACTACACAACTCATGACTTGGAGTTGGGTGCCGTGGTATTCGCGTTGAAAATTTGGAGACATTACTTGTACGGTACCAAATGCACCATCTACACCGATCACAAGAGTCTCCAACACATTTTCGACCAACAACACTTGAACATACGGCAGCGTCGCTGGATTGAACTTTTGAACGACTATGATTGTGCTATCAAGTACCATCCTGGCAAGGCGAATGTTGTAGCAGACGCCTTGAGCAGGAAGGAATCAACTAAACCTCGTCGCGTTCGGGCGTTGCAGCTCACTATCCATTCGTCGCTACCTGATCAACTCCGTTCTGCCCAGTTGGAAGCTTTGAAGGAGGAAAACCTTAAAGCTGAAACCATGCACGGTGCCGACAAGCACCTAGAGCGAAGGCCTGATGGCCTGCACTATTTCGCAGAACGTATATGGGTTCCTTTGTTCGGGGGACTATGGGAGCTTGTCCTTGATGAGGCTCATAAGTCCCGGTATTCTATTCATCCTGGTTCGGATAAGATGTACCAAGATCTGAAGGTGCTTTACTGGTGGCCAAACATGAGGTCGGACATAGCCTCATACGTGAGCAAATGCTTGACCTGTGCTAAGGTCAAGGTGGAATACCAGAAACCGTCGGGTCTCCTGCAACAACCTGAAATTCCGGAATGGAAATGGGAACGGATTACTATGGATTTTGTCACACAACTTCCTAAATCACCAAGCGGGAATGACAAGATATGGGTGATTGTCGATCGGTTGACGAAATCAGCTCATTTTCTTGCTATTAAGGAGACCGACACCATGGATCGTTTGGCTCGTCTTTACTTGAAGGAAGTTGTTTCTAAGCACGGGGGTACCAGTTTCTATTATCTCGGATCGTGACTCCCATTTTACTTCTCACTTCTGGAAGTCTTTGCACAAGGCTTTGGGTACCCAACTAGACATGAGTACGGCTTACCATCCACAGACTGACGGTCAGAGTGAGCGTACGATTCAAACTTTAGAAGACATGCTGCGGGCATGTGTGATCGATTTTGGAAAGGGTTGGGAAGCTCATCTACCGTTAGTAGAATTCTCGTACAATAACAGTTATCACACGAGCATCAAGGCTGCTCCGTTCGAAGCACTGTACGGACGGAAATGCCGTTCTCCTCTTTGTTGGGCTGAAGTGGGTGAGAGTCAACTCACTGGGCCTGAACTAGTGTACGAAACTTCGGAAAAGATCGTACAGATTCGAAATCGGTTGGCGGCGGCACGGGACCGGCAAAAGAGTTATGCTGATCAGCGTCGCAAACCACTGGAGTTCCAAGTCAATGACAAGGTACTTCTAAAAGTCTCACCGTGGAAGGGCGTCATACGCTTTGGGAAGCGTGGCAAACTCAATCCGCGATATGTCGGCCCATTTACGATCCTGGAACGGATTGGGCCGGTGGCATATCGACTTGATCTACCGACGGAGCTCGGTAACGTACATAACGTCTTTCACGTGTCAAACTTGAAGAAGTGTCTGGCTGACGAGTCTCTCATCGTTCCACTAGAAGAGATCAAGGTTGATGATCGTCTTCGGATTGTGGAAGAACCTGTGGAGATCCTTGATTACAAGATTCGTAGCCTACGTCACAGCAAGATTCGTATCGTTAAGGTTCGGTGGAACTCGAACCGGGGACCGGAGTATACGTGGGAACGGGAGGATCAGATGAAGTCTAAGTATCCTCATCTCTTTCCTAAGGAAGCGTTCGAGTCGAGACATGTCTCTTCGGCAACTGAATGAATCTCGGGTCGAGATTCCTTTTAACGTGGGGATGACGTGAACAACTCGGGTAAATCTCTCTTTTGGTTTCTATCTTCTTGTTTGTTTCCTTCGTTATTTCTTTTGTCCTTTTGGTACTTGTGCAATTTTCGGGACGAAAATTCTTTTAACGTGGGGATGATGTGACACCCGGCAAATTCTGGTTAACAACGTTGTCTAGATGAAAGTCTACCTTAGCGAGTCACGCATATATTGTACTTAACTGGGTTAGTTAAGTCGGGTTATGGTTCGGGAACTATTGGTTTAGTCTAGAGGATCATTGGATGTTGGTCTAGAGGTTCATTAGATGTCGGTCCTTAACCAAGTGTACAAACGGTGACGATCGGTAGGATCGTCAGGGCATACGGAACATACGAGTCTCGAGTCCCGGGAATTGGTGAACGAGTGTGAAAATGTGTATTTACTTGTGTTATGTGTTTACAATCATTATGTGACTTGTCGGTACGTTAATATGTGTTAACATATGTTAAAACGGGGTTTAACGCGCAAAACACACGAGATTAACCCCTACAGGCGATTAGGAAGCCTAATCGCCCATAGGGGAGGCGAGTAGGCAACATATGGGGCGATTGGGTGGCTAATCGTGTGAAGGTATAGGCGATTAGGCCTAATCGCGTGAACCTTCATGCGATTAGCATTCCTAATCGCGTATAGGATCTGCACAATCGCTAGTTACGGGCTGGACGACTAAAAACGACTATAAATACCATACTTAACCTCCTAAACTTCATTATACAAACCCTAGTCGTCCCATAACCCGCCCCAACACATAAACAACCTCTGGAAGGCGATTTTTGATCAAAACACAAGGTTTCAAGCTTGAATCATCATACTTTCATAATCCTAAGGTTTGATTTTCATCCATAACTCTTTATAAACGATTTTAATCAATCCCTAATGGTCCAGACCTGTTGTTAAACGAAAAAGCTTTCTGAAAATCGTCAATAAGGGTTGTTAATCGGATTATAACTAATATGCATGCATTATGAGTGTGTATGATTAGAAAGCTAGGGTTTTTATGATTCATGATGATGATTTGATATGTTATTTTGTTAGATCAGGATTGATATTGATAGTATGATGATAGAAATCTGATTAATTGATTATTAGGGTTATTGTTATGCATGTTAGTATGATAATTGCATGCTATGTGTATGGTGTTTGGATTACTTGATTTCATGCAGGACTGATTATACGAGGTTAAACGAAGGATTTTGGTTTAAACATGTTTAGAATAGTTATTGGAATGATATTGGGTAGTTACACACGTTCTGGATCTGATTTGGAGCGTTAAACGCGCGAAAAACCGGAGCAGCAAGGTTACAGGCGAGTAGCCTTGCTAATCGCCTGTGTTATAGGCGAGTAGGGTGCTAATCGCCTATAACTCACGCGATTAGCCCTACTCGTGTGACATCAAGGGCGAGTAGCCCTACTCGTGTGACATCAAGGGCGAGTAGCCCTACTCGCGTGACATCAGGGGCGATTAGCCCCAGTCGCGTGACATCAGGGGCGATTAGCCCTAGTCGTGTGAACATTCATGCGATTAGCCTCCCTAATCGCGTGTACTGCTGCTGTAAGTGTAAATTAGCATTCTGAGACCCGATTGGACATGTAGTAACATGCTAGGAACCTCGTAACATGTCTAATAACTTGGTAACATATATTTGGATGTAATTCGGTGATACGTGAACTATGTGCTATAACTTGTTGTGCGTTAACGTATGTTAAGTGTAATTGCGTTATTATATGTTTTGGAGCGTAAACATAACACGGGGAGTCTCGGGTCACCAATGGGATGTCGAGTCTTGTACTTTGGGTCAGTTAAACAGTCACGGTGTTTTCAAACAAACTTGGTTATGGTCTGGACATCTAGGGACTAATTAACCTGCGGGTTATTAGTCTAAGTACTTGTAACTGTCATATGTTAGGTCGCCGCTTACGGGACTAGCATAGCAGCTGGGTTTACTCGGGTTAAGGAGTAACGCAACTTAAGGTGAGTTTACGGCCCCTCTTTTAAACTGGTTTTATACTTTCGGGGGAGAAAACATGTGTTAAAACGATTATGTGGTAACTACTGTCATACTATGGGGTTCTATTGTGTACTACACGATCTTTGGAAGTCCCGGGGGGAACCATGAATGTGCGGGTTTGCACAACGGGGAAATGTGAATAGCGCTATTGGGAGTGACCAACCCCGCTCGTCGACTTGGAGGGTCGGCGGGTGCATATTGTCTCAAACAGGAACAACAGGAACAACAGGAACTACATCGGGCATACTTTTGGTATTCGCGTTAGTAATGGTTTTCCAATCGTGGTAGTAACAAAACGTACGCCTAGCTAGCGTATACTGGTTTTCGATTTATTATAGTATGGACAGGTGGACTTGGTACTTGGATACAAAACCTGTAAACTCACCAGCATTTTTGTGCTGACGTAAACTTTTACATGTTTTCTCAGGTCGCTAAGGTAGCACGACTGGACTAGGGCGCACGCGTCTGCACGGCGTCTAACTAGGGTTGCATGGTCATTTGAACGTTGAACTATTGTTTTATGGTTGAGATACTATTTTTGAATAAGCTTCCGCTGTAAACGGGATTTTTAAACTATGTTTTGAAATTGCATTTATATTCATTTAGACTTGTTTATTGTGATCGTTGGTTTGGATCCTGGTTTGTCATGCGCCTCGCGGTAAAACTCCGCAAGTGGATTTTGAGGGTGTGACAGATTGGTATCAGAGCCAATGGTTATAGTGAACTAGGACTGCA
Source organism: Ambrosia trifida (assembly GCA_028751855.1). Classification (NCBI taxonomy): domain Eukaryota; kingdom Viridiplantae; phylum Streptophyta; class Magnoliopsida; order Asterales; family Asteraceae; genus Ambrosia; species Ambrosia trifida. The sequence goes on from CM054131.1 coordinate 27,355,345, forward strand.
TGTAGAGTCTAGTCTATAGCCGAGTCGCACACACTAGACGATCACATGGTACTAAACGTTATAGTGGTTTACGTATGGTCTTGTCGGGGTGTCTCTAAATCATTGGTCTTTCTACGTTACATCATCCGTTCTATCTTAGGTTGGGTTACTTGTTTTCTAGGCAGTGTGGTCTATTGGGGTAACTCGTGTGCTCTTGAGATTTGTCCAAGGCTCGGACATCTCCCTTTCGCACTCCAATAGAAACACTTGTCATAAACTACCGTAGTATTACGGTGTGTAGCTAAGAGTCTATGTTCGGTGATTTGAACTTTGAACTAGGAGAACACTGGGAGGACCATGTAGAGCGGTTTATCATTTTGGGTGCACACAAAATCATAAACCGAAATGCATGGAAGTCCTGGTGAACTCTGGGTTTGGAGGGATAGTCCTGGATTGGATCTAGCTTTGATCTTGTGGACATTAGTGGTTATCTTTAACTGCGAAACTAAATTTTCTCGTTCTTTCTGCCAGAATCATGTCTGGAGTGCGTGGAGGACGTGGAGGTGGTCGCAATGGTGGACGTGGTGGTGGTCGCGGTGGTGCTGGTGGTCGTGGTGGAGGTATTAATCTATCGCAGGCTGATCTGAACAACTTGCTCCAAGCTGCCTTTCAGTTAGGGCACAACGGTGGTGGTAAGTTGATTTATCCATTTTCTTTGCCTCATTGGTGAACCTTGTTTACGTTATTCGTGGTTTCTCATACGTTTCATTTCAGGTGGTCCTGTTGACCCACCCCCACCCATGTGCACCTACAAGATGTTCCGGGACTGTAAGCCCCAGGAATTCTCTGGCACTGAGGGTGCGGTTAGCTTGCTTAGGTGGTTGGAGAAAGTGGAGTCAGTATTTCTGATGTGTAACTGTCTCCCAGAAGATCGGGTAAAGTATTCGGCAGCGTTATTTCAGGACGTAGCATTGACTTGGTGGAATGGTATCACCCAGAACATGGGTATTGGGGAGGCATATGCTATGCCATGGGAGAACTTTGTGCAGTTGCTGAAGCGTGAGTATTGTCCGAGGGAAGAGGTACAGAAGCTGGAACATGAGGTGTGGAACCTCAAGATGACTGGGTCGGAAATTGAGAAGTATACTGTGAGGCGGAATGAGTTGGCAGTGCTGTGTCCCGATCTGCACGTGCCAGAATATCGTAAGATTGAACACTATGTCTCAGGGTTAGTACCGGAAATTGCGGGGTTAGTGGCTGCGGGAAATCATCCTACGTATGCAGAGGTAGTTCGATCGGCCCATAGGATGACCAACTTAAAGGTGAATGAGGGGATTTTGCCTGCGAAAGGTTCGACTGCTAAGGCTCCAGAGAACAACAAGCGCAAGTGGGAAAATGACGGGAAAGGATCTGGGTCTGCACAGCAGGGTAAAAGGTTTGATAATGGGGGTTCATCTTCTTCGGGTAACAAGCAGGGTGGTTATGCGGGAAAACTGCCCAAATGCAACAAGTGTGGACGCCATCATCAAGGGAACTGCGACAGTAACCGTTGTCACCGCTGCCAGCGAACAGGGCATTATGCTAAGGATTGTCGGGCTACACTTCCATCGACTCAGGCTCCGACTAACAGTTCAGCTCCGACTACTCAGGGGACTACAGAGAAACAAGGATGCTACAACTGTGGTGACACTGGGCATTACAAGAAGGATTGCCCAAAATTGAAGCAGGGTGGAAATAACGGAAATGGGAACAACGGGGGCGGCGGCAGAAATGCACGTGCCTTCGTCATTGGAGCTGCTGAGGCTAGGCAGGATCCTGACACAGTCACCGGTACGTTTCTTCTCAATAATCGTTCTGTTAGTGTGTTATTTGATTCTGGTGCCGACAAGAGTTTTGTATCCATGGATGTTGGTCGACTGCTAGATGTAGTACCCGTACCATTAGAGACCAAGTATATTATTGAGTTGGCTGACGGTAAAACGATTGAAGCTACTAGTGTTCTTCGGGAGTGTCAATTAGAGTTGTCGGGTATATCGTTCCCCATCGACCTTATGCCGGTACCTTTGGGTAGTTTTGACGTTGTGGTAGGAATGGATTGGTTATCTTTGTATCGCGCGGAGATCGTCTGTTACGATAAGGTTATTCGGATTCCTCTCCCTGATGGAGAATTTCTTTCTGTGTACGGTATCAAGGGTGGTGTTCCGCTAAACATCATCTCTAGCATGAAAGCCCTTAAGTGTCTTCGAAAGGGTTATCCAGCCGTTTTGGCGCTTTTATCTGTTTCCTCTGGTGATGAGAAGAAGATCGACGACATTCCGGTGGTACGCGAGTTTCCTGATGTTTTTCCCGATGATTTATCTGGTCTTCCTCCTCATCGTCAAGTCGAGTTCGGTATTGATCTTGTACCAGGGGCTGCTCCTATTGCTCGGGCCCCCTACCGTGTTGCACCTCCCGAGATGCAGGAGTTGTCTAGTCAGTTACAGGAACTCTTGGACAAGGGCTTCATCCGACCAAGTTCTTCCCCTTGGGGAGCCCCGATTCTATTTGTTAAGAAGAAGGATGGAAGTTTCCGATTGTGTGTGGACTACAGAGAACTGAACAAATTGACCATCAAGAACCGTTATCCTCTTCCACGTATCGATGATCTATTCGACCAGCTTCAGGGTTCTAGTTATTATTCCAAGATCGACTTGAGGTCCGGTTATCACCAGCTGCGCGTCAGGGAGGCTGACGTTGCAAAGACTGCTTTTCGAACACGTTATGGCCATTTCGAATTCTTGGTCATGCCTTTCGGTCTTACGAACGCACCGGCGGTTTTCATGGACTTGATGAACCGCGTCTGTAAACCATACCTGGACAAATTCGTCATTGTATTTATTGATGACATTCTGATCTACTCCAAGAACGAGACCGAACACGGGGAACATCTGCGGTTAGTTTTGGAACTCTTGCGACGGGAACAACTTTACGCCAAGTTCTCAAAGTGTGACTTTTGGTTACGCGAAGTTCAATTCCTAGGACATGTGGTTAATGAACTAGGGATTCATGTCGATCCAGCTAAAATCGAAGCGATCAAGGACTGGGGAGCACCAAAGACGCCAACTGAGGTGCGGCAATTCCTAGGCCTTGCGGGCTACTATCGTCGTTTCATTCAGGGGTTCTCGAAGATTGCTCAACCCCTCACCACTCTCACTCAGAAGGATAGGAAGTTCGACTGGGGTGAACCACAAGAGTCCGCGTTTGAGGAACTAAAGTCTAAACTGTGTTCTGCTCCTATTTTGTCTTTACCTGAGGGTCCTGATGATTTTGTTGTTTACTGTGATGCTTCCATTCATGGACTCGGTTGCGTGTTGATGCAACGCGAGAAAGTGATTGCGTATGCTTCTCGTCAACTCAAAGTGCACGAGAAGAACTACACAACTCATGACTTGGAGTTGGGTGTCGTGGTATTCGCGTTGAAAATTTGGAGACATTACTTGTACGGTACCAAATGCACCATCTACACCGATCACAAGAGTCTCCAACACATTTTCGACCAACAACACTTGAACATACGGCAGCGTCGCTGGATTGAACTTTTGAACGACTATGATTGTGCTATCAAGTACCATCCTGGCAAGGCGAATGTTGTAGCAGACGCCTTGAGCAGGAAGGAATCAACTAAACCTCGTCGCGTTCGGGCGTTGCAGCTCACTATCCATTCGTCGCTACCTGATCAACTCCGTTCTGCCCAGTTGGAAGCTTTGAAGGAGGAAAACCTTAAAGCTGAAACCATGCACGGTGCCGACAAGCACCTAGAGCGAAGGCCTGATGGCCTGCACTATTTCGCAGAACGTATATGGGTTCCTTTGTTCGGGGGACTATGGGAGCTTGTCCTTGATGAGGCTCATAAGTCCCGGTATTCTATTCATCCTGGTTCGGATAAGATGTACCAAGATCTGAAGGTGCTTTACTGGTGGCCAAACATGAGGTCGGACATAGCCTCATACGTGAGCAAATGCTTGACCTGTGCTAAGGTCAAGGTGGAATACCAGAAACCGTCGGGTCTCCTGCAACAACCTGAAATTCCGGAATGGAAATGGGAACGGATTACTATGGATTTTGTCACACAACTTCCTAAATCACCAAGCGGGAATGACAAGATATGGGTGATTGTCGATCGGTTGACGAAATCAGCTCATTTTCTTGCTATTAAGGAGACCGACACCATGGATCGTTTGGCTCGTCTTTACTTGAAGGAAGTTGTTTCTAAGCACGGGGTACCAGTTTCTATTATCTCGGATCGTGACTCCCATTTTACTTCTCACTTCTGGAAGTCTTTGCACAAGGCTTTGGGTACCCAACTAGACATGAGTACGGCTTACCATCCACAGACTGACGGTCAGAGTGAGCGTACGATTCAAACTTTAGAAGACATGCTGCGGGCATGTGTGATCGATTTTGGAAAGGGTTGGGAAGCTCATCTACCGTTAGTAGAATTCTCGTACAATAACAGTTATCACACGAGCATCAAGGCTGCTCCGTTCGAAGCACTGTACGGACGGAAATGCCGTTCTCCTCTTTGTTGGGCTGAAGTGGGTGAGAGTCAACTCACTGGGCCTGAACTAGTGTACGAAACTTCGGAAAAGATCGTACAGATTCGAAATCGGTTGGCGGCGGCACGGGACCGGCAAAAGAGTTATGCTGATCAGCGTCGCAAACCACTGGAGTTCCAAGTCAATGACAAGGTACTTCTAAAAGTCTCACCGTGGAAGGGCGTCATACGCTTTGGGAAGCGTGGCAAACTCAATCCGCGATATGTCGGCCCATTTACGATCCTGGAACGGATTGGGCCGGTGGCATATCGACTTGATCTACCGACGGAGCTCGGTAACGTACATAACGTCTTTCACGTGTCAAACTTGAAGAAGTGTCTGGCTGACGAGTCTCTCATCGTTCCACTAGAAGAGATCAAGGTTGATGATCGTCTTCGGATTGTGGAAGAACCTGTGGAGATCCTTGATTACAAGATTCGTAGCCTACGTCACAGCAAGATTCGTATCGTTAAGGTTCGGTGGAACTCGAACCGGGGACCGGAGTATACGTGGGAACGGGAGGATCAGATGAAGTCTAAGTATCCTCATCTCTTTCCTAAGGAAGCGTTCGAGTCGAGACATGTCTCTTCGGCAACTGAATGAATCTCGGGTCGAGATTCCTTTTAACGTGGGGATGACGTGAACAACTCGGGTAAATCTCTCTTTTGGTTTCTATCTTCTTGTTTGTTTCCTTCGTTATTTCTTTTGTCCTTTTGGTACTTGTGCAATTTTCGGGACGAAAATTCTTTTAACGTGGGGATGATGTGACACCCGGCAAATTCTGGTTAACAACGTTGTCTAGATGAAAGTCTACCTTAGCGAGTCACGCGTATATTGTACTTAACTGGGTTAGTTAAGTCGGGTTATGGTTCGGGAACTATTGGTTTAGTCTAGAGGATCATTGGATGTTGGTCTAGAGGTTCATTAGATGTCGGTCCTTAACCAAGTGTACAAACGGTGACGATCGGTAGGATCGTCAGGGCATACGGAACATACGAGTCTCGAGTCCCGGGAATTGGTGAACGAGTGTGAAAATGTGTATTTACTTGTGTTATGTGTTTACAATCATTATGTGACTTGTCGGTACGTTAATATGTGTTAACATATGTTAAAACGGGGTTTAACGCGCAAAACACACGAGATTAACCCCTACAGGCGATTAGGAAGCCTAATCGCCCATAGGGGAGGCGAGTAGGCAACATATGGGGCGATTGGGTGGCTAATCGTGTGAAGGTATAGGCGATTAGGCCTAATCGCGTGAACCTTCATGCGATTAGCATTCCTAATCGCGTATAGGATCTGCACAATCGCTAGTTACGGGCTGGACGACTAAAAACGACTATAAATACCATACTTAACCTCCTAAACTTCATTATACAAACCCTAGTCGTCCCATAACCCGCCCCAACACATAAACAACCTCTGGAAGGCGATTTTTGATCAAAACACAAGGTTTCAAGCTTGAATCATCATACTTTCATAATCCTAAGGTTTGATTTTCATCCATAACTCTTTATAAACGATTTTAATCAATCCCTAATGGTCCAGACCTGTTGTTAAACGAAAAAGCTTTCTGAAAATCGTCAATAAGGGTTGTTAATCGGATTATAACTAATATGCATGCATTATGAGTGTGTATGATTAGAAAGCTAGGGTTTTTATGATTCATGATGATGATTTGATATGTTATTTTGTTAGATCAGGATTGATATTGATAGTATGATGATAGAAATCTGATTAATTGATTATTAGGGTTATTGTTATGCATGTTAGTATGATAATTGCATGCTATGTGTATGGTGTTTGGATTACTTGATTTCATGCAGGACTGATTATACGAGGTTAAACGAAGGATTTTGGTTTAAACATGTTTAGAATAGTTATTGGAATGATATTGGGTAGTTACACACGTTCTGGATCTGATTTGGAGCGTTAAACGCGCGAAAAACCGGAGCAGCAAGGTTACAGGCGAGTAGCCTTGCTAATCGCCTGTGTTATAGGCGAGTAGGGTGCTAATCGCCTATAACTCACGCGATTAGCCCTACTCGTGTGACATCAAGGGCGAGTAGCCCTACTCGTGTGACATCAAGGGCGAGTAGCCCTACTCGCGTGACATCAGGGGCGATTAGCCCCAGTCGCGTGACATCAGGGGCGATTAGCCCTAGTCGTGTGAACATTCATGCGATTAGCCTCCCTAATCGCGTGTACTGCTGCTGTAAGTGTAAATTAGCATTCTGAGACCCGATTGGACATGTAGTAACATGCTAGGAACCTCGTAACATGTCTAATAACTTGGTAACATATATTTGGATGTAATTCGGTGATACGTGAACTATGTGCTATAACTTGTTGTGCGTTAACGTATGTTAAGTGTAATTGCGTTATTATATGTTTTGGAGCGTAAACATAACACGGGGAGTCTCGGGTCACCAATGGGATGTCGAGTCTTGTACTTTGGGTCAGTTAAACAGTCACGGTGTTTTCAAACAAACTTGGTTATGGTCTGGACATCTAGGGACTAATTAACCTGCGGGTTATTAGTCTAAGTACTTGTAACTGTCATATGTTAGGTCGCCGCTTACGGGACTAGCATAGCAGCTGGGTTTACTCGGGTTAAGGAGTAACGCAACTTAAGGTGAGTTTACGGCCCCTCTTTTAAACTGGTTTTATACTTTCGGGGGAGAAAACATGTGTTAAAACGATTATGTGGTAACTACTGTCATACTATGGGGTTCTATTGTGTACTACACGATCTTTGGAAGTCCCGGGGGGAACCATGAATGTGCGGGTTTGCACAACGGGGAAATGTGAATAGCGCTATTGGGAGTGACCAACCCCGCTCGTCGACTTGGAGGGTCGGCGGGTGCATATTGTCTCAAACAGGAACAACAGGAACAACAGGAACTACATCGGGCATACTTTTGGTATTCGCGTTAGTAATGGTTTTCCAATCGTGGTAGTAACAAAACGTACGCCTAGCTAGCGTATACTGGTTTTCGATTTATTATAGTATGGACAGGTGGACTTGGTACTTGGATACAAAACCTGTAAACTCACCAGCATTTTTGTGCTGACGTAAACTTTTACATGTTTTCTCAGGTCGCTAAGGTAGCACGACTGGACTAGGGCGCACGCGTCTGCACGGCGTCTAACTAGGGTTGCATGGTCATTTGAACGTTGAACTATTGTTTTATGGTTGAGATACTATTTTTGAATAAGCTTCCGCTGTAAACGGGATTTTTAAACTATGTTTTGAAATTGCATTTATATTCATTTAGACTTGTTTATTGTGATCGTTGGTTTGGATCCTGGTTTGTCATGCGCCTCGCGGTAAAACTCCGCAAGTGGATTTTGAGGGTGTGACAGATTGGTATCAGAGCCAATGGTTATAGTGAACTAGGACTGCATGTAGAGTCTAGTCTATAGCCGAGTCGCACACACTAGACGATCACATGGTACTAAACGTTATAGTGGTTTACGTATGGTCTTGTCGGGGTGTCTCTAAATCATTGGTCTTTCTACGTTACATCATCCGTTCTATCTTAGGTTGGGTTACTTGTTTTCTAGGCAGTGTGGTCTATTGGGGTAACTCGTGTGCTCTTGAGATTTGTCCAAGGCTCGGACATCTCCCTTTCGCACTCCAATAGAAACACTTGTCATAAACTACCGTAGTATTACGGTGTGTAGCTAAGAGTCTATGTTCGGTGATTTGAACTTTGAACTAGGAGAACACTGGGAGGACCATGTAGAGCGGTTTATCATTTTGGGTGCACACAAAATCATAAACCGAAATGCATGGAAGTCCTGGTGAACTCTGGGTTTGGAGGGATAGTCCTGGATTGGATCTAGCTTTGATCTTGTGGACATTAGTGGTTATCTTTAACTGCGAAACTAAATTTTCTCGTTCTTTCTGCCAGAATCATGTCTGGAGTGCGTGGAGGACGTGGAGGTGGTCGCAATGGTGGACGTGGTGGTGGTCGCGGTGGTGCTGGTGGTCGTGGTGGAGGTATTAATCTATCGCAGGCTGATCTGAACAACTTGCTCCAAGCTGCCTTTCAGTTAGGGCACAACGGTGGTGGTAAGTTGATTTATCCATTTTCTTTGCCTCATTGGTGAACCTTGTTTACGTTATTCGTGGTTTCTCATACGTTTCATTTCAGGTGGTCCTGTTGACCCACCCCCACCCATGTGCACCTACAAGATGTTCCGGGACTGTAAGCCCCAGGAATTCTCTGGCACTGAGGGTGCGGTTAGCTTGCTTAGGTGGTTGGAGAAAGTGGAGTCAGTATTTCTGATGTGTAACTGTCTCCCAAACAATCAGAGGTGCTAAATTTTGGCTTACAGGTTGTTGAACTCCCATGACGGCTTGCGAATAGAAAAAAAGAAAAAGACCTCAATTTCTCCTTACACAGACCACGAAAACGAAAACGATTGATATGATTACCTTAGTCGCACCAATGTAGCTGTAAGGGTATGTTTAATTTATAAAAACCGAGATTAATAGGTAATTTTGGAAGTTTGACCTTGATTAGTCAAACGTGTTAATTATGAATGGAGTAAATGCTTTAAATGTAAATTGGGGCTGGATAAGGAATGGTTGGTGGTGTCGGTCATTAACATAGTTTTTAATTGTCATGATTCTTTCCAAAATTTACAGCTTGAAGCTTGCTTTTCTGGTCCTTCTCACCATCGCACAGCAGAGGGAAACAAAAAGGAGGAGACAACTCCAATGGGCCAGGCCAGCAACTAGGAGGGGTGATTTGGGCCGGATAAGGGGGCTGCTGGGCTGGGCTCTGATAAATTCCAAGGTTGGGTTATTTGTTTTGGGCTCCGAAAATGGGTAAGAGGTAGGGTTTGGTTTTTTAAAAAAAAAATTGACATATCCATTTCTAAACATCAGATTATTAGTGTTGTTTTTTTTTTATTATTATTTTTAATATTATTGTTATTATTATTATTAGTATATAAAAAAATGTATTATATATATATATATATATAAAGAGTTTAAAATATATAGTTTCTTAAAAAAAATATGGTATTTGCTTGAATTTATACCAACTCAGTATTCAAAATATTGTTTTGAAATAATGCTAAAAAAATAAAAAGTGGGGATTTTATAAATCCTAAAATTTTGAGAAAAACGTGTAATGTTACACATGTGTCCTAAGGTGTAGATATCAATGTGAACATGTATGTATACATAACTAGATCATTGAACCTTTATTATCAAAACTTAAGTTGTAAAGTTAGTTAGTTTCAAGAATAAATGTGTTGTGAAGGGTATGCGAGTATGTGTAAGCTTCGGGTGACCAATGTGCATAACTAAATTCTCATGTAAACAAGACTATAGTTCGGGTATCATACCTCACGTATATAGCCGAGTAAAAGAAGAGAATAATAATCTAACTTCCACAAGAAGACTCCTAGATGCTAGACGTGTACATGGATCCCTTGCTTGGTGATGATGAACGATTGAACACGACCCGTAGGGGGTGTTTGGGTCTCAGCCGAAGGGTAACAAGGAAGGAAGGATGGGTTTCAAGTGTTAGTGAGTTATTGAGAGGATGTGAAGTGAATGTCTTGTGTTCCATTGTCTCTATTTATAGCCGAAGGGTGAGGGAAAAGAGCTTGTTCCATTGGCTCACAATTAAGGTAAGTTAACCCTTTGTTTTCTTAGTGTGCAAACTTCTAAAGACCTTGCAAGAGTAAGGATTTGACTAGACTTTTGGCTTGGTGTGTGGGTGGGGTGGTAGCGGCCGAAACATAGGGAAGGAGCAAGGCTTTGGATGGCAAAGTGGACAAGGAGAAATGGCTCATGTATTTTATGTTTTGCCATTCTAATGCAAGAGGTTGACTAATGTCCTAGGGAATTGTTGTGCACACCTCTTTGTTGACATGTTGGGGGCCGAAAATAATGGGACAAAAGGACTTTTTGTGGCAAGTCAACTTGGTCTTGGAGTCCATGTGAATTGTGTTGTTGCTATGTTGGTATAAGGCATGGGAATATGGTGTGTTTAGGATAAGGATGATGAGTGTGTGTCATGTGTTGTGTACATGTATGCGCGCGTGTGTGTGTATATGTGTAGCCGTATGTAGGCATGTATGTATGTACATGGAGAGTTGTTCATTCCCAATGCATTCCTATGTTTCCACATGTTATTTTAAATGATTCTAGAAAGTCAACTTGTGTAAGATAAGGCTATGGTGTGTCCTTATTCTACTTTGGGATTTCCATGGGAAATTGTAATGTAAAGTGTGGAAACTTGGTTGTTTTGTGGGTGGCCGTGAATATACATACATATGTATATAATTTGGTTCTTGTTACATGTTAACTTGTCCATGGGTGTACATATGTGTTTGTATTAGAATTAATACCCTTGTACACAAGTTAATCTAAGTTTAATTGTCTTTGGTGAACAATGCATATGGATAGTTCATGTAGATGGACATTGTTTGATTTTGTCCTTGTCGGGTAATAAGTTGGGAATTCTTGTTCAGTTGCATGGATTTCCTATAGTCTAGTAAGGCATATTTAACTCACTAAGGCCTTGTACTAACTAATGTGTCTACTGTCAGACTGCATGTCCTGGGATTGTCTCGTTGGAATCCTGTATGATCCAATTATGACAGAATAGATGGCATGGAATGCTATGCACAATGTATTCACGTGTAGTTAGATGTACGGATATGACCTGTGATTTCGACGGGTGTCACAAGAACCCATCGGGGCGCGACCCCTACCCCGAGCCTCTCCCCCTACGTTGTTGTAGGGTCGGGTCCCTTTCGGCGTCTCTGTAGCGCACCACCAACGCCATCTCTTCTTCCTCATTCCAGGGAGTCATCTTTGTGTGGGTGTTTGTTTGTTTAAACCGTGGTAAAAGTGTGAGTTTTAACCCCACGGTTGTGGGTATTTATATACAAATTTTGGGACGGTTAGGTTTATAGAACTTAATTTTTGGCACGGTTTCCATGTAAAAAATTAACTTTTACTGGACGGTTACGAAGATATTTAATTTTTTGAACGGTTTGGTCGACGATTTTAGTGCTAATTTGACTTATTATTTGACCGTATAAATATTTCAAACGGTGGAAAATTAAAAAAATAAAATTTAGATATATATATATATATTTAAATGAAAATAAATAAAAAAAATCAGTGGAGTGTTGTCTTCAAAAAAATGTTTCAGTGAAGTAAATCAGTGAAGTGATATGGCAGTGCAGGATTGATTAAAATCAGTTAAGTGAAAAAAAGTTAGGTGGTGTTTGTTTTTTGGTGGGAAGAGCTTCTAACCTTTTACTCAAAAATAACTTTACAAGAGGTGCCATTGATAAAACTCTTTTCATTAAACATGTTGGAAATCATGTCTTACTTGTTCAAATTTATGTTGATGATATCATTTTTGGTTCAACAAACACAAAACTGTGTGATGATTTTAAGAAACTCATGCAATCAAAATTTGAGATGAGTACCATGGGAGAACTGCAGTACTTTCTGGGACTGCAGATCAAGCAACAAACAAATGGAACTTTTATACATCAATCAAAATATGTTAAAGAATTATTAAACAAATTTTCTTTAAAAGACTGTAAATCATGTTCCACTCCCATGACACCAATCACACAAGTTGAACCTGATGATCAAGGAAAACAGGTTGATCAAACCATGTACAGATGCATGATAGGTTCCCTTTTATACTTAACTGCTTCTAGACCAGATATTATGTTTTCAACATGTGTCTGTGCTAGATATCAATCAGCACCAAGGGAATCACACCTTATAGCAGTCAAAAGAATTTTCAGATATCTGAAAGGAACTCCAACACTTGGAATTTGGTATCCTGCTTCAAGCAATACCAAGTTATCAGCTTTTTCAGATAGTGACTATGCAGGGTGTAAGATGACAAGAAAGTCAACATCTGGTGGTTGTCAATTCCTGGGTAACTGTCTAGTGTCATGGCAATCAAAGAAGCAAACATTTGTTGCAACTTCAACTGCTGAAGCTGAATACATAGCAGCTGCAAGTTGTACATCACAGATACAATGGCTCCAATATCAACTTCTTGATTATGGAATCAAAGAGACCAAGACACCTTTGTTTGTAGACAGCAAATCTGCCATTAGCATCATTCAAAATCCGGTACAGTTCTCAAAAACCAAACATATTGAGATCAGGTACCATTTCATAAGAGATTGCTATGAAAAAGGCAAGATTGAGGTGAAGCATGTAGCAACAGCTAATCAAATAGCTGACATCTTCACAAAACCCCTTGACACATCAACATTTCAGAAGTTAGTATCCATGCTTGGGATGCTAAATTTGTAAGTGTTTATTTTATTATTCTGCAATTTTTCATTTTTCACTTACAAACAGACAAAAAGTCTGAAACAAAACTTCTGAAAAGAGAGAAACTACTGATGAACAAAACATCAGTATGGGGATAATTTCTGAAAAGTGTGTAACTTCTGATAAAATAATCTTCAGAAGTTATGAATAAAAGTATTTATAAAAACATTTCTCATCAGCTGTTAACACTACTGAAGAGGAAATGGGAACTACTGATGAAGTAATCCTTCATCAGCAGTTTAGTCAAAAGGGCAAATCTGACTTTTCCCATCATCAGAGGTTTGACCTAATCAGTTTAAAACTTCTGATAAAAAGATTTTTAACCAAAGGCGGTTTAAAAACTTCTAATAAAGAAGATTCAAGCGGTTAAAACTTCTGATAAATACCTTTTCTCAACACTTATCCTTTTCAAACTCAAAAATATCCCTCTTTCTCTCTCAAAAACTCTCTCAATAACCTAAACCTGCAAATCAACTGTTCGATCAAAACCCAAACCACATGGCTCTCGTTCTAAAGCAGGGACACAATCAAAGGGCCTTTCTTGAAAAACAAGAAGGCTGGTCCCAATACGATGAGATCATTGATCTTGTCGTAAAATCCCAATATTTTACTGCTCTCACAATAAACCCACCAATTCACACTGAAACTCTGAATGAGTTCTGGGCAAATGCTGAGACGGTGACAACGGATGATGAAGTCATTTCCCTCAACTCAAGAATAAAAGGGAAACCACTGACCATCACACCGGCCACACTGGCAACAAGACTGGGTCTGGATGATGTAACTGCCCCTGACCATGTTGCTAATTCTGATATTCACCTAACCATGACAGAGTGTGGTTATCAAGGTACTCTCTCCCATGCTACTATCTTCAAAAAATATTTTGAACCAAAATACAAGCTTTTGTTTCATTATATTATTATGTGTTTGAGTCCAAAAACAGGGTCTTATGACCAGATGCCCTCCACTTTTCAACCAATATTTCATTCCATTGTGAATGAAACTAAATTCAGGGCATCAAAACTATTTTTCAATGAGTTGGTGTTACATCATAATAATACCAAGAAAAAGTTTTTGTTGTACCCAAGGTTCATTATGCAATGCATAATAGGGGAACTGGGTAATGAGGTGCTTGTGGGAAAAGTTTCAACTTTAAATCCATTAACCTCACAAGCATACTCTAGGCATAACAAACCGGCTGCCTGGCCAGAAGATGATCAGGGAGAACAACAACAAGTCCCCCTGAAGCCCACATCTTCCAAACTCACACCACCAAAAGCCAAAAAGCCCAAGCCAACAAAGACAAAAACCCGCCAACCCAAAAGAAAAGCTGTTCAGGAGGTTGAGATGCCTGAAAATGCTCATGAGCAGTCTGCTCTTCAAATTGGTGAGACTGAAACACCCTCTCAGTCTCATCCATCTCAAACCCCACCAAGAGCACCCATAACCATTTTATTCAAAAGAAAAAGACTTAGAAAAACTATTGAAACTCACTCTTCTTTTGAAACTGCTGAACAACAAATTTCACCTATTGCCCAAACTACTGAACCAACCCCTCAAATTTCTGAACCAGAGGCAATAGAAATTGCCAAACTTCTCTCTGGGCTAAAAGAGAAGGTCCCATCTGATTATGTCAGTCCCCTACAACCACAACAAACAGGGGACATAACCACAACATCAGACATGGATGTGGACATCTCTAGCCCTATCCCAAGAGATGAGGGTGGACCAGAGTCTTTAAGCCCAATTTTAGAGACTCTTGGGGCATCTGAGGCTGCTACTACTCAGTTACCACCCAGTGGTGGATCTGAGGATAGAAGTAACATAGCTAAGACCTCAGATGTGGCAACTACTGATGAAGGCTTAATGCCTGAAGTAGGAAATCCTCAGAACCAAGAACAAGAGGTTCATGAGAGAACTGAGTTGGGCTCAGCTCATGATTTAACTGAGACAGTCCTCATTGAGGGCAACATCAGGGATTCAGATGATTCCATTAAATTGGATGATGTTTCACAAACACAAACTACTGAATTGACGGCACTTTATGAAGGTCCTGTTTCAGGGGTATCCAGGCTCAAGAAGCCAGTCACCCCTGAACAGGTTAAAGCCCACTCAATCCCTAAAACCCCTAGAGTGGCATCCTCTATACAACATGAGGATCACCCAAAAACACACCCTTCACAAGAAATGCCTACCCAATTCCCTGGGCAAACAAGCATAGACCTGAACCAGCTATGCAGCCCAGAGGGTCCCCTGTACCACATGATGAACACTCTCATCAGAAATCACTTCCAAACATACACAGCTAACTTGGAGCTGTCTATCAAGAATCAATTTGGAGTGATCAAGACAAAGATGAATGATCTGTCCAACAAGATAGACTTCAACAGCAAACAGATTGCTCATCTTCAAGGACAATTCTCCCAACCCTCAACCTCAAAACTTAAACTTGATGAATCCAAAAAGGGGGAGAAAATCAGGGAACCTAAGGAGTCATTCCAAGCCAGGATAAGGGCAAGAGTGGCCATCCTTGAAAGAGATCAGAAAGATCAAGCCAGGAAAGAAAAACTGGCCAAACAGTTTGGTGTCTCAGTGGAAGAAATTGAAGCCACAGAAAAAGAAGATGAGACCCAAACCTCTGAAGAATCCCTAAGGCATAATGAAGAAACTTCTGATGACAAAAGTTCTGATGAAGAATCAGAAAGTACTGAAGACAATCCTTCAGTAGTTGACAAACCATCAGCAGTTGTCAACCCATCAGAGGTTAACACTTCCAAACCTCAAACTGCTGACCCTTCCAGAACCACTGCTCCCATTCAACCAACATCTGATCCTATCAGGCCTACTACAGTTACAACAATGACTGTACTAAACCCTTCTCCTATCTCTCAATCAGCTGAATTACTAGAGAAGAGCTTAGTTGCAGCCAACAAGAAGGCCAGAGAAGATCTGATCTGGAAAACTCTGGAAGAAAGGGATGATCTAGACTTAAGCCATGAAGAAAAACTTCAGGCTTATGAAGCTGAACTACAAAGGCAGGCTAGCCTTGATGAGATTGCTGAACAAGATAAAAGACAACAACTGGTGTCTTACATTACAAAGAACAGCAAGACTAAAGCCTACACACTCAAGGGACTCTCTATGCAAGAGCTGACAAGAAGAGCACAACTGCTTGCAGACAAACTGGCCACAAGCAAAGATGGAAAGGCCAAGAGAGCCCAGATAATAGAAGAATTAGTAGCAGAGGGCTATGGTTCAAAAGCCTCAGTATCCAGATGGAAAGAAGAAAGACTAATGGATACTTACAGAAAATACATGGCTGCCAAGGCTGCAAATCCAGAGAAGTTTCAAACTGCTGATCCTTCAAGATCAGTAGTTAGAACTTCTGGTGTATCAACAAGAAGACCTGCTACTCAGAGAAAGAAAGCAGAGGACAATGTCAAAACTGATTTCAAAATGGTACTACTTGAAGGAAGTTCAATAGTCCATTCAGATTTTGACATTGAGGAGAAACCTCTGTTAACACAATTCAGGGATCCTTCCACTTTTGCCTACCAAATACAAAAGACCATCAAAGAAAAGATGCATACCAAGGTAGTGACTGAACACCATCTCCCAACTGTTCAGATGCCTGATATGCAACAACAACAAGGAAGAGACTCCCACCTGAGGTTAACTGAAACAGAAGACATCCAACACTCAGGACCATCAACCCAAGGGACAAGTCTGGTTCCCTATTCTTCTGACTTTAACAAGTCAAAGATACCTATCATCAGATGGTCACTTACTGATAACAACTCAGTATTGTTGACAAGAAGAGACCTCTCAAGCAGGGCTTACAAGAAGATCAGTGATCTAAAGAAACTGTCAACACAAGACCTGCTCACAATTCAACATCTGGAACCACAGAGAGGATCTCTATCTGATGGACAGTTAAACCAGCTCAAGAACACCATGTACAAAGAGATATGGAAGATTGTTCAAGACAGAAGAAATACATAAGGAATTAGTAAGGTTTTGGCTTCATCAATCCAGGGGGAGATTGTTAGGACAAAGAGGATTGGTGAAACCACTTTTGGAAACCTTAGTCTAATTCACTTCTGTCATTTTGGCTAAGTATAGAAGTACTGAAAAGAAAACAAAGAACTGCTGAAGAGAAGATATGAGAAGTGCTGAAGAAGAAACTTCATCAGAAGTTCTGAAGTCCAAACCAGACAAGTTCACTTCAGAAGTACTGAAGACAAACTACTCATCAGTAGTTTGTCATTCATCAGCACTTAGCATCAGATATTTTTCACCGCCTTTTGCATCAGTAGTTTTATTGTTTATTATTACTTTTAGCTGTATTTGATAGTTTCAATGTTGCAACTTGTGCAACTTGTTTCTGTTGTTTCTGTACTTGCTTTTTGGGCAAGATACATGTATGTAAACGTCTATAAATAGGAGGCTTCAACCTTCTATTTTAGACATTGATTTTAATAGAAAAAATCCTTCAAACACTTTCACTGTTCTATTCCATTTCAGTATTTATTGTGAATCTGTCTAAGTATCTAATTCTCATTTACTGCTTAGATTCATAATAAATACTTGTCATTTATTAGTTTCAATCATCTAGGGGGAGTAATAACTCTTCCTAAGTATAAAAAGTGTTGCTTTAACTTATACATTCCGCTGTGCTTATTATCTGATATACAAGAGCTTGCTAAACACTTAAGTGTCAAGATAGCAAGTTCTTACTTAGCAAAAGAGCTAACTGATCCAACACCCGTCCCAAACCCGACCCATTGCCATCCCTAAGAGGAAACACCATGGCAAAAAGGTGTTTTAATGATGCTTATAATAGTAGTGGGAATAATAATAATAATGATAATAATTGCTTGTTAGAAAAAATGGTGAGTGTTGGTGGGTTATGGTTATGGTTACATTGTAGACGTTAACAAACAAGCAGTCTTTTTCTTGCAGACTGCAGACCTTTGATCCATCTCTTCTCATGCAGATGTCTGGAGATGTGGTCAGCAGATTGCAGACATTTTACCTTTTCAAAAACAAACATCACCTTAGGGTCGCACCCATTCCCCCGTTACATGCTGTCATATTGTCATGTGACGGCCTCTTTATCTTTTCTTTTGAACTTTTTTTTTAATGTGGTTTTTTGTTTATATCCCTGCATTTTAATCAGCCTATCCCACGCCCTTGTTTGTTTATGCCGATTAACTTTAAACAAAAAAGATTTCTTTGACGACTACAAAGAGTGTGAATAATGTAGTTATATCGTCGCAACACGTAGGGAAAAATACTACATTTAACATTGAGTCACTAAACTTCAACAGATTTACCTTTTTGTCTTCTTTACAATTATATCGAACGTCAATATTGTACTGATACTGCCGCAACACACATGGTAAAATGCCAATTAAAATCTATTAGAGCAAGTTGCTATTATTTTTTCCAAAGCTATAAGCCAAACTAACTTTATGTATTAGAGTTCCATGGTTAAGCAAGCAAAAAATAAGACTTTTATGTTATTATTGAAAACTAATATGAAAATCTTAATGATATAGAACTTTAGGATGATATGAAAAAAAGATAAGTATGTTAAAACAAAAAACTAATTATGAGAAAAACTAAAAAAATATGTTCACCTCCCTACCAAAATATAACTCAGGGTGAATTTGTAATGTTTGAATTTTCACTTTTAAAAAGAAGGAGATTGTTATTTTCGGTTTGACAAAAGTTGCCACTACAGGTCTACAGTCCAATTTTTTTTCGTGCCATTTTCGTTTCTAACGTTTTCAAAATATGTCAGTTTAATCCAAAAAGTTAACCACCATTAAAAATAGATATTAAAAGAGGGGTTAAAACGTCATTTTAGATGTTTATTTTATTTTTTTATTTATTAAATGAGAGAAAGAAAGACTATTAAAAGGGACTATTTTACCCCTAATTTAACAGACAAAGGTAACAACTTTTAAGTTTTTGTATAAAGTGACATGAGTGTGACATGATTTGTAAATGTTAGGGATGAAAATGGCATGAAATGACAATTTTCGTCAAACTACAGAGACAAAAATAACAGTTTACTTTTTAAAAATGTTTGTTAAGAAAATATTTTTTTCTTCATGAAAACTCATAAACTAAACAAGTAGTAAACAACCATAAGACTATAGAGTGTGGTCACTAGTTAGTGACTATTACCGGCCCCTAGCCTAGTGTCACGTCAGCATCCCGCTTTTACTATCTCTCTTTCACTAACATTGTTTTTTTTTTTTCGTCGGGATTTTGTTATATGTTCATCAACTATTTCTTGAAACCAAAAGTTACATTATTCACTATTTCTTAGAAATTAAAATTTACATTTACATTGTATTACATGATAATGCTCTAGTTGTTGTACCTGGTGATTTTTTCTAGAGAATGTCATCTGTTGGAGCTTGGTTCGTGATAAAATATCATGTACAAGCCAGAGGTTTTATCAAAACGAGCTTTTAGGTGGTGGGTTCCCCTCTAATTGGTGACGGGCTAGGTCACCAACGCTGTCTACAATCGCAGACGAATGACCTTTTACCTATGCACGTACCTGAGTGGCCAGACTTGGTTAGAAATTAAAAAAAAAAAAAAGTTAACATTCTATTAATGAAATCTTGATGTTGATGTCCTGACTACTCAGCTCAACTGGTTGATGGACATCGCAATGAAGAGTTTGAACGGATTTCACCCGGGTTCGACTCTAAGCGGGGGCGAAGGTTTTCCCATTCCAAGGGTTTCCTGCGCATCTGTGGCGGTCCGGCAGACGGGTTCGGGTCAAGGGGAATTGGCCTAAGTACCCGGGGGCTCGGAGATCGTTTCGTTGGCCGTTAAAAAAAAAAAAAAAATCTTGATGTTGATAAACCAGGGTTAAGTTGATGACCCGATGACACCTAACCATAGTAAACGTAACTTTAGCCCCAAGGAGTGTAAACTACTAAACAAATGCTTATTTTTGTTAGCATTCATACAAACACTGAAACACCCATCAACCTTCCTCTTACTACTCCTACCTTTCTTCAACTATTTCTTTCTACTTCTAAAAAAAAATTGTGTTCTCAAATGTGTAATCGGTAATAACCTTTTCTATTTTTTTATTTTATATGTTCAATCTACTCAAAAAGATGAATATTTGTAGCAAATATTTCCCCCCTTTATACCCATTCTCACAATGTAAATCTTTGATTCTCTAACACAATTATAGTAACTCATTTTGTAATAATTTTGTTTCCTTTTTTCTGGGTAATCACAATATTGATATATTTATATAAAAGTTGTATTTTTGTATTGACCCTCTAGGTGTTTATGATATTGTCTCAAAGAGGTTTCAAGATTATTATTATTTTTTTATTTTATGTCTGTGTTGCAGGGCCTTTTGAAGTGATTATACATACATCTTCTTTGTCTCTAACGTCAGGTATTATGAATATATGTATGAAACTTATGATTTTGAGTGTTAAATATTAATCACAAAATATTTATGTATTGAATCCATCACATTTGATTTGTATTGTTGATCTTGATTACCTATGCAACATTTAGATATATATTGGACATTGTGATAAATAAATAAATAAAAGAAAAAACAGTCCAAGTTACTGGGAGATTATTTTTTGTTTTGATATGAAGAAAGTTATACATTTGATGAACAAATCTATGCTATTTTCGTTTAGCGTTACATGTTTTCGACTAGTGGCGTCTTGAACCAAACACCTGGTGGGGCCGGGCTCAATCTGTGCAGGCCGGACTCAATACATATACAAATTTTCGGAAAATTTCGGTAAAATTTACACTACAAAACGAAAAACTGGGCGGGCCGAGGCCCAGTCTCCGCTCAGAGGCGGATGTAGTTCAAAATCAGGGGGTACGTCTGTTACCCCTCGATTATCCTGGCGAAGTGGAAAAAATTGGTTTTTTAAGGTGTTTTTATTTATTTTTTATAAAATGTTACCCCTAAAACAAATATTTTGTTACCCCTTAAAATAATTTTTATAAAATGTTACCCCTTGTTTTATTTTCTAGATCCGCCACTGTCTCCACTCCACTAAGAACCGCCCCTGTTTTCGACGAGTACTTAGGTGCTACAGAAAATATGTTTGTTCTTTCAGTTTTTTTTTCTAATGTTTGTGTACATTATAATGTTTCCATATATATTGTTTTACTGTCATTGTATAATAATTATTCATGTATCTTGTATATCATTCAGATTTAGTGTTTGGTAATGGCATTGGCAAGAATTTCAAGAAACTGGAAGCAATCATCAGGAACATATGCAATTAACCGCTGCATAACAGAAAGCGATGCTCCTTTTAACCACAATGCTGAAATGGTTGACAAGATGTTGTACCTACAGACTGTAAGAAAAGTCGATCACATGAAATTTGAAAGCAGGGGAACACGGGCAGTTCAAGGATATAGATTTGGTCATGCTGAGAGGGTACCTGAGGATTATTCTGACACGAAGAGTGAGAGGTTTCGGTATGGTAATCTTGAAGCTACTAAAGCGGGTGACAAACCAAGAGTTGTTGTTCTTGGTACTGGCTGGGCTGCGTGTAGATTCCTTAAAGGGATTGATACTACAATGTACAATGTTGTTTGCATTTCACCTAGGAATCACATGGTTTTTACGCCTTTGCTAGCGTCTACTTGTGTTGGAACTCTTGAGTTTCGTTCTGTAGCTGAGCCCGTTGGGCGTGTGCAGGCAGCTTTGGCTAAGGATCCGAATTCCTACTTTTATCTCGCTTCTTGCACCTCGATTGATACAGATAAACATGAAGTAAGCATGTCTGTAGACACACACACACACATACGCAGATGCGCCTATATGCCTTTCTAATAAGGTGTTGTTTTGATTGAACAGGTGTATTGTGAGACGGTTAGTGATAAAGAAAACTTGTATGAACCGTATCGGTTTAAAGTTGCTTATGACAAGCTTGTAATCGCTTCTGGATCTGAGCCATTAACATTTGGCATAAAGGGTGTGAAGGAGCATGCAATATTCCTTCGTGAAGTTAGTCATGCTCAA
Source organism: Ambrosia trifida (assembly GCA_028751855.1). Taxonomy (NCBI): domain Eukaryota; kingdom Viridiplantae; phylum Streptophyta; class Magnoliopsida; order Asterales; family Asteraceae; genus Ambrosia; species Ambrosia trifida. The sequence continues at coordinate 27,377,291 of CM054131.1, forward strand.
GAAATAAGGAAAAGACTTCTTTTGAACTTGATGCTATCTGAAACTCCAGGTAACTAGTTTTAGTTTATGCATTATTCATTTAGTTGGGCAAATTTAGTTTTGCTTTGGCTTTAATAGATCAAACAACTTGAATTAAAGAGCATCTTAAAAGGAAATGAGTCGAAAGGCATCGGATGTTTATTCTTCATGCATAACACATCCTAAATCACGTTATTAAAACCTTAGATTACTACTGAAATAATAAAAAAAATTGTAATTTGTCTGACATACTAGTGTTTTTTTTTTTTTTTTTTTTTTTTTTTTTTAAATATAAAGATAAAAAAAAATTGGACAAAAAAACTTGTTTTGACGCCATAAAATATGACCTCTAATTTGTAAGAAAGACTCACTCTTGACTTATTTAGGCATATCCGAGGAAGAAAAGAGCAAATGTTGCACTGTGTTGTTATTGGAGGAGGCCCAACTGGAGTTGAGTTTAGCGGCGAATTGAGTGATTTTATAGTGAGAGATGTTTATCAACGTTATGCACATGTTAAGAACTATGTTTGCGTCACCCTTATTGAGGTAATTAACTAATTATTGTTCTTGTTTAATATACTTAATGTCATGTTTTGCTGCATAAGTATAATATACATGTCTCTATGTTTTGGTAACAGGCGAATGAAATTTTGTCATCTTTTGATGTTGGGTTACGTCAATATGCTACAAAACACTTAACAAAGGTAACTTTATAAGGTCACTACTCTGTCCCCGTTTAGTGAAATAGGACCCATGAAACAGATTAAATGGTTGAATAAATGCTCTACTTTAGTTGAATGTTTTAATTGTATCTAACAAGAAATTGCATCTCAGTATGGTGTACGTCTTGTTCGAGGAGTTGTGAAAGAGGTGCATGCGAAAAAGCTTATTCTTAGCGATGGTAGTGTTGTGCCTTATGGACTTCTGGTGTGGTCAACCGGTGTGGGTCCCTCCGAGTTCACAAAACAACTAAAGCTTCCCAAATCTCCTGGTGGAAGGTTATTTTCTTCCCTTTTGTTACAAAAAGTTATACTAATTTGGAGTTAGTTACATCAAGAAATCGCCAGTTGAGCTGGATCTTGAGTTTGAACTTTGAACTCCTAACGCGGGCATTGCCTAGTAAATAGTTATATTAGAGGTGTCAATATGAGTAAGTTGGATAGCATATATAATTTACGCAATATACTTGAAAGATTAAGAACGTTGAGGTATATGACCCGTTATCAAACAATAGAACCTTTTGCAGAATACGGGTTAACTTCCAACCTCTGAATTATATTGAGAATTTTGTTTTCGAGTATGCAGGATCGGTGTTGATGAATGGTTAAGGGTTCCTTCTGTTGAAGACGTATTTGCGCTTGGAGATTGTGCTGGTTTTCTTGAACAAACAGGAAAGCCAGTTCTTCCTGCTCTAGCTCAGGTTTGACATTTCACTTAAAATGTGATCAGGGTTGACTTTATAAAGTCAAAACAAACCATTTTTTGACTTTTGAAGCATGCATAATGTGAATAACAGGTTGCTGAAAGACAAGGAAAGTATCTAGTTGAACTGTTTAATAAAAAGATTGCGAAGCAAAACGCAGGCAAGGCTTGTTCTGCGAATGATATAAATCTTGGAGATCCTTTTGTTTACAAGCATCTTGGAAGCATGGCTTCTGTTGGGCGATATAAGGCGCTAGTTGACCTTACCCAGTCAAAGGTAATAATAACAATAATATCACATTTTTGTCACATTTTTGGCCATTCAAAAAGGGGGTGGCGGCGCAGCTTGTTTCCTGCCTGTCCGCTATCTTGATGTAATTTTCTCAGTCATGGAATGAAAATTGTAATTAGGACTATTAAAAAAAATAACAAATAAAAAAAATAACAATCTTAAAAAAAGAACGCCCAATTTACGTTCATGATTTTTTGTAACATTTGTCAACTTGTTTGCTACAGGATGCAAAGGGAGTGTCGATGGCAGGGTTTGTAAGCTGGCTGATTTGGCGGTCTGCTTATTTGACACGCGTCTTGAGCTGGAGAAACAGGTTATACGTCATGATCAACTGGGCAACAACCTTGGTCTTTGGGAGAGATAATACAAGAATCGGATGAAACAGTTGGTCTACATTAGCTTCAAAATTATGAGCAGCTTTATTACTAGTATTATGGTGGGAAAATTTTGAACACAAATAATATGATCATATAATAAGAACCACGCAGAAGACGTTTAATGACACGATTCGCTTATTTCCTGCATGTAATTCCTTTCACTTCACCTTTGTAGTCTAGCATGCCGTATTATGTCATCGTTGAGTCATGTTCATCCTTAATATTCTCAGGGGGTGAACACACGACAGTCACAATCTGTCGGGGGGGGGGGGGGGGGGGGTGAATTAGGCTTGTACTTGTCATCACCACCAACAATGGCATTGCCACTCCTGGTTTTGAAGATTCTTCAAAACCAGGACGATAAGTTCTACCAAGAATTCATTCTACATTATTCAAAAACTTCATTAATAATAGCCAAGTACAAAAAATGAAAGAAACAATACAATACAATACAATGTTTATATCATCATTTGAACACAATTTAATCAATATAATCATATAATAAATGCCAATCAAAACACATGTTAAATAATACCAATAGACTTATTTCTTGCATGTGATTCCATTCCCTCCACCTTTGCAGTTTAGCATGCCAGATCCCATCATTATCGAATCATGTTCATCCTTGATATTATTATGAGTTAACACGCAAAGGGCACAATCTGTCGCGAGAAGTGAACTAGTCTTGTACTTGTCATCACCACCAACCACTGGCATTGCGACTCCTTGTTTTGCTGGATTTTCAAAATCAGGACGATAAGTTCTACCAAGAATCCCTTCAACGTTAGCTGACAAACCAAAGAACCGGAATTGTACTTCCAAATGTGCAAAGCTATCATTTTTCGGAATCTGGTAATTATGTATTTTACTATCTTCTTCAGATACTGGAATCACATTAACAGATATTTCGGCAATATCAGGTATAGTGATGGTTAGACTATTGGTTGTTGAAGTCCTTTCAACTTGTATATCGCCTTTGGTTGAGTTCCACTCCGATGTATGGCCTTCTGGAACGTGCAATTCTATTCCGTCGTATGATAACTTTAGGTGATCAACATTATCCTCCCATTTTTGGGTCCTTGTTGCTTCAACGGTAAAATTATGATGGCCAAACTTGAGACCCAATGCTTGGATCCATGTGTAGTCGCGGCTTCTACCTTCAGGTCTAAGTCCAATAAAACGCGCGTTTATTTGGATATTAGAATCAGACATCAAGTTGAAATGCTCATTGCTCCTTCCATGAAAGTAGAATACAATCCCATCGCCGCCTATGAATCTTGGGTCGTAGCATGCAGCTCCACGTCCATTGCAGTTTGGTTTACGAGCTATCAAATACAAACAAAGAATTAAACATTCAAACATCTTGATACAACATTTATAATAATAACACTTAAGTAGATATATCAAAAGTTATTTTATTTTTATAAAAACCATAACATATGAAAGTTGTGTTACCACTTACATTTGCACACTGCCTCACATTTAGGTGAGTAACAATCAAGAAAACAAGCTTTGTCTTTTGGGTTCTTCGGCTTAACTTTCGGGCACTCTATGGGGCATTTGACGCGCTTCATGAAACACTTGCTTTTATGGCTTTTACAGGTTAAAAGCTCTTGTATGGGCTTGGCAGGTTTTCGAGGCTTAACACGCTTAACCTTATTCTTGGATGCAGCTTCGGTTACCATCGATGCCAACATTGCACTTAAAAGTAAAACCATGAATAGGGATTTAACAGCTAACATCTTCATTTCTGGTTTTTAAATTTTTTTTTTTTATTTTCGAAATTACAAAAGAAATGTATGGAATGGTGTAAGGAATAGATAGTGTCAAAGCTCTATATATACAAATATATTTGGTGAGTGTTGAACGAATTTTGAATAATTGAAGTGGTGCAAGTTGTGTTTGGCAAAGTTTGGTTTCAGTTTTTAAACATATCGATGCCAGTAGTGACTGTAGTGTTATAACACCAACCTGTATATAAATATTTGTATATTTCCTTAATGTTAAGCAGACAATAAGTAAATATTAAAACAATAACGAACACGAGTTAATAAACAAGTCTTATATATGTAAAACAAAGTTAGTATAAGTAATATGTTGTAATGTTTTCTATGGCCAGAAGAAGCAATTATATATAGATACTGTAACATCCGGCCTCTCTCACCACCAATATTGTCCGCTTTGCCCTGATCCCAGGAGGTCACCCATCCTGATACTACTCCCCGCCTGAGCACGCTTAACTGTGGAGTTCTCCTCTCATCCACTAGCATTAAGCCCAAAACGCGTTGGTGATTTAAGAGGCTTTTGATTACTTATGAACCAAGGATCTCTCCTGGCCACGGCCGATGTGGGATTTATTGTAACAGTACTGATTTCTGGGAGATTAACATGGACCTTTGTATGACACCCTAGGCAAATCCCACATCGGCCGTGGCCAGGAGAGATCCTTGGTTCATAAGTAATCCAAAGCCTCTTAAAATCACCAACGCGTTTTGGGCTTAATGCTAGTGGATGAGAGGAGAACTCCACAGTTAAGCGTGCTCAGGTGGGAGTAGTATCAGGATGGGTGACCTCCTGGGAAGTCTCTACCGGGGGCGACCAAAAACAAATCCGTGAATCGGGGCAAAGCGGACAATATTGGTGGTGTGAGGGGCCGGATGTTACAGATGGTATCAGAGCCACTCTTGTGCCGTTCGGGATGGTGGGGCAAACCTCATCGAGGACGATGAGTCCCTAAGGGGGGGGGGGGGTGATTGTAACAGTACTGATTTCTGGGAGATTAACATGGACCTTTGTATGACACCCTAGGCAAATCCCACATCAGCCGTGGCCAGGAGAGATCCTTGGTTCATAAGTAATCCAAAGCCTCTTAAATCACCAACGCGTTTTGGGCTTAATGCTAGTGGATGAGAGGAGAACTCCACAGTTAAGCGTGCTCAGGTGGGAGTAGTATCAGGATCGGTGACCTCCTGGGAAGTCTCCACCGGGGCGACCAAAAACAAATCCGTGAGCTCTGGATGGGCAACCCATCAGGGCAAAGCGGACAATATTGGTGGTGAGAGGGGCCGGATGTTACAGATACATTTGGTAAAAAATTCTGTGAGAGACAATCACTGTAGCTATATGTCATTTTCATGCTACAGTAACCCTTTTTTTTTTTCCGGTTGTGTTGGCCTCTTTTTGGGGGCTTTTCTTTCTTTAGATATTTTAGTATTTTACTAATACTAATACAATACTTTGCTTATTATCTTTAGCAATAAAATATTTAATAAACGTGTTTGTTATCATGTAATTTATACGGTGATCTTCAAATAGCTAAATGCTTTCTTGGCTGTGATCAACAGCGAAGTTTTGTTTTCGAATTAGTGGGGGTCGGACTCAATTTATTTCGATCAGTAGTGGCCGGAAGATGAAATCGGTGTACGCCGGACTCAACCCGGACCCAATTTACCTACGAAAATCGCAAGCTTCTACCATTAAGGATGCATTGTAATGCGCTTTGGCTATATTCAAATTCCATATGCCGTAGTGTTATTCTTTGTACAATGATGGTATGTTCACGTGTCACGCATATAACAAAGTCTTACAAGCACCAGGTTGTCGCCGCAACGCGCGACACGCGTAAAATACTAGTTTGGTAACATGTTGAAATAAAAGTCAAGAAAACACGGCGACGACAAGTCACCCAATATCTCATTATCTCATAGTTGAATAATCCTAGTCATCATCCACGTTGACTATTTGATGGGTATACAATCCGTACGGATATATCATACAATTGCTCAACGATGAAACAGCAGTAATAACAAAGCCTAACACCATGTGTAGTGGGGGACTTTATTTATAAAGCCTCCCTTTTTGATTGGTCCACGTGGCAGCTGAGTCAACATGGAGAGATAAAGTGAAAAAGGGGTATAGTGGGGGAAACAAGTTGGGAGGCGCTATTAAAAAAAAACAAAAAAAACAAACCTGGAGATGAGGTGTCAACATTTGACTGGGTGATTCAATTGTGGTGCAGCGCTATTAAAACAACGCTCGGCTAGATTTTAAAGACAGAGCGCCCCCCCCCCCCCCCCCCCCCCCTCCCCGGTAATAGTGTGGGGGGCGCCATTTTGTGGTGCAGCGCTATATTTCAAGCCCACTACGGTGGGTCTAACAAATAAATAACTAATGTGACATTGTTTTGATAAATATGACTTTGTTGCCTTATTTTGTGTACCTATACGGCCACTGCTAGAAAATTGAGTTTTGTCATCATATTTTCAGTCACGTAACGGTAGCATATAAATGTTACACATGTCATTTGTTGAGTGTTGACAAGACATGCGGGTGTAGGCTTTGTATGTGAAGCATTATATTCCACTCCGAATACACTATATATATCCAACCAAATCACAAAAAATACGAAAGAATTTGATCATTTACATGTGCTTGATTAGAACACGCACATAGGCATTATTACGATATATGTTGTCATTTTGTTGTTTGTAATCATTTATCATATATTCATATATATGTACTGATTATTCAAAAAAACTTTGATAATTATGTATGAAAGAAAAACATCGCCGATACAATTGCTCAACGATGAAACAGCAGTAATAACAAACAACAACATGACAAGATATATCATATCATAATATCCGTAAAATTATTTCTAAGATTTGACACGGGTCATACGATCTAAGAGCATTCACAACCCGTCCCTCATTTCCTCCCTCATTCTTAAAATTTAAAAAAATCCCACAAAAACTCACTCCATTCAAACCCCTATCCCCATACCCCATTTCTAAAATGTGCAAAAAAACCTATGTTGAACCCCCATATATGGAGTCCTCCATACTTCCCCATGCATCTCATTTAATAATAATAAAATAATACAAATTGAAGGTGAAGTGGTTTGATGTTGGTTGTAAAGAAAGAAAATAATAATAAAAAAACGCTTATAGGGGATATGAATGGGGAATGGGATGTGAGAGACTTTGAAAACGTGAGAGTCAAATTTAGAAAACTATGATTTTTTTCTTAAATTATATAGTTGGGGATGAGGGATGGGCTGTGAATGCTCTAAGAGTATAGCAATAATTATTAGGATTTTTTTTGAATGACCAATTAGAATCACTCACGAACTATTAAAGTATCATCGTGCTACCAGTGTTACCACGCGATCATATTTCACCACAAAGTCACAAATTCAGGAGGAAACTTATAATTATGAGAAAATCCCCTTATGAGCTTCGAACCCATGACCTTATAGTCTCTAAGGCTTATCCCACCATCAAAATGTCGCTGGGCTATAATGCCTTTGGCCCAATAATTAGTAGGATGAGGACCATTTTTGTAATCTTCCAATTTAAAAGGTGCAACTATACTGGACTTCAACCATATTGTAAAAAGTTGATTTTTTTTTTTTTTTTAATTTTTACACGGCCAATTTAAACCCCTTTAAATATTTAGGGAGGATCACTACTGTATCATGATACCATAGACTACAATCATTTTAAAATTGTGTAATCCATACTCAGTTCATGTAACCGGTATCCCAATACCTCCACGGGTTTACCGTCGTTGGTGACTCAGGTAATTGGTTTCATAAAGGCTGGTATCCCATTTCTAGAAGATATATCACAGTTTGCAGATGAGAGAGAGAGAGGCACAAGTGGTGCCGCCGGTAAAGGGGGTTCATGGGTGGTGGCGTGCTCATGTGGCGGGTTGTGAGTGGCGCAAAGGAAGGTACCCAGATTCTTCACTGTGTGGCGCCCCTCCCTTCCTAGCTAATATAGGATGTTTGTTGTGTTGGTTTACAAATTTTGAGTTTGTTGCCTAGTAGGTTGAATTGTTTAATTCGAACATGACCTGGGCTTTTATTCTTGTCACAAACATCAATTATAACATGCAAAGTGCAAACTCTTAAAATTGTGTAATCCATACTCAGTTCATGTAACTGGTTGGGGAAAGATTTGGGGTATGTTTGACAAAACTAGCTGGTGGCTAGAGGCTGATAGCTGTAGCTTTTTAAATATATTTTGTTGTTTGGTAGAATAGCTGTAACGTTTAATAAAATGTATAAAATGCCAAAATGGACATAACTAAAAGCTTGCATACATGTTTTTTTTAATTTTTTTATATGGTACAATGGGTATTTGTGGAATCCTTTGCATAAATAGGGGGTTTTTCATTTTACAAATTACATTTGGGGGGTATTGGGGGAAAAAATCAAATTTGGTGATGTATAGATTTGGTTTGGCGGCATCTAATAAATGTAAGCTTGATGCTGCCAATTCATTTATAAACATTGAAGCCGCCATTTGATTTCTATACATTGATGCCGCCAATTGAGTTCTAGGCTTCATTTCTTATATAAGCCCTCTGCCCATTCTCTCCATCCCATTCAGACTACCAACCACAATAAACCCCCCCCCCCCCCCCCCCAATATAAAATATAATACTTTTCCTGCAATTGTTCTGGATGGTATGGTTTTTTATTGATATTGGGTCGATGTTACATTCACATGGAGTTTTAACTGTTTTCGGCGGGGATGAGTCATGCTTAACAACATCGTCTGCCGTTTCATCCCCCGCTTGGCATCGCTTTTCTGGGGTCCAAAAAAGCGGTGTCTTTGGATCGGTGTTACATCCACATTAAACTACACTTCTCAATACATCTACACGTGGTATAACACGTGTAGAATGCAACATTGATACTTTAGTTTAAAATATTAGAGAGTTATGGATCGTTGGTAGTCTGAACCTCTAGTCTACCAAAGCTGGACATTCCAACGGGCTCTTTAGGCGGGTCTACTTTCCAGGCAAACCCACGCCATCCGGTGTTGATGAATCACATCACGTCATTAGCGACCTGTCCGGCAACGGATGATGCGATTCTTCACCGTACTACTTTCGTATGGCAGGCTGGTTTGAACATTGGGTACCTGTAGATTTGGTACACATATTCAACAGGTAGAACCATGTTCTCCTGGATCAAATTCAGATGGGTTTGAATCTGAATGCGGTCCTGACTTCCCGCTGACTGGAAAAGAGAAGTTTCTGGGTGCACAACACAAGCTATTGTTGATTTCAACAAAGCAATTGTGATTGAAGGTGCGAAACAAAAACTGAATGAACTCTGCAACAAGAAACGGTGGTAGAATATTGGAATAGGTGATCTCGGAAAATATAGTGTCTTGTAAATCCGTAGATTGTATAGTTTGAGTGACTAGTTTTGAAAAACAGTTGTTAAATAAATTTGTAATATTTGTTTTAAATAAATCTATCAAATTTGTATTATTTGTTTGAGACATTCCAAAAATGGAAAGTCTGTGTGTTATTATTTGATTTAAATAAATCTATCCCTCCGAGCCGGTTTTGAGAAAAACACATCCGAGCCGTTTTCGAGGCACCGGGATCAGGCCCCGGAGACCCGAAAACTGCCCGGACTTCGTGCGACGCCCGTTTGTTACCCAACGGCAACGCGTCCGTCAGTCCGGTTACCTGTCCGGCAGGCCCAGCCAGGCTGCACAGAGGCCCAAAGAGGGCAGCCTGGCCCGTTTTCAACATAGTGTGGGTTTTGAGAAAAACACCTCCGAGCCGTTTTCGGGCCACCGGGATCAGGCCCCGGAGATCCGAAAACTGCCCGGACTTCGTGCGACGCCCGTGTGTTACCCAAGGGCAACGCGTCCGTCAGTCCGGTTACCTGTCCGGCAGGCCCAGCCAGGCTGCACAGAGGCCCAAAGAGGGCAGCCTGGCCCGTTTTCAACATAGTGTGGGTTTTGAAAAAACACCTCCGAGCCGTTTTCGGGCCACCGATAAATGATTACGTAATCTTGTTTTAGTGTTTAACGCTTTTATTTGGATTTTAATTTTAGTGGTTGTTTCTGTCACACCCTCAAAATCCACTTGCGGAGTTTTACCGCGAGGCGCATGACAAACCAGGATCCAAACCAACGATCACAATAAACAAGTCTAAATTAACATATGCAATTTCAAAAACATAGTTTAAATCTCCAGTTACAGCGGAAGCTTATTCAAAACATAATCCAAAATAAACCAAGTGTTCAACGTTTGAAAACCATGCAATCCTAACTAGACGCCGTGCAGACGCGTGCGCCCTAGTTCCATTGTGCTACCTTAGCGACCTGAGAAAACATGTAAAAGTTTACGTCAGCACAAAAATGCTGGTGAGTTTACAGGTTTTGTAATCGACGTACCAAGTTCAACCTGTCCATACTATAACAAATCGAAAACCCAAGTACGCTAGCTAGGCGTATGTTTTGTTACTACTACGATTGGAAAACCATTACTAACTCGCAAACCAGATGTCGTGCCCGAATAGTAAACCTGTTGTTCCTGTTTGAGACAATATGCACTCGCTCGGCCCTCCAAGCCGACGAGCGGGGTTGGTCACTCCCAATAGCGCTATTCACATTTCCCCATTGTGCTAACCCGCACATTCATGGTTCCCCCGGGACTTCCAAAGATCGTATAGTAAACCATAGAAACCCATAGTATGACAGTAGTTACCAAACATAAGTTTTAACACATGTTTTCTCCCCCGAAAAGTGAAACCAGTTAAAAGAGGGGCCGTAAACTCACCTTAGGTTGCGTTACTTCGTAATACGAATAAACTCAGCAAGCTATGCTAGTCCCGTAAAGCGGCGACCTAACATATGACAGTTACAAGTACTTAGACTAATAACCCGCAGGTTAGTTAGTCCCTAGATGTCCAGACCATAACCAAGTTTGTTTGAAAACACTGTGACTGTTAAACTGACCCAATGTACAAGACTCGACATCCCATTGGTGACCCGAGACTTCCCGTGTTATGCTTACACTCTCAAACATACAATCATGCAATCACACTTAACATACGTTAACGTCCAACAAATTACAGCACGTAGTTCAAGTATCACGTAAATAAGTCCGAACATATGTTACCAAGTTATTAGATATGTTACGGGGTTCCTAGCATGTTCCTAGGTGTCAAATCGGGTCTCGATATGTCAAAATATACTTACAGCAGCAGTACAGGCGATTAGGAAAAGTCAACTAGCGATTATGAAAGTCAACAGGCATTTAGGAATGCTAATTGCCTATACTATAGGCAATTAGGTCATAAGACATGCACTTACTAGCAATTAGGTCATAAGACATGTATTTCACTAGCAATTAGGTCATAAGACATGCATTTACTAGCAATTAGGTCATAAGACATGCATTTCACTAGCAATTAGGTCATAAGACATGCAACAAAGGCAATTAGCCCCCAATTGCCTATACTATAGGCGATTAGGGTGTCATATCAGGCGATTAGCCTCCTAATCGCCTATAGTATAGGCGATTAGGATCGTAAATGGACCGACATACCGAGGGTTGAGTTTGCCACGCTTCCCAAAGCGTATGACGCCCTTCCACGGTGAAACTTTCAGAAGTACCTTGTCATCAACTTGGAATTCCAATGGTTTGCGACGTTGATCGGCATAACTCTTTTGCCGATCCCGTGCCGCTGCCAACCGGTTACGAATCTGTACGATCTTTTCCGAAGTTTCGTACACTAGCTCAGGCCCAGTGAGTTGACTCTCACCCACCTCAGCCCAACAAAGAGGAGAACGGCATTTCCGCCCGTACAGTGCCTCGAACGGAGCCGCCTTGATGCTCGTGTGGTAACTGTTGTTGTAAGAGAATTCTACTAACGGTATTGATCTTGTACCAGGGAGATTGTTTGTTACGACAAGATTATTCGGATACCTCTCCCTGATGGAGAATTTCTTTCGGTGTACGGTATATCATCTCTAGCATGAAATCCCTAAAGTGTCTTCGAAAGGGTTACTCGGCTGTTTTGGCACTTTTATCTGTTTCCTCTAGCGATGAGAAGAAGATCGACGATATTCCTGTTGTACGTGAGTTTCCTGATGTGTTTCCCGATGATTTATCTGGTCTTCCTCCCCATCGTCAGGTTGAGTTCGGTATTGATCTTGTACCAGGGGCTGCTCCTATTGCTCGGGCCCCCTACCGTCTTGCACCTCCCGAGATGCAGGAATTGTCTAGTCAGCTACAGGAACTCTTGGACAAGGGTTTCATCAGACCAAGTTCTTCCCCTTGGGGAGCCCCGATTCTATTCGTTAAGAAGAAGGATGGAAGTTTCCGATTGTGTGTGGATTACAGAGAACTGAACAAATTGACCGTCAAGAACCGTTATCCTCTTCCACGTATTGATGATCTATTCGACCAACTTCAGGGTTCTAGTTACTACTCTAAGATTGATTTGAGGTCCAGTTATCACCAGTTGCGCGTAAGGGAAGCTGACGTTGCAAAGACTGCCTTTCATACACGTTATGGCCATTTCGAATTCTTAGTCATGTCTTTCGGTCTCACAAACGCACCGGCGGTTTTCATGGATTTGATGAACCGCGTTTGCAAACCATATCTTGACAAGTTCGTCATTGTGTTTATTCATGACATCCTGATTTACTCCAAGAACAAGACCGAACACGAGGAACACCTGCGTTTGGTTTTGGAACTCTTGCGACGGGAACAACTTTACGCTAAGTTCTCAAAGTGTGACTTTTGGTTACGCGAATTTCAGTTCCTAGGACATGTGGTTAATGAACTAGGAATTAATGTCGATCCAGCTAAGATCGAAGCGATCAAGGACTGGGGAGCACCAAAGACGCCAACTGAGGTGCGGCAATTTCTAGGCCTTGCGGGCTATTATCGTCGTTTCATTATGGGGTTCTCGAAGATCGCTCAACCCCTGACCACTCTTACTCAGAAGGATAGAAAATTCGACTGGGGTGAACCACAAGAGTGAGCATTTCAAGAACTGAAGTCTAAACTTTGTTCTGCTCCTATTTTGTCCTTACCCGAAGGCCCTGATGATTTCGTTGTTTACTGTGATGCTTCTATTCATGGTCTCGGTTGCGTTTTGATGCAACGCGAGAAAGTGATTGCGTATGCTTCTCGTCAACTCAAGGTGCACGAGAAGAACTACACCACCCATGACTTGGAGTTGGGTGCAGTGGTTTTCGCGTTAAAAATTTGGAGACATTACTTGTACGGTACCAAATGCACCATCTACACCGATCACAAGAGTCTTCAACATATTTTCGACCAACAACATTTGAACATACGACATCGTCGTTGGATTGAACTCCTGAATGACTATGATTGCGCAATTAAGTACCATCCTGGCAAGGCGAATGTAGTAGCAGACGCCTTCAGCAGGAAGGAATCAATTAAACCTCGTCGCGTTCGGGCGTTGCAACTCACCATTCACTCCTCGCTACCTGACCAACTCCGTTCTGCTCAGTTAGAAGCTTTGAAGGAAGAAAACCTTAAAGCTGAGACTATGCACGGTGCCGACAAGCACCTCGAGCGAAAACCTGATGGCTTGCACTACTTCGCAGAACGCATATGGGTTCCTTTATTCGGGGGACTTCGGGAGCTTGTTTTAGATGAGGCTCACAAGTCCCGGTATTCTATTCATCCTGGTTCGGATAAGATGTACCAAGATCTGAAGGTGCTTTACTGGTGGCCAAACATGAGGTCGGATATAGCCTCATACGTGAGCAAATGCTTGACCTGTGCTAAGGACAAGGTGGAATACCAGAAACCGTCGGGTCTCTTGCAACAACCTGAAATTCTGGAGTGGAAATGGGAACGGATTACAATGGATTTTGTCACGCAACTCCCTAAGTCACCAAGCGGGAATGATAAGATATGGGTGATTGTTGACCGATTGACGAAATCAACCCATTTTCTCGCTATTAAAGAGACCGACACCATGGATCGTTTGGCTCGTCTCTATCTGAAGGAAGTTGTTTCTAAGCACGGGGTACCGGTTTCTATTATTTCAGATCGTGACTCCCACTTTACTTCTCACTTCTGGAAATCTTTGCACAAGGCTTTGGGTACCCAGCTGGACATGAGTACAGCTTATCACCCACAGACTGACGGTCAGAGTGAACGCACAATTCAAACTTTAGAAGACATGCTACGAGCATGTGTGATCGATTTTGGCAAGGGTTGGGAAGCTTATTTGCCGTTAGTAGAATTCTCTTACAACAACACTTACCACACGAGCATCAAGGCGGCTCCGTTCGAGGCACTGTACGGGCGGAAATGCCGTTCTCCTCTTTGTTGGGCTGAGGTGGGTGAGAGTCAACTCACTGGGCCTGAGCTAGTGTACGAAACTTCGGAAAAGATCGTACAGATTCGTAACCGGTTGGCAATGGCACGGGATCGGCAAAAGAGTTATGCCGATCAACGTCGCAAACCATTGGAATTCCAAGTTGATGACAAGGTACTTCTGAAAGTTTCACCGTGGAAGGGCGTCATACGCTTTGGGAAGCGTGGCAAACTCAACCCTCGGTATGTCGGTCCATTTACGATCCTGGAACGGATTGGACCGGTGGCGTATCGTCTTGATTTACCGACGGAGCTCGGTAACGTACATAACGTCTTCCATGTGTCCAACTTAAAGAAGTGTCTGGCTGACGAGTCTCTTATTGTTCCACTGGAAGAGATCAAGGTGGATGATCGTCTTCGGATTGTGGAGGAACCTGTTGAGATCCTTGATTACAAGATTCGTAGCCTACGTCATAGCAAGATTCGCATTGTAAAGGTTCGCTGGAACTCGAACCAGGGACCAGAGTACACTTGGGAGCGGGAGGATCAGATGAAGTCTAAGTATCCTCATCTCTTTCCTAAGGAAGCGTTCGAATCGAGATATGTCTCCACTGCAGCTGAATGAATCTCGGGGCGAGATTCCTTTTTAACGTGGGGATGATGTGACAACTCGGGTAAATCTCTCTTTTGGTTTCTATCTTTTATCTGTTTCTTTCGTTATTCCTTTTGGTACTTGTGCAATTTTCGGGACGAAAATTCTTTTAACGTGGGGATGATGTGACACCCGGCAAATTCTGGTTAACAACGTTGTCTAGATGAAAGTCTACCTTAGCGAGTCACGCGTATATTGTACTTAACTGGGTTAGTTAAGTCGTGTTATGGAACGGGAACTATCAGTTTAGTATAGAGGATCATCGGATGTTAGTCTAGAGGTTCATTTGATGTCAGTCCTTAGCCAAGTGTACAAGTGGTGACGATTCGTAGAATCGTCAGAGCATAGGGGAACATACAAGTCTCGAGTCCCGGGAATTGGTGAACGAGTGTGAATATGTTTGTTTGCAAGTGTTATGTGTTTACAATCATTATGTGACTTGTCGGTATGTGAAAATGTGTTAACATATGTTAAAACGGGGGTTTAACGCGCAAAATACACGGAACCAACCCCTATAGGCGATTAGGGGAGGCTAATCGCCTATAGGGTAGGCGATTGGGCCTCATTGGAGGCGATTAGCATGCTAATTGCATGACTTAGGGGCGATTAGGCCCTAATTGCATGAAGTTTCATGCGATTAGGAGCCCTAATCGCGTATAGCTGCTACACAATCGCGTGTTACGTACTGGACGACTAAAAACGACTATAAATACAATGCTTGACCTCCTAAACTTCATAATATCAACCCTAGTCGTCCCATAACCCGCCCCAACACACACACAACCTCTGGAACACGATTTTGGATCAAAACACAAGGTTTCAAGCCTATTTCATCATTCTATCACAAATCTAAGGTGTGGTTTTCATCCATGCAACCTTATTTAACGTTTTCATTGAATCCCTAATGGTCCAGACCTGTTTTAAAACGAATAAGCTTTCTGAAAATCGTTAATAAGTATGGTTAATTGGATTTTAAATAGCATGCATGATGTATGTGGGTTTTCAATTAAAAGCTAGGGTTTTTGTGATTCAAGATGGATGATTAACATGTTATTAGGTTAGTTTCAGATTAATAATGATGGCATGATGATGAGATCTGAGTTATTGTTAATTAGGGTTACGGTTTTGCATGCTAATGTGATGTTTCATGTTATGTGTATTGTCTTTAAGATACATGATTGCATTCAGGGCTGATAGATCGAGGTTAAACGAAGGATTTTGATGGAAATATGTTTGATATAGTTGTTTGGATGATATTTGATGTTTACACACGTTCTGGGATTGATTTAGAGTGTTAAACGCGCGAAAAACCAGAACAACCATGTTGCAGGCGAGTAGCAACCCTAATCGCCTATACTATAGGCGATTAGGAGGCTAATCGCCTGATATGACACCCTAATCGCCTATAGTATAGGCAATTGGGGGCTAATTGCCTTCGTTGCATGTCTTATGACCTAATTGCTAGTGAAATGCATGTCTTATGACCTAATTGCTAGTAAATGCATGTCTTATGACCTAATTGCTAGTGAAATACATGTCTTATGACCTAATTGCTAGTAAGTGCATGTCTTATGACCTAATTGCCTATAGTATAGGCAATTAGCATTCCTAAATGCCTGTTGACTTTCATAATCGCTAGTTGACTTTTCCTAATCGCCTGTACTGCTGCTGTAAGTATATTTTGACATATCGAGACCCGATTTGACACCTAGGAACATGCTAGGAACCCCGTAACATATCTAATAACTTGGTAACATATGTTCAGACTTATTTACGTGATACTTGAACTACGTGCTGTAATTTGTTGGACGTTAACGTATGTTAAGTGTGATTGCATGATTGTATGTTTGAGAGTGTAAGCATAACACGGGAAGTCTCGGGTCACCAATGGGATGTCGAGTCTTGTACATTGGGTCAGTTTAACAGTCACAGTGTTTTCAAACAAACTTGGTTATGGTCTGGACATCTAGGGACTAACTAACCTGCGGGTTATTAGTCTAAGTACTTGTAACTGTCATATGTTAGGTCGCCGCTTTACGGGACTAGCATAGCTTGCTGAGTTTATTCGCATTACGAAGTAACGCAACCTAAGGTGAGTTTACGGCCCCTCTTTTAACTGGTTTCACTTTTCGGGGGAGAAAACATGTGTTAAAACTTATGTTTGGTAACTACTGTCATACTATGGGTTTCTATGGTTTACTATACGATCTTTGGAAGTCCCGGGGGAACCATGAATGTGCGGGTTAGCACAACGGGGAAATGTGAATAGCGCTATTGGGAGTGACCAACCCCGCTCGTCGGCTTGGAGGGCCGGGCGAGTGCATATTGTCTCAAACAGGAACAACAGGTTTACTATTCGGGCACGACATCTGGTTTGCGAGTTAGTAATGGTTTTCCAATCGTAGTAGTAACAAAACATACGCCTAGCTAGCGTACTTGGGTTTTCGATTTGTTATAGTATGGACAGGTTGAACTTGGTACGTCGATTACAAAACCTGTAAACTCACCAGCATTTTTGTGCTGACGTAAACTTTTACATGTTTTCTCAGGTCGCTAAGGTAGCACAATGGAACTAGGGCGCACGCGTCTGCACGGCGTCTAGTTAGGATTGCATGGTTTTCAAACGTTGAACACTTGGTTTATTTTGGATTATGTTTTGAATAAGCTTCCGCTGTAACTGGAGATTTAAACTATGTTTTTGAAATTGCATATGTTAATTTAGACTTGTTTATTGTGATCGTTGGTTTGGATCCTGGTTTGTCATGCGCCTCGCGGTAAAACTCCGCAAGTGGATTTTGAGGGTGTGACAGGAACAACCACTAAAATTAAAATCCAAATAAAAGCGTTGAACACTAAAACAAGATTACGTAATCATTTATCGGTGGCCCGAAAACGGCTCGGAGGTGTTTTTTCAAAACCCACACTATGTTGAAAACGGGCCAGGCTGCCCTCTTTGGGCCTCTGTGCAGCCTGGTTGGGCCTGCCGGACAGGTAACCGGACTGACGGACGCGTTGCCCTTGGGTAACACACGGGCGTCGCACGAAGTCCGGGCAGTTTTCGGATCTCCGGGGCCTGATCCCGGTGGCCCGAAAACGGCTCGGAGGTGTTTTTCTCAAAACCCACACTATATTGAAAACGGGCCAGGCTGCCCTCTTTGGGCCTCTGTGCAGCCTGGCTGGGCCTGACGGACGCGTTGCCGTTGGGTAACACACGGGCGTCGCACGAAGTCCGGGCAGTTTTCGGGTCTCCGGGGCCTGATCCCGGTGCCTCGAAAACGGCTCGGAGGTCGCTAAGGTAGCACAATGGAACTAGGGCGCACGCGTCTGCACGGCGTCTAGTTAGGATTGCATGGTTTTCAAACGTTGAACACTTGGTTTATTTTGGATTATATTTTGAATAAGCTTCCGCTGTAACTGGAGATTTAAACTATGTTTTTGAAATTGCATATGTTAATTTAGACTTGTTTATTGTGATCGTTGGTTTGGATCCTGGTTTGTCATGCGCCTCGCGGTAAAACTCCGCAAGTGGATTTTGAGGGTGTGACATCATCCCCACGTTAAAAGAATTTTCGTCCCGAAAATTGCACAAGTACCAAAAGGAATAACGAAAGAAACAGATAAAAGATAGAAACCAAAAGAGAGATTTACCCGAGTTGTCACAATTTCTCCTATCAATGTTCGAATCACAGGTGGCTAAACGATTCATATATTCATATATTTATAAAGCAAATCAATAATTAATGTTATAAAGCAAATCAAAATGTTACAACAAGTAATTAAGAACACACTTGAATTCGACAATGTTACGAGTTAAACCAGTCCAGAGAGTTCGAGGGTCCCTGATTCATAAGACGTTCAGATTGCCTCCTGGGTGGTTGGTTGGTGGGTGGTGCTCCTTCATTACCGTACTCATCATCAGGAAAGAGGTTTAAATTCAGTGTGGTCGATGGTCCTTGCGGGCTTGAAGGTCCTTCATCACACGAATTATGCGGGGCATGGTAATGAAAATCACTAAAAAGGTCGTGATCAAACCGTGCCAACCCCTGTCCAACCGGCGTCACGTAACCCGGTGATGAAGGAAACACCCAACTATCTCCGATGCCAATTCCGCCTGCACAAAAGTTAGCTAGCGGACCCATCTCCGCCGGTTGACTGCCACCGGACCCACCAACATCACCAGTTCCCTGTACGAATGATCCACCCAATCCAAATGGAGTTCCCATCTGGTCCAATCCACTGTCCATGAATTGCGGGACATATCCCCCGGTCTGGTTCTGATTGTTGCTGGCCGCAACAGATGCACGAAACCCAGCGTCATTGTCAAAGTGACTTCCAGCAGCTTGGTCTTCATTTTCCGGCACGTTTTCCGGCACCTGACGGGGAGCGCGTCGCTGGCGCACCCTTTGAGGCCGTGCAGGTGCCGACAAGTCAACGGCGTCCCTGGTAAGATGCGTCGGATTTTGTAAGTGTCCGACATTGTGTGACATCATCATACTGTGAAACGTCGTGTTTTGTATGTGCTCAAGCTGCGTGGAGAATGCCTGAGGATTATTAAATGCCTCCTGAGATGACCGGTAAATATCACCCATGGCATCCCTCTGCAAACAAAATTTTTAGTTAGAAACAGCAAACTGAAAATAATTAATGTATGAATTAGGCACGTAAAAATGCTTTACCATCAACTAGATTCTAGCACCGTCGTCTTGGAAACCGCCAACTGGGGCCGGTTCTACACTCGGATTTCTAATAAATGCAACGGTACGCCCCATATACCATTACATATAACCGGGCGCTATTGAAGCTGTCCTTATGAGATCAGAGCGGATAACCGTGTTACGACGGTTATTCCATGCATTGACGTAGGCTTCATGCCTACTCATCCAGTCCGCCCCGTTGTGTCCTTACCGCCCCAAAGCATGCAGTTTTTCAAGCTGAGCCGTGGGTACGGTTAAGGTTATCTCGGTAGGTATGTACTGGAGCATGCCGAATTGCTTCAAAACCCGTTGAGGGTAATGATGCTCAACGATCTCGAAGCATATAAGCGGACAACAACTCCTCCAGCTTTCCATCCCATTTGAGCACATGGCCGGTAGTCGATCCAAAACCGAGTTGTAGGGGGTCCAGTTGAACTAAAAACAAACACTTAAGTCAGTAACAAAACACAATAAATGCATGATTAATACAAAAAACTAAAAATAATTACTAACATACCATGTCCTCGTCCAACGATTGTAGCTGCGAACGATATGCCTTGAGGCAGTGTGTGGCCACCTCCTGGAAGTTTAACCGCCGGTCTCGCCACCTACAAAATTAACATGTTAAAAAACGTGTTCAGAAAAAAAAAATACAAAGGGATGCCATGCAGGCAAGTATAATCAAACTGGGATTTGCAATATATACCGAGCCGCTATCGGGCAAGTATAATCAAACCGGTTTGAGGGTGGTCGTGGCGCGAGACACCGAATCCTCTCCCATGCCCATATTTGAAGGAGCATCATGGGTCCGGTCACGGCTTTCCTATCCGGCTGGGTGGCATCACAAAGCCGCCTGTATAAACAAGCCAGAACCGCACTGCCCCAGCTATAAGATGTTGTACGGTTGAGGTCTCGTAAAAATCTTAAGTAAAAAACATTTATTCTATTATTATTATTATCAGGGACTAAGGTGGAACCGATCAAAAAGAAAAGGATTAAACGAGCACGAAAAATGCACTCTTCATCCGTAGCCTCTGCTTCAACAAAGTCCTGCTTTAGTTTATTAATAATAACACTACCCAAAACGGACTTGCCGGACATTTGGGCCTCTGTAGGCGTAACACCTAACAATCGTCGGCACAACGCTATTGCGTCGGCAGTAGACAAATTATCATCTACCCCAGACACAACAGCTCCCTCAATAGGTAACCCCCACAAGACGTTAACATCTTGTAAGGTGACAGTAGCTTCACCAAATGGAAGGTGGAACGTGTGAGTTTCGGGCATCCATCGTTCCACCAAAGCTGTTATCAAGGAGTGGTCAACGTATCGATAACCACAATCTATAAGGCCACCAAACCCTGCAGCATCGATAAGGTGACAAACCCGTCCTACAACAGGGTGGTCACGAAGTACCTTCCATATGGCTCTATCGCTACGCTTTACCATCATGGCGGCATTGAAGTTTTCCTCGTCTGTGAAAACGTGAAAGGCACGATGTCGATCACGCAGATACAACACATCGTCGTTTAGGGGACCAGGGTGTAAGTTCATGTTTTGATTCATGGTGGGAGGAATTTGGTTGGTATGATTTTTTTATAAATTTCAAAGGTTTCAGATGGAGATTGTAGTGTTGATGGTGTGTTCTTGGATGTAGGTGGTGCTCCTTCTTCACCTCAACCTCTATTTTATAACCTTCAAAGCCTGAATTCTTACACTCCCAAGAACACTATTTGCCTATCAAATCATCTGCAACTTACAAGACCATTGCATGCAATGCTAGAGACCTTGTGAGTGTGTTTTATAGGCTGCATGGTTTGCAGGTGAAGACTGATTTTCATTTGCTGGTTTGAATGCATGAAAATGGATTGGCGGGATCATGACGGCAATATTGAAGAACACACCAAATCAATTGGCGGCATCAATGACTCCCATTTGTGGATTGACGGCATCTAGAGGTGACCCCCCCCCCAAACCATTTGGCGGCATCTAGGCAATTTTATTTGATACCTCTACTTGGTTTGGCGGCATCTAACCCACTGAAAAAGTCCCCTTGATACCGCCGTTTGGTTTGGCGGCATCAAGGTTTTATTATTTTGATACCGCCAATCGGTTTCTATGCATCACCAAATTCAATTTTTCCCCCAATACCCCCCAAATGTAATTTGTAAAATGATAAACCCCCTATTTATGCAAAGGATTCGTATTTGTGACATTTTCTTATTAAAAGTTTATAGGCAGTGGAAGTTTTTTCTTAAACGCTAGTACTAGTAGCGTTTCAATATAGAGCTTTTTTTCCTATCCTAAAAGCTTCAAGCCCCTTCAACCAAACAAAGCTTTTTATTAAGTATGAACTTTTTTCTTAAAAGCTTGAAGCTAGAAGCTCCTAAGAGCTCCATGCCAAACATAACTTCGGTGTTCGTTGTGACCTACGTTCGATTCCCACTCTACCCATTATTTTATGTGGTGTTCAAGTAAAGAGCGAATATAGGTAACGCTGGTTCGACTTGGATGGGAGTCGGGAGACGAGGTTTTACCGATTATTCTCATGCCTTCGGTGGGTGGAGGTCAAGTTTCTACGCATCTGAAAGAGTCAAGGGCTGGCGGCAGTCGAGTAGTTGACCTTAGCCACAACGCCCACAGTGTTAACACGTCTATTTTTGTCGCTATCTTGATGTAATTTTCTTAGTAATGGAATAAAATTTTAACCCATTTAATTTAGAAACACTAAAATAATAATCTATATATCTATATATATAAATAAATATATATATATATATATAATAAACCAAAGCATTTTTAATGACATGTCATAATATTATGCAATCTCTTTTTTGAGAGATGCCACATAGGATGTGATGTGGCAACTCTAGACCAATTAAAAAAAGGAATAAATATGGTTTAAATATGATTTAATATAATCTATTATATACCTAATCTGCTAAATGTAAATATTAAAACTTTATTATTTTCTCTCTCATGTTTCCTTTCATAACTTTTAAATTTTAATATCTTTTATATACGAGATTTTTTAAAGAAAAAAATTACACCAAATTAACGAGCGTTTTATTATCTTTTCAACGAGTACCATAGTGCTATATAAAAAACGGAGAAAAAAAACGACTATTTTTTGTAACCCGACAGGTATCGTGTCAGGTTTGGAATTAGTTTAAAAAAAATTGTGGGTTTGGGTCAGGCCTGGTATTAGGTGATACCCGACCCAATTACCCTTTTTTTTATATTAGAATATGATAACTTATGGCAGAGATTTGTTAATAATAATAATAATAATAATAATTAATCATATATTGGCAGATGCCATTTTTATAGTTTAGATACTTCTAATTTTATTCACTTTACTTAGATTTCTCAAACCGCGACGCTCCCGGGGTATAAACTAGTAATAATAATAATCCATTTTATTTTTCTAAGGGTGCTCGGAGTGGGGCGGGAATGGGGGCGGGAAGGGGGGGGGGGGACACCGCCGCAAGGTGGCGTGGGAGGGGCGGGAATGGGGCGGGCGTGGGGGAGGTGACCGGCGTGGGGCTTGGGGTGGAGGTGAGGTGGCATGGTATGATTGGGTATGGTTTAATTATTAGTTTATATATTAAAAAAAATCTTATACTTTTATTTTTTTGGCCGGTTAGTTTAAAACAAAAAAAAAAATTAAATAAAAAAATTAAATAAAAAAAATTAAATAAAAAAATTAAACAAATAAAAAAACATTACATAATTAAATTACTTAAATAACCATTACATAATTACTTAAACAACCATTACATAATCCTAATTCCTAAATTACTTATTTAAACACTAGATAATTCCTAAATTGCTTATTTAAACACTAGATAATGTTCTCCACTATGGAGAGTAGTTGTCCCAGTCCTTGAGTGTGTAGTACTCGGGGGACACGGAACGTGAGCTATCCCGTCCATCGGATCTCGCATCGGAGGGGAAGTAGTAGTACTCATGAGGAGGGGTAGGAAGGCTCTAGAGGCGTTCCTCCTCCTCAATTTCCCTGAGGGCTTCCAAGTCCTCCTCAGTTGGGGTAGTCTCGTGGTAGGGGGTGGGGGTGGGGGTGGGGGTGGGGATAGCAGCAGTCTGGTGGTGGGGTGGGGGTAGGGATAGCAGCAGCAGTCCGGGGGGTGGGGGCCGACAACATTAGTCGGTCTATTTCGTTAACAGCCATGACATAATCCATGGCCCAGACCATTTCCTCATCCGTCCAGTCATCATCGGCTTCAAGAGGAGGAAAAGTTGGTTGTGCAGCAGCAGCAGGAGGAGGGGGATATAACCAATGTTGTGGAGGAGGAGGAGGAAGAGGAGGTTGTGCAGCAGTAGGAGGAGGAGAGGAGGTGAATGGTAGTCTCCGGGGGCGGCCCCGTCCCCGGACCCGGCGAGAGTACTGCCGGACATTAGACGGTCCGGCAGCTCCTGGTTGAAAACCGGCCATATTATTCATTGTTTTGAGGATGAGGAATTGGAGGTGTGACTGAAAAATCAGTTTTGGTGTTGTATTTATAGGGTTAGAAATATGACCGTTTGGGGGGAAAACGTTTGAAATTTAAAAGTTTGGGGGGGGGGGGGAATTTATAGGGTTAGAAATATAATTTTTTATATTATTTTTTAATATTAATTATTTTTTTATTAATTTAATATATTTTTGATTTAAATTATTATTATTATTATTATTATTATTATTTTATGAAAGTTTTTTATAAAAAAAAAAAATGCCACATGTCACTTCCCCCCCCCCCCCCACAAAGGGCCCACAAGTGCCACATGGCGCCAGAACCGGCTGTGAGGGTGAGCCAGGTGGTCACCGGCTCCGGGCCCGACCCTTAAATGGGCCCGAACGTTTTTTTAAAATATGCGTATATATATATATATATATAGGGGAAAGTTATTTTGAGAACACCTATATTTCGTGCGAACCGTGAGAACGGCATCTAAAACCATTCAAATTCAAAATTTCTTTTTACACTTGTCTTTATTACTAAAATACAATCCCCAAAACACAATTTACGCGTAAAAATTCAAACGTATACGAAAATAATTTGTTTTTACACATGTGTAAATTTGCTGTTTATACATGTGTAAACTGTTTCATTTACACATGTGTAAAAAGTTAATTTGAAAGTGTTTTTGCAAGAAAAGATGGATTATTTGAAAAGAAAATTCATTTATTAATGTTGCATTTTGATTATAATGGGATTTGTATTAAAAAAAATTGATTTTGATTGATTTTTGTACTTGTTCTCACGGTTCTCACAATATTTAGCGTTCTCAAGATAACCCTCCCCTATATATATATATATATATATATATATATATATATATATATATTAAGTTCAATCCTTGGCTTTAGCACTATACTCAATTTTTTTATAATTCATTCATATTTACAAAATTTTGGGCCCAAATTCTTTTTCGCCCAAGGCCCAAATTTTTTTTGACGTTTTCAGAAACGGCCCTGCATGGCGCTTCATCCCCCTCTTTCCCCTACCACTCCGAGTATTCTAAACGTGTTAAATAACTTAAAAAAAAAAAAAAATCGGTATTAGTCAAAAAGGCCAATCAGCTCAACCCAACACACACAAACCGGTTATTATTATAAAAAAGGCACAAAACTAAAAAGGGAACTTTCATATTGTTTTCCACATACTTTTAAAAACAACAAAATCTAATCAACACACAACAATTCTAAACTAAAACCTCCATTCTCTCTGCAAATTCTTCTTCTTCTTCTTCTTCTTCTTTTATCTTCACAACAAAAAGAAACCAACATATTAATATAAACAGAAATCTTGTAACATGAACGAGAAAGCACGTATCAGTAAAGATCTTAATGAAAAACACAGAAAGGTTTGCTTTTTCCCACTTCTTTTTATTCCAAGATTCTAAATCTTGATGCTTTATTCGATCATATATGATTGATTTTTTGTTATGGGTTGAATTGTTTTATACCTATATTGAAAAATCTTGGTGCTTTATTGGATCATATTTGTTTTTTAATATTTGTTGTGTGAAATACAGTAGATGGTTCATAAGGTTACAAACTTACAATGATTTTTTTAATATATGTATTTTAATTGATTGATGAAAATCATATTTAATTTCAATAATTTATTATAGTATTGGATTATGATTTAATATTGGAATTGAGTTTTTAAGTGATTCATAATTTGTTATAATATTATTATATGGTTATAAATTGTTATATATATATGTGGATGTCCTTCTGTGCTCATGAAGCTACACTTAGGTGCATTAAAAGTTGTTTGAGGAGGTCTAAAAGCCAAAACTTGCATTTTTTTTTTAAATATTAGTAACTTTTGCTGCATGATTTACATGTTTTTAATCATGCTAACTTTATGATATTGTTGGCAATATAATGAGCATGCTAAATGAGGAAAGGTTTGTAATTTACTCATCAACATGATTAGTTTCACTAATAATTCAATGTTTACAAATCATGAATTGTAAATGATGAGTGGATTGTAACTATGATGGTTGAAATTTTAAAGAATAATCAATAAAGCATGTAGTGAGAAAGTTGTCTAAATTATTCTAAAAACAGAAAGTTACAATTTTTATCTCAAGTCCAGCTGGTTTGAGGTGGGAGAGTTTATCTCTTCAGAGGGTTCCCGCCCGGGGTTGGTCACAGGTTCGATTATCGTCTATCGAAAAATCATACCCATTAAGGTTGAAAGGGCCCGGCGTGTGGGATGACTCGAACTTGTGACCAGGAGGTTTTAGGACTAGGATTTCACCATTGAACTACGCCTTTCAAAAAAAAAAAAAACATTTATGCATGGTGTACAAGATGTAAAGTGCAAATGAGATGTTACAATAACTGGCTCTGTAATAGGTATCTTTACAAAGATATAATGGACAATGATATAGTGAGTCATTAAAAATTGTACATCATGGTTAAGAAGTTGTATGTTGATGTGTATAAACCTAGCTTTATATTGGAGTAGTTGAAACTTGAAACTTTTGAACTTAGTAGTTGGCCTAAGTTCATAATAATACACATTCAAAAAGAAAAGAGCAAACTTGTGTCAAGCCTAAACTTTGACATTTGGAGTACATAAATTTTCAAGGTCACAAGCAAAAGTAGGAATAGTCAGACCAAACTTAAGATTTATCAACTTTCAAGGGGTGGTACAGTGGTAAGCGCAAAGCGCTAAGTCTCTCTAGCAGGTCATGGAGGTCTCAGGTTTGAATCCAGTTTTCACTAGTGCACCGCCTTTATACCCCTTGAAGGCCACATGCCAAGCATAAGCTGCGTTTACCTGATCTCATTGGTTAGCAAAGTATTGGTAGGGTCTCGTTAGTTTACGCGTAATGGGTTCTCATGGAAAAAAAAAAATCAAATACAAATATATTTTTTTCATTCTCAGCAATGTTAAGAATGTTATAAAGTGTCACATGATGTTGTGATACATTAAAAAGAGAGAAAAATTATAAATTAAAGAAAACAACAGTAAGACCTTTCAAGATGATACATAATACATTGGCTCCTGGCACTTTTATGAGTTACAACTCTTGTAGGTCATGGCATAATTTAGTTAGAAATAATATTAGTTTTAAGAAAATCATTATGTCAACTGTTTGACTATTGAAGCTGGCTGTTCTTGCCTAAAATTAGAAAATCTTGTAAATCCAAGTTAACATCATAGTTATGATTACCTTTAATTAATGACAAATTAAGGCAATTTTGTCACTTGTCCCTAATGCAGATACTCGAGGGGTTACTTAAATCGCCGGATAATAGAGAGTGTGCTGACTGCCTAAGCAGGTTGGTAGCATAGCATTTCTGCAGTCTGCACAGTAAAATAATAAAAATAATTGCTGTTTTGCAATAAAAATGTTAAAAATGTGCAATTTATTAAAACTTTTATTTGATATAATTCAGGGCTCCTAGATGGGCTAGTGTAAATCTTGGGATTTTTATATGCATGCAATGTTCTGGTGTTCATAGAAGTCTTGGAGTCCACATATCAAAGGTCTCTTCCATTACCTAGAAATTTTGACTCTAAATATATAATTATTTGAATTTTTGTTGATTTTCTTTATGTTGTTTTAGGTGAGATCTGCTACTCTTGATACATGGCTGCCAGATCAGATTGCATATATACAAAGTGAGTTGCTACAACTTGTTTCGTCTACCAGTCTCGAAACTGTTCTTAGCTTTGTTCTTTAGACGTTTAACATTTAACTTAATCGTTCAATATAGACACAATTTTAAGTAGAGAACTGCAGGATCCACATACATACGTCTACTTATTATTTAATTTCGACAAAAAGCCACGACAGCAGTTACAAATGTTGAAGACAGATCTTGAACTTATGTTTGATCTTGTTAACAAATGATTTGTGCTTATTTGCAGCCATGGGAAATAATAAAGCGAATAAATATTGGGAAGCCGAGTTGCCTCCTAAATACGATAGAGTTGGTATTGAGAATTTCATTCGCGCAAAGTAAGTTTCTCTTTCAGTCTGATATTGTTCTTTTGCCAGTCTGTTCATATACAAAGTAGAGTAATAAATAACTTTTTGATCAGATATGTAGACAAGAGATGGGTATCTCAAGAGCGAAAACTTGAACCTCATTCGAGTATATCACGAGAAGAGCATGCGCCAGTTGTTAAACCTAGTCCTGCTGTTAGAACATCAACTCGGGTCATTATTCATTTACCTGAACAAAAACAAAGCCCTCGGCTTTACAACTTTAACAAACTCACACCTCCTCTCCCTCCTAAAGTTCTTGAGCCGCAGGTATTAATATTTTTACGTAGCGTTTAATCTGCTTTAGTAGTTAACTTTTAAAAAAATGAAGTAACGTCTGTTGACCCGTTATGTGTATAGGTCATTGTTCAACCAAAACAAATCGAATACCAACCAAAGACAGAGGAACATAAAGTTGTTGAGATTGTATCGGAGCAGAAGGTTAATGACTATCATGCTACTGACCTCTTTGATCTTCCACAAGCAAGAAACCAAAGTAAGAATGTGCATTAATCTGTACTTAAAGGGTATTTTAATCTTTTTACGTCCGAAAACAAGTTGGGATGACTACTTGATCAAAAGATTAATTTGAAATATATCGTTGCAGCGTGTGGTCCAATGTTACCGGTAGCAGAAGACAACAATACCAAAAAAGTAAGTAACAAAGTGCAAACAAAGCCGAAATCTGAATTTGAGGATCTTTTCGATGGATTAAATTGGACCGCTCCGTCTCTCACCCAAGAACCATGTAAACAAGTAATAAAACCGGACATTATGAATCTTTTCGACAAGGTATGTTCTTGTTCATCTACATATTTGTTCAAGCCAAATGAAACTAGAACAATCTAATCACAACGTTTTAACGTGTTGTTTGGACTTTTGAATAGTCAATTGTGGTGCACTCGCCTCCAGTTCAGCAACCAGAACTAGCAGTTCATAGTCAACAGCAAACTAAGTTGGCTGGAAATCATCACACTAGCATAAACGGGCTCCACCGACCAATTGGGAATCCGAGGTTTTACACGTCATCAAGGTAGCTCTATATTGCATCCATAGCTGTAGTTTCAGTTGCAAGAATTATCTGCTAATGTGTTAACTTGTTTTGCAGCATGAAATCTAGATCGAAAGGAGCGGTAGGCATCCCAACACAGCTAGGTGGCGAGTATGACTTCTCATCGTTGACGCAGGGGTTGTTTTCTAAACGATAAGTGTATTCGCGTTATAGAATTTTTAGTGGCTATAGGTCCATAATCATTTACAAATACAAATTTTATTGTAAAATTAATCATTTTGTGAATATATGTTTATATAGGTGGTGTCACCAACCCTTATCATTTGTTCAATATAAGAACTTATAGCTTTTGCATATGTAGGACCGGACAGTATCTGGTCTGGACCGCCTATTTGTAACTGGCCCGATATCAGCTCATACATTGGCAGATGTATTATTTGGTTTCCGGTTTTGGTCCACTCCAACCTGAAATAAGTGTACACTGAACATTCGCGTGTTCCCATTGGTTGAGCCACGACCAATGAACTCACGGCTCATTTCACCTCTCCAAGCTGCACGCCTGCACATCCGCCACTCAATCGACTCATTGAATTTCTTTTGTTGAAGTGAGTCGGCGTGTCAATCCATGAGCTAGCTCGAGTTATAAATGGGCCAAGTTGTAGCTCATATTTCAACTTGGTAGAGAGAGTTTGAGCCGAGAC
This sequence comes from Ambrosia trifida, assembly GCA_028751855.1. Taxonomy (NCBI): domain Eukaryota; kingdom Viridiplantae; phylum Streptophyta; class Magnoliopsida; order Asterales; family Asteraceae; genus Ambrosia; species Ambrosia trifida. Next base: position 27,407,096 of record CM054131.1, read on the forward strand.
AAGGTAGCCTGTATAGTTTTGTGCTCGAGTTAAGCACAGATCAGTTTGCAAACAACCATAGGTATAACTACCATCTTTGAGTCTTATAGATTGTCTATTTGATCACATGCTTGGTGTCTGTCATGATAAAATTATTACTATCTACGTGTTTGCTTAAGCATTTGAAAGAAAAAAAGCAAGTTACATATATTTTTTTAACCAAGTTACTACTACGCATTTTTTAATGACAGAATTATAAACATTAAACAAATTTTTAGCCATTAGGATAACAGTGACAAGATTAGAAGGAAAATACTTGATGTTTGGATGATTGGCATATCGAGTTGAAACATTAACTTGTACATAAAATCGGGTTTGAAAGTCGAGAAAAAACATTAGCGTTGTTGATAATTAAACTAATCTAACCGATTCTTCAAAAGGTAATCACATTATTGTTAATTTGTTATGTATTCCATTAAAATTTTATTGTATCTTAATCGGGCTTTGATGGTGGGTGAGGTTTAAGTTCCCGTCAATGAATACAAATGTTTTTTGATGGATGATTATTTCTAAAAAATTTTTGAATGTTTCAATAACGTACATCTATGTTATCTTATTAAGGAGGAGACATGTCTAGAAAAGTAATTTTCTCTCCCTTTTAAGATGGCATATGAAGAGGCCCTTCACAAAAGTGTAATCTTTGGTCATTTTATTCCATTCATGCCCTTGTGTACAATATGCAATGCCCATTGTATATGTGTGTACTACATACTTTTTATCCCTCCCTACATGTAACCCCTCACAAAGTTCATTAAAACACAATATTAAATCTTTCATAACTTTCACAATTTATAATAGCAAAGGATCTAGAGAGCCAACCGAGATATAACCCCAATTGCTTTGAATTCATCTCATTAAAACCAATTCCTCTTCTTTCTGGTGGCACCAATTCTGATTGGTAGTTTTGTTGAGTATGTTCTGTTACTAATGGTTCAGTTTGTCTATGAAGCACCGAAACGTCCAACCGCTTGCCGTTCCCGTTTCGAAACGGCTAGGGAACGGATTCGCCAAGGAAACGCCCCCGAAACGTTTCCAAACCGTTTCCGCAATACCTGCAGTGAGACTCGATAGTAGATGGTGAAGATGATGATGTTGTACTAGAAGAAATCAAGGATCGGTGGTTCGGCTTAGCTAGCGGCGGTGGTCGGAGGCGGTTTGCCGGTGGGGTGGATTTCCGATTTGGAATTTTCAGATAGCAAGATGCTAATATTTTGTGAGGATCTGAGGAAAAATTTGAGGTCTCTCATGTTATTATAATATTATTGAGAAGATAAAGAGGCATCTACGTGGCTATATTGCAGCAGCAAGTTGGAAACGTAGCACTGTATCAAACCAAATAAAATTACCAAAACATCCCACGTCATAGAATAAATAACCAGAACGTGTCGTCTATTGGATCAATAGTTTTTAAACATATTATTCTTTAATATATTTTTATATTTTTTTATTGCCGTATCTTTGCCGTTCCCGTATCTTGAATTTTTGAGTTTTGCCGTTCCCCGTTCCCGTATCGTCCCCGTACCAACTTGCCGTATCCGTTTCGGTGCTACCTAGCAGTTTGTTCAGTTTTTCTTTTTGATTGTGATCTTGATGTTTTTTTGTTCAGTTATGGTGGTATAGTGAAATGAATCAGATCTTAGTTAAGTTCTGATATGCGTCGCTGCTTACTCCTTCAATTCATGTTCTTGACCGATTTCATTTTTAGGAAATTTTTGAGCTTTTGGCATATATGTAATAAGCAAGACACAGGTTCAGATACCCGCTACAATAAATGTATGTAATTAAAATTACAAACTCAACCAGAACATAACAAGATTCTATATTAATGTTGTAAATTTTATCACAGTTTATGATGTGCTGAACAGAACCCGGTACAATGGAGGTGTACACACGAGTGTCTTGGATGCGGATACTGTTAAGCAACATTTAGGTATTGCTTTTTACGTCTATATACAGTCTATGTTGCATCTTCACTGATGTCTATTAATATAATATTTGTTTTTACGAATTTTAGTGGTTTACAAATCACTTCCCTCTTTGTTCCCTTGGAGATATAGTTTGACACATTATTCAACCTGGATGCTTTTGTATTTTCAGCCAGCCAAAAAGAAGGGAGTGTCTTTTCTTGAAGCTGCACTCTTAGGTTTCAGAAAAAAAAAATAACCAGCTGATGATGTACTACCCTTGCTACATTGGTGAAGGTAACTTTTTAGGATGACTAGAACCAAGTTTTCCATATTCTGCCTTTATATATTTATATGAATCTTATATATAATAAATATATTAAATGTGATTACTTAAATATTACTAACACAATGATCCAATTTTTCTAATAGGATGCTTTAAATAAAATCGAGTATGTGGCATCAAAAATGTTTGAACCCGTTTTCTTTGTACCTATATTTTAATTTACCATCTCATAACTGGCACACATGAAATAGGTTATTTTATTCTTAATAGGTAACATTGCAACATGTATTTTTCTGCAACAGGTTAAGTTTTGTTCCCTGCTAACAGGTCAAATAACATGATAGTTGCATTTCACCCACCCCATCGTGCGGGCTTTCATAGCTATGTTCCAACACAGAAACATGTTTACCATGGATGTGGGGCTTGCTTGTATAATAGTATATATTGGTAACTTATCATGTGTGTTTTATGTTCGTTTCATGACTTTTAGAACCATTGACATGTATTTAGGTTCCACCTTAAATTAGTGTTAGAATTGATTGAAATTTTATCATCATAAATGTTTACATGGTTTCTTCTCTTTTTTATATGTAGTTTTGATTCACATAACCATATCGTAATTTGGTTTTAATTTCAAAGTTATGGAAGGTTCGGAAGTCGGAAGGTCGTTGACTCGTTGTTGTAAGAAAAGAGACCAAAACGTGTAATACTTTATCTGATTTGTACTCTAATGTATTGTCTTAGTCTAATCAATTTTTTATTTTTTATTTTATTATTATTTTTTTGAACTTTGAGGTAATTACTTCAGACCTATTTTAGGGTATTAAGACTCTCCGGAGTGGGGGCGGGAGAGGGGCGGGAAGGGGGGGGGGGGGGGGTTTCACCGGCGTGGGGGGATTGGCTTGGACACGTGGCACAACGCGATTGGTCAGTTTTTTTTTTTTTTTTTTAACTTTAACACAATATAATATTATTTCCTCCCCCCCCCCCTCTTCCCCCCCTTCCACTCCCCACAATTATTCCCCCCCCCCCCCCCACATAAGGGTCCCACAAGTGCCACATGGTGTTTCACCCCCCTCTCCCCCCACTCCTTATAGTCTAAACCCTTCATAACTTTCACAATTTATAATAGCAAAGGATCTAGAGAGGCAACCGAGATATAACCCCAATTGCTTTGAATGCTCATTTCATCTCATTAAAACCAATTCCTCTTCTTTCTGGTGGCACCAACCTCCCAGGTTACCCAAATACAAAGTTTGTAACTCCCCTTGAATATGCTAATACTCTTATTATTGGAAGTGATCTGAGTACACAAATATTTTCATGATGTCATTTTTGTTGTATTCATTCGGAATGCAAAAAAATGCAATTATTAACGTAGAATGACTTGTTCCATGGTTGGGGTCTTTATTTTACTCTCCAGAAATGTGTTGGTAACTAGCCACCTCATATTTAGTACAATTTCACCGTTTTTTTATCGAAAAATCATGAAGTTGATTATAGGTATTCACTTTCTATTTTTTTATTATTTATTATTGGTTGACATACACGAAAAGGTTAGTTGCTGACACACAATGGATAGCTCAGTCGGAAGTCGGAACACCCGTTGCAACGCGCGGGCACTACCACTAGTTTCAACAAAAGGGGCAAATTACATAAGGATAGCAGGTAGTCGGGCAACAAGCTGCGCTGCCACCCCCTTCTGAATAGAGAACCCTAATCTAGATAATACAAATCCTTGCCCTTGGGGAGTCGAGAAGTTGCTGTGGACCACCCTCTAGACTCTCATCAGAAACCTGATTGCTTCAGGTGCCAATGAGCCAAAAGTGTCAAAAGCCAGAGGGACAAAAGCATGTTGGTTATCCTCGCATGCTTTAGCGTGCTTTGCCACCTTGTTCGACTCTGCTCTAAGTACCGCTTGCCCCGCCACAAACCCACTCTCCCTGAATCCCGCTAAAGGTGACACACCCGTAAGGTCCACGCATGCGTGTTTCCCACCTTCCCAACCAAACACAAGCAGGTCAGCCGGACGTAAAGTGGACCTCCCTTCTGCCGGGTCTGTAAGAAAGTTAACCGGGGCCTCTTTCTTTGCCGAGATCCCTGCTCGTCTAAGATTATTTCTTAAAAAAAAAAAAAAATCAATTGGATTGGTGTCCTTAATTATTATAGGTGCACGTATAGATGGTTAATATGGATAGATTAGGATTAGATGCAACTCGTAGGCCCAATGGAATTTCAGAGTTTGGCCCTGGCCAGATTATATATCAACCGATCCACTATGAAATGGGTTGGGCTTCATATAATTGAAATGGATACACTCACAACAACTGGCCCTCCAACAAGGCCTTGTTGTATAGATTCCAAGGTTAGCAGACGTGAAATAATATATATAAACTTATCGTCGAAATAAATAAGATAAAAATAAGTGAGATACTCTACTCGTATAAATCTGTTTTTCAAGTATTCTATATTCCTAAATGCATTATATATTTTGTGCATAAATTTTAAGGGGAAATAATACGTTCATGTGGCGCAAGAACAAAACTTTAAGAGAGAATAATACTTTTAGGGGAATTGAAATTAAATAATCCTAATTTTGTCGGGTTGTAAGGCAATAATCCCAACTTGAAATTTGAAATCTAACAAGTCTAACTTATTTTGGTTTTTATATCACTGGACCAAAACTAACTGGATTTAACCCAGTTAGTTTTCTACCTACGTGGCATGTCACTTCCGTGCCAACCAAGAGATTTTTACACATCATCTGTCACATGGTATGCTACGTACCATAACAAAGTTAAAATTATTTAATTCCAATTTCCCATAATTTTAAATACATTTTTAGAAAGTTACAGGTCATAAATAGTTGTTTTCTGAAATTTTTGTTCTAGCTAGGATAGACATAGGGGCTGTTTGGTAGCCTCTGAATGGTTATTAAGAGGCTACATTTGAATGGTTCATAGTCTCTTAATGGTTAAGATGTAATTTTAAGTATGAACAGTTAAGAAGTAGCATCTTAATGGTTGCCTCTTAACCATTCAGACTTAAGGTTACCTCTTAAGCATTCAGAGGTTATGGACCATTAAAAGGTAGCCTCTGAATGATCATTAAGAGGCTACCAAACAGCCCCATAGTTTGTTGCCATCTATATCTTACATGTGACTCTTTTTACTAGATAGAAATAAGTGTTCTACAACTCATAACTAGTAAAGAATGTTTTAGCCAATCCTCTTATGGTAGAGTGACACCCTTCTTGTTTTCTTTATGAAAGGTGGGGAGTTCGAGTCTTACCAGCCCCAAAATACTGCTGGTGGGCCGGGTTTTACCGTAGTAGGCTTTCGGGTGGCGGGTTTTCCCCGAGAACTGGTGTAAAATTATTAGTGGACCCGGGTTACTCTCATAGTACTCCTTTGTCCAATGAGTACTTCGTGAATGATCAGGATTGATTTGTTGGTCATTAAAAAAAAAGTAAAGAATGTTTTAACTTGACTTGTTCATTCAAATTATATTAAGAAGAACAAAGTTAATAGTTACTTTGATTAAACAAGTTATCTTTCTTGTAAGACGAATTTCTTTTCAATCTAGTCGTGTGTGAGACTTAACCTAAAATCTCCAATCCTAAGACCACCCGTAGTGGAGAAAAAATTGGGCATTTTCTTTGCCCCATAACGCCCGGAACACTGTCCCAGTGGTGTTTTTCTTCAAAATTGGGCTTGGGCGTGACATTTAAAACGCCGGATTTGAGCGTGAAAATGGTTTCCTTTGTTTGAGCCAATCAACACTTTCCATTTGAAGAGGAGCGTTATAAAGGAGAAGAGCACTACGTTTGGTCTAAATGTTCCTAAAGAATTTGTTTTTACCAATGGGTCACCAACACTATTATTAAACAACTTATCTAATTAAGTTTTTGATTTGCATTTTGAAACAATACCAGGTAAAGAAAATATTTAACAAAGTTGGTACATGTCCAAAGTTCAAGATCACATATTTTGGGACTTTCATGCCAAATTAACATTCTTATTTGACACTTCAACGGTGATATTCATGTGACCAAGTACGAGTTATGTATTAGAAAAAAAAAAATTATCAAACAATTACTTAGGTAATGTTCTAAAGAGTTTTAGATACCCCACATTTGTGTAGACCCAAAATATTTTGGGGTTTTGGCATTCGGTATGAATTAAAACTTCACGTCTTAGAATGTGGGTAATGGGCATGGAAAAGGGGCGTAAAAATTGGTTTCAAACACCAAACACCACCCCTCCCCTAGCGTGGTTATGCCCCTTGGGCGGGGGATTCTTCATTGGCGTGGGGCGGGTGGGTGGGCTGGGTGGCAAGATGTGATTGGTTAATTTTTCTTATTTTAATAAATAACCTTTAAATATTTAAAACTTAAGACTGTTGGGTGCACAGACGGGGCAACCCCCGTCCAGCGGCGGACATAGGTAAGAAGAAGGGGCCGCGTCCGTTGCGGCTCAACTTCGCGCGCGTAGTGGAAAATTAGTGGAAAATTTGGTTTTTTTTACGAAATTTGTAAAATGTTGCTACTAAAATGAAAAAAATGAAAAACGTTACTACTGAAAAACATTTCTATATCCGCCACTGCCCCCGTCCCATCCCTTTTTCCCGTCTCCGTCGTCCCAACACCGCCCCCGTCCCCCGTCTCCCCTTTAACGCCAGAGACGCACCAATCGCGGTTCACCACCAATCACCGTACCCCGTCTCCCCTATCTCCCCGTCTCAACACCGCCCCCGTCCCTGTCTCTCGCGTCTCCACACCCACCAGCCTAAGCCCCCTTTTGAAGCCCCTCCAGTTTCTCTACCTTTTGAACACTTAATTTCGTAGACCTCCCATATGCCACGTCACGTGACAGTTCCCAAGCCTCCACTCTCATAGTCTTAAAGGGATGAATTCCCATTTCCCAATTAGAAGAGTTCTGGACAGTGAACTTTTTTTTTTGAACGGCAAACATTACATCTCCTATATATTACACACCAATAATTCTAAATTACAACACCCTTGCCAAGGATTGAACCTTAGACCTCCCATCTAAGAGACATATGTCTCTATCAAGTGGGCTAGCCCCACATTGGCCTGGACAGTGAACTTAATACAGTTAAAAATATTCGTGTTTCTAGAACAAAATTTCTCAAATTTTAATTTAGTTGTAAGTTTCAAGGTAAGTTCCTATTTAGTTAGATTTTTTTTGTGTTCTTTCCAACTAAAAGCGAAATTAACCACCACTATGATTATGATTGATTTGTTAATAAGATAACTCTAACAAGTAACAACCATGGTTACAAAAAGTCCACAAGTGATGCAAAAACCTTAAACCAATTCAAACCAAACATTTTTAAGTAACTAACCCAAAACCACATCCATGAAACGATGACGTTTGATTAAGATTGAGAGGAGCTTGTAGATACGATATCTCTTTTTCAACTTTATAGTTTTTTTCTTTTTCAAATAAAATATATATATATTTTTTTATTAATGTGCATATTATTTAAATCAATTCACACATTAGTGGATCTGCTAGAGTCCACTTGGTTAATATGGTTTTAGTAGTCTTAACTTGTAAGTAAATTAACCACGCAAAAATTACAATATCTAATTTGGATAATTAATGGACGGCGGTCTTCGTTGAATTCTCGTACCTTAATTCTCCTCGTTGTCGTCATAAGAAAAAGAGTCAAATATAATTTTATTTTATATATTTTTATTTTTGAACATCTGTCCCGAGATTTTTATTGTTTAAATCATCTAGAATTAATATGTTAGTTTTTTTTTTTTTTGAAAAGAAACTTTCATTAACACCAACCAAAACCGACTTCTATCTCCAAGACAGAGACAGAAGCCGAAAACCAAGGAAATCCACAATCAAATAAAAATTACGTTACATCAAAAGACAACCAACGATTCCAATCCACCACCCCACCCTTAAATCTATGCTTGTACCAAAGAAACCCCAAAGTCTTGATATCCACCACCAAGCTAACCACATTTGGGTCTTTATTGTCGAACACCTTCTCGTTCCTTGCTTTCCATAATCTCCAACAGGTGATAATATTAATACCTTGAATGACCGCTTTTTTTTATAGACGAACCACTACACTGCTCATGCATCAAAACAACATCTCTGACATGAAAGACGAACGGACGCGGGATCATACACCAAGAAGCTACCTTGTCCCACACCCCATGCGCCACACCGCAACCGGTGATAATATGCTCTATGGATTCTTCAGCCGTATCACACCACACACAAAGGGAATTATCGACGAAAATATTTCTATGAGCCAAAGCCACCTTTGTAGGAAGACGATCCAAAAACGCACGCCACATGAAAATATTACATTTCTGTGGAACCCAAGAGCTCCATGTAAACTCGAAAGGCATATTACTGACCGAGGAACCACGAAGCCAATCCTTGGCCGAAGCCACTTCAAAAACGACGGACGACCCGTACGACCACGACCAAGAATCAACCGAATCATCTAAAACCACCTCTTGTAGCAAGGTTTCCAACGCCGCTTTGGCTGAGATTTCGTCGCTGGTATACGGCGCACGAGACCATTCCCATTTAATCAACCGACTGCTGCCTTGAACTAATAACCGATCATGAACCTTAACCCGTTTTGATTTTTCTATAGCGAACAAGCCCGGAAAAGCGTCTCTAAGCGGTTCAACCCCCAACCAAGTATCAAGCCAGAATCGAATACTTTTACCATCCCCCGGGTTCCCACGAAGAATGTTAATAATACCCGTCCCGTCAACCTTGTGCCTATTCCAAAACGAAACACAATTTTTCCAGACTCCCGTGATTGCGTTGTTACAAGGCGCCACACCCCAACTCCTAGAAGATCCATGTATAGCGCTAATAACTCTCCTCCAAAGCGCACTTGGTTCGTTGCGAAACCTCCATAACCACTTGATTAACAAAGCATTATTATTATCTTCAAGAGACGCTACCCCCAACCCCCCGTCAGTGACCCGTTTAGTAACAGTCTCCCAAGCAACCCAACTCATTTTCCGCACCTCATCCGAGCCACCCCATAAGAAACGCCTCATAAGACCTTCCAACTCCCCAATAATCTTCTTTGGCGCCTTGAATAAAGAAAAATAATACGTAGGCAGACTATCCAGCACTGATTTAATGAGAGTCAACCGACCTGCTATGGAAAGAGTATTCGCTTTCCACTTTGAAAGGCGGCTCTTAAACTTCGATACTACAGGCTCCCAACTCCCAACTCTATTCATGTTGGCCCCAACCTTAATGCCCAAATACGTGAATGGTAAAGAACCAGTTTTGCACCCGAGCTCTTCAGCCATGCCTACGACCTCAATATTATCGACACCAATACCATATATAACCGATTTATGAAGATTTATCTTCAAACCGGAACATAAATAGAAGATGCGTAGGATCCGCCGCAAATTACTAAAATTAAAAGTCGACCACTCTCCCATGATCATTGCATCGTCCGCGTACAACAGGTGTGACAAAATAGGACCATCGTTGGGAAGCTTAATCCCATGAAAAGCACCTATATCGCTAGCCTGACTGAGCATCCCAGAAAACGCCTCCATCATAATAATAAATAAAAAAGGAGAGAGCGGGTCCCCCTGACGAATACCTTTTTGGCATCCAAACTCAAAAGTAGGAGACCCGTTAACGAGCACAGCGGCTCTAGATGACTCAAGAATACCACGAACCCATTCGCACCACACATCAGGAAAACCCATTTGCGCCATAACAGACAACAAAAACTCCCAATTGACGTTGTCGTACGCCTTATCAAAATCGATCTTGAACAAAAAAATCTTCCTATTTCTCTTTTTTGCCCAAGAAATAACCTCACTGATCATCAAAGGACCGTCAAGAATGTATCTACCAGATAAAAACGCCGATTGTGTTTCAGAAACAACGCGGTTAATGACCGCCTTCAACCGATTTGCCAACACCTTAGAAACCACTTTAATAATACTCCCAATAAGGCTAATAGGTCTAAAATCCCCCAGATTCGAAGGATCGCCTGTCTTGGGAATTAAAGTAATGAAAGAAGACCCCACCCCCGGGCTGAAACGTCGCATCTCATGAAAATACCCCAAGATGTCAACGAAATCAGCCTCAAAGAAACTCCAAAAATGCCTTATGAACCGAAAATTAAACCCATCAGGCCCCGGAGCCTTATCCGCACCACAATCGAACACCGCTCGTTTAACTTCTTGAGTCGTAAAAGTAGCCGCTAACCCTTCAGCCTCGTGCTCGGTCAATGCAGACAAACCGTAACAATTGAGCTTCGGCCGAACCTGGATGTACTCTTTAAACTTATCCCTGAAAAAGCTCATAACCTCCCTTTTAATAATGCTAGGATTCATCTCCCACCTGCCATTCACCTCTAACCCCGGAATATGATTAGACGCCTTTCGCTTATTAATACACCCATGGAAGTATCTCGAATTTTCATCCCCATAAGCGGCCCACTTGCATCTAGCCTTCTGTTTCAGGTCACGATTTTTGAAATCATCTAACTCCCCTATACGACGCTTAATCTCCAACAAGGACCAAGCTTCGCCTTCATCCAAATTTCTACTCTCCACGGTCTTATCCAACATATTAAGTTCATCAACCAAAACCCGTCTTTCCTCTGTTTCAGTGGCTTTAGTACGGTTCACCCAATCTGAAATATTTTTTCGTAACCTCTTGAACTTTGACATGAGTCTTGCATCCGGAACACCACTAAAAGAATCATTCTCAAGCGTATTTATAACAACCGCCCCAAAATCCTCTCTACCAATCCATGAGTTGAAAAACCTGAAAGGCTTGGAACCGAAATTATTCGAGCCCGTCTTCAATAACATCGGACTGTGATCAGATTTATACCTCTCCAAAGCAATATACTTTGCACAAGGCCACTCCATGAACACCTCCCAACTAACGAAAATCCTGTCAATACGGCTTAATTTGTCACCTGCAACAAAAGTAAAACGCCTCCCTTTCAAGGAGTACTCGTGCAAATCAGAAGCATCAATAAAATCATTAAATTCGGCCGCCTCAACCGCATTAAAATTAGAATTCCGTCTTTCATCCGCATGTCTGACAGCATTAAAATCCCCGGCCACAACCCATCTACCCCCCCCTTCACCCACCATGCCTTTGATTTCTTCCCACAAAACCCGTTTAGATACTAGACTTTGAGGAGCATACACGCTTAACATATGGTACGGGCACCGGCTACCTTTCATCACCCCCGAAACAAGTAACCAGTTGGTGTTTTTAACCACTCTATCCATTTTAAAGATTTTTGGATCCCATAAAGACAACAACCCTCCCGACCTGCCTGACGAAGAAATCCAATCAAAATGGAAGTCCCCATAACCCCAAAAACGCCCAAGATTTACCGTATCCATAGAATTAAATTGAGTTTCTTGTAACATAACGAAACTAACCTCGTTCGTAGCCCGTAAACTACGAACCCAGTCTGCTTTGTCGAGATTCCCTATACCACGAATATTTAGAGACAAAACATTCATTGATCAACCACTTGATAACCTTCGCTGCGGAGCACCTCCTTAACGTTAGGAACAAAATCATCTAAATTCTCCACCCCCAAAACACGGCTCAACTCCACCGTTTTAACAGATTCCACGTCAATAGGTTGAGTACCATGCAAATCGTCGTGGTTTCCCGAATGCGCAGCCGCCACAGAGACTACTTCTTCCTCTACGTCGACATTCCTACGGTTCAAATCCGGAGTCAAAAACATTTCCTCGTTACCTGATTCTCCACCGTCAGCCGAAGAAGACCCATTAGACAAGATCCCGATCAATCTATCCACCCCAAATATATCGTTATTCTCCCTCGGCCTTTTCTTTGGTCGTTCAAGAGAGGCACTACCCGTATTTCTAGATTTAGCCCGCGACTTGCGACGATACTTCTTCCTGCTATCAGCTACTTCCGACTGAGCCATAGCTTGAGGCGTGCATACATCCTCTACCGCAGCCGTATGGTGGAAAGGCTCTTCAACATTTAACGCAACCGTAACCGGAAGAGACTCTTCAACGGTAACCTTTGGCACCTCACCCTCTTCAAGTTGTTCATTACATTCGTTGTCTTGCTGCATGGGTTCACAATCCGGCTGATCATTTGCTAAGACAGAGACGTCATCAACGTCCAACTCCGCGACGCACTCAGGTATCCACTCTCCCGCATCTTCATCTACCCAGACATTGTATGAAGTACCCCTCCACATAATGTTCACCCTATCCTCAATTCTCTTACATTCCTTCGACAACACGCCAATAAGAGCATACGATAAATTATTATCATCACCTGAAATCGAAGCCGACTGTATAACCGTGCCGTATCTGCTGCCAATGGAATCAAACACATGATCAAGCGCTAACTGGGCCGGAACTCCATGGATTTGTAACCAAGCAAGGCGACCCTCTTCTACTCTACCATCGGCTACCCATTTGTGCAGCCCCTCGAACCAGCCGGACCATGTTTGCACCTCATTCAGAAACCTGTCTGCGTCCCCACTGTCGTAAAACACTAACACAACAGAAAGACCCCCTAGATACTTGATGTCAAGCGAGCACCATCCTTTATCTCTTAACAATTGTCTCAACGAAGTTAGAGTATGTAAATCAACCGTCTTCCCACGCAGTGCACATTCAGACCAATGACCAAAACGCTCAACCGAATCCTCAACATTTATCACGTCAACCTTATTCCTATTGAGAACCGAATCAACAAAGGAACGACCATTACCTGCCTTCTGTATCGTTGGTGCGAACTCAGTTGTATTCCCCTGATTAGGGTTTGCATGGATATCAACCGGATTTGAGAACGACGTACTACCCTGATCCTTAGCCGGCCTAGACAGCTTTTCACCATCTACAAACCGTGCTACTGTGATAAACAACTTGTAAGACCCCAACCAAACGTCCGATAACTCGTTCTCCAACCGTACGATGTCCTGGACCCCTGAAAACGAAACGAACCCGAACCGCTTGCCCCACTTGTCCATCTTCCTAGCGATGTACGAACCTTCATACTTACCGAACCTGCCCAAGATCTCCTTCAGATCTTGCGAAGAGCACTTTGGAGGGAGATTTGATACGAAGAACTTGGATACTGTTTTGTTTCGGCCTTCAGTATGTTGCTCATTCCTTCTTTGTTTTCTGTTACGTTGCCGTTCCCAACCATCTTCATCCATTCCGCCGTCGTGGATCGCCCGGAGATTTCGGAGCGACTAGGGTTTTTTCTATATTTTTTAGAATTAATATGTTAGTATCTTCTATAACTTATAATAAAAGAATTGAATTTTTATGAGGTTATATGTTAATTAATATCTTTTCTTTATTTTTCTCTCACATTTTTAAATGTTAATTATTATTTTAAAATTTCAAATATTTTAATTAATATTTTTATCTTTATTTTTTCCTTATTTTCCACTCACAATTAACAATATGCTTAGCATTAAAAGAGGTTGAGATTTTTTTAATCTGCTGGGAACGCAGCATGAGAGCCCCTTTTCGTAAACATTAAAACAACTTTCTTTAGCATTAAAAATGGTTGAAACTGTTTACTTCTTTTATCCTTTTTTATTAAGTCATATTAACTTTTTTAACCCCGGGACACTCATGGGGTAATCAGCTAGTTTATTCATATACAAATTACAATAATACCATGTTTGACTTGTGTAATTTATTATATATAATCATTAATTAATTAATCGTTGTAGAACTAGAAGTTATCAACTCCGGATTATAATAATTAATTTAAGAAATATATAATCATTTAGTTTTTTTTAACGGCATGTGGACCAAATAGTTGGGCTTTCGCACCAACTTTTTCAAATATAATCGTTTAGCTAACAAGGTGTGGTGGTGGTGGGAAACGGTGACGATGATAATTGTGAATAACAATAACATGATTCATAGTTTTTCTTAACAACTAAAATAACACCTGTTGGTAATAATAATAATATAATGATGTTAATGATAATTTAAATTTCATAATACGATAGCTTATTAATGGTTAGAATCAAATACAAAATATAAAATATCAGGAGTTATAGGCAGGGCCGGCCTTGAAAGTTTAGGTGTCCGGGCCGAAATGCAAAAAATGTGCCTCTTACCTTAGTTTTAGACCTTAACGAAATAAATAATGTAAACTATTTTTTTAAGCTATGATTAAAGTAATATTAAATTGATGGATCGAAATTTATTTCCCACTTAGGTTGTAGTCTAACGGTAGAGGTAACTGTAACATCCCGAAAATCCATTTCGCTTAATTACGATATTATGCGTGAATAAGAAATGACAAAACTAATTAAATAGTAGAATGATAACACTAGAAAGAAACTTGCATAGTTAAGGTTTTGATAATAAATGGCTTTGGGGTAAACTTGAGGGACTTGTGGTGTAAATATGCCACAAAACCAAATGCCCAAACACACCCCATTTGGGGAAAACGAATTCAGCCCCAAAGAGGGCATTCTTGAGCCTTAAACCAAACCCTAAGTCTATAAAGTTGAAGAATTAATGCAAGATGTTGATGTAAGAGATGAAGGGTGTACTCTGGAGGGCTAATCTTCAAGGATTGAGCTTTGGTAAGAACCCTAATCCTTAAATTCATGTAGGGTTCGAACCCTACATGTGGGTTTTGAGCAAAACATGTTAAATTCGTATTGTTGCTTGATTGTAAGTGATATTGATCATCTATAATGGTTTAGAGACGAGCTAATCATTAGAGGTTGCTTGTTTGCAAAAGATGATGATATTGGGTTTTCATTAGAACCTTGATGTTGCTAAATTAGATGTAAATCCATGTAATTGTAGGAATAATGTGTAGTTGATGATATGCATGTGGAAAATTGGTCATGATTGAAGGTGATTATGCGTTTTGGTGGAATGCGTGTATTAGGAGCTTGTACGTTGAGCTTAGAATGTTGTACGCACACCATGTATTTGATGTAATGTCTAGATGAGTATGATGTATGCATTTGTATGCAAGGCTTGACAAATATGAAAGTAATGTGATAATAGATACGATTGATAGTAGGTTAACATGAGGATTGTGTTTTAGATAGTATTCATGTGAGAATTTAGTTGATTGTATGATTTGGTAAGAAGTATGCATAGTAGCGTGTATACTATGCTTAAGTGATATGATGCACACCATGTATTGGATTAATTGGTGAGATGAATGATCTTGTATGTTAATGAGATATGAATATGATATTTATGGTGAATTCCATACAACCTAGTATGTCAATATGGACGTATGTGTGCACAAAGGAAGTTTATATAGTTGAAAGTTGACTTTCTGGAAAGTCAACTGAAGTGGAAATAACATGGTAAGTTTTGTAGCATGATTGTGAAATTGGGGATTCCGTGAGAGACACATTAGCTTGGTTATGTGATATATACGATGTTAAGTTTAATTACTTGAATTATGAATCAAAAAGGGTGTGGAACTATGTCTTATGTATGTTATAAATTAACCATGCAAGTCAATGTGATATATGAGTTGGATATGATGGGTTATGAATGAATATGTATGCTAACAATGATGTGAACATGATGATATGAAATGATAGAAATGATGGACTCAAGCATGGGAAGCTAATGGGTCAAGATGAGGCAAGTAAACAAGCATGAACTTGGAGAACTTAAGGTAAGTGATTCCTATTCCGTTTAGAATAATGAATCTATACATGTATATATGTGTGTAAGTAGAATGGGAATCATGAAATGAAGGAACGTTAATAATAACGCCAAGGCATGTTATGTAGCTTATAATGGGTAAAACGCAGTTTCGGATGGACCGGCGAGGGATGGGTCAAGAAAGGTTGGAAAGGAGAAACAAAAGGTGGATTTCAGGTTCCACCGTAAAATTATGGTGCCACCGTAACTTACGGTGGCCCCTGGCACCTGTTCTCCACCGTAATGCAGTGGAGAACCACCGTAACCTTTTTGGGGTCCACCGTAACTTATGGTGGCCACCGTAAGTTACACTGGACCCTGAGGTTATTTGTCAGTTTTTATTGTATTTTGACGTTTCGCTTATGTGTGCAACCCGTATTCGCGTTTAACGCATCGAATAACATCGTTGGACCTTGTGAATGTTGGGTATGGGTGTAACAAGTAATAGGAATGTCGGATTTGCAAATATGACTCAAGTACGGAATGATGCATGTGTATGTAATTTAATTGATACGTTTGTATAATGGTATCAAATACGATAAGTAGATTGTCATGCTTTTGTAGATTGAGAATGTGATGTATGTATGGGTACTCATACTTGGGTTTGTGTGAGAGTTTATGCATGTAAAGGTTGGTATATGTGTAGATCGAGTATAGGATTGGAATCATCATATTTGTCCTAGAGAATTCATGAAGGAAGAGTAACATGACGGGTCACGGTAAGTTCTATGTGGGAAATTGTACGCATGTATGTATTGTAGGGTTATTAACCTTTTGTTATGAGAATGGTAATGAAGATGCAGGTATGTAAGTATGAATGCGTGGGACTTGGAGGTTCGGATCGAGGTATCACACCCGAACTTGCAAAAAGGCATTGAAACAAGATCATGGAGTATTGTTGGATGTTATTTCCGCATTGTGAGTAATGTACATGAAGTCACTTAATGAACTAACGAAAAGGTTATGTGGTGATTGCAGGTTGTCTTGACTACCTAATAAAGTAAGGGAGGGATGGAGATCGAGCGAGGAAGCGGATTGTACGTGGTCACGGTCACATAACCTAACAACGATGAGTCATGTTGAATGTAATAAGGAACAATAAGAGACGTAACACCAAACATATCTCTTGGATATGTTTTCTAAATGTTTGAGAATGTTCTATAAAGCAAGAAATTTTCTAGTCCGTATTTTTCGCTACACATTTTCTGTAAAACGGTTTAAGGGTGTTATAGGAACAAACCCTCTTGGGGGAGGCTGGGAATTCAAATCCCACAAAGTATAAAAATATAAATGGGTGAAAGTTTGGAAATTAAAAAAAAATGCAATTTTTTTATTCAAACCATTTCATTTTCTTTTTTAATTTTTAGCATCTCTCAACATTTCTTTACTTTATGTTTTATATAAACTACCCTTCAATTTGATTAATACTTGATTAACAATTTTGGGGCTCAAACATACAAAACTCTATCGAAGTAAGGACATTACTGTTAAGAAAACTTGGATTGCCAGAGGGTCAATGTGCCCCCAAGAAATTGGGCACGGGCCGGGATTCATCCCCGCACCCCTTAAGGGTCGGCTTTGGTTATAGAAATGGTGTCAAACGGATTTATATTGAACTCATTCAAGTGGCATTAGAACCGTCTTAGCGAACTCAACAATCATAGTTTTTAGGGGGGTTTTTTTTAGATTTTTAGCTTGTAGTTTTTAAAATTTGTGTTTTATCATTGTGTCTTTTTAAGTGGCATTGTGTCTTTTTTTTTATTTTAGTCATTGTGTCATTTTGTGATTCATTGTGTCTTTTTAGTCAACATTGTATTATATTTTTTGGCATTATATTTATTTTGTGACTTATTGTGTTATACTTTGTTTTTTGTATCATTCTCGTTTTATTTACACTGTGTAGAATAACTTGCACCGCTTATAGTTATCATGATAGCTACTTAATAATAGAAAAGCTAAATTACAATAAAATACCGTATGTTTGGCAAGGAGCTTTTAAGAGCTTTTAGGAGCTTCAAGCTTTTAAGAAAAAACTCATACTCAATAAAAAGCCTTGTTTGGTTGAAGGAGCTGGAAGCTTTTAGATTAGAGAAAAAGCTATATAGTGAAAAGCTACTAGTACTTGCTTTTAAGAAAAAACTCTACTAGCTACATGCTTTTAATTAGTAAATGACACAAATACCCATTCTATTTTAAAAATAAAATAAAAACATTCTTTACAAGTTTTTAATTATACCCATTTTGGTGATTTTATACATTTTATTAAAAGCTTCAGCTACTCTGCCAAACACCAAAATATATTTAAAAAACTTCCAGCTACCAGCCTCCAGCTAATTTTACCAAACATAATCTTCACGTCAAATGTTCGTTAAAAGATAAATTTATAAAGGTTAGCATATTGAGAACATTTTCAAATTTATATGTGATAACTGATAACAATTCGTTAAGTTATTTACATTCTAGTAAACATACATTTGAACCCAAATGAAGTTACTGTTTGACCAAATTGTCTACCTTTTCCTGAAGTAGGCAAGTTGGATAATATCTTGGCCCTTTTTTTCTTTTTTATTAACTTTTTAAATTCTTATTTTAGACGTATGAGAAGAATATACCCTTTTTATACACTTCAGAAAATGATAGTTGGTATATTCTTGGCTCTTTCCTTCCAATTCGTGTCTTAGGTAGCGGGCCATGTATTTCAACATTTTTTATTAAAACTTTTTTTATTATTATTTATAATTTAAATGTCACCAACTTTTATCCGCTTCTTGACAAGAATAATGCACGGTTTATATATGATTTTCAAGTGTCTATACTTTAGTTCTTGGTTTTGTTTACATCTAAAACCAAATGATATATTAGCTGTATATAAGTTTTTTTTTATTGCAACCATGAACACATAACAAGACTGGAAAATTTGTCTTAGAAGCGTAGAAAGAAATACGATTTATTGATCACTTAAATATAATACAGATCCCACTACTAGAAAATTGGGCTATTGTCACCAAAAGTTGCTACCTAGAAAAATGGTAGCAAATTTAGCAACCGATTTTACACCAAAATATGTATTATAAGATAAGGTAGCTAATCGGTTGCAAATTTTGACAATGTTTATTTTTGGTGGTAAATTCGTGAGAAAAATAATAAGAAAGACGTAAAAAATAATAATTTAAAAAAAAAAAGAACAAACTTATTGAATTGTGACCACCTTAGCGGTAGCAAATTTAGGGACCCATTTTGAGAATAAATTGCTACCATATTAGCCACGATAAATCATGGCTACTGTCACCAAAATATGCTACCTAGAAAAATGGTAGCAAATTTAGCAACCGATTTTATACCAAAATATGTATTATAAGATAAGGTAACTAATCGGTTGCAAATTTTGACACCATTTATTTTTGTTGGTAAATTCGTGAGAAAAATAATAAGAAAGACTTAAAAAATAATAATTTATAAAAAAAACAAATGAAAGAAACAAAAACACATCTTGTGGATTTTTTTATTCATGTGACCAAAAACACATCTTTTGGAAACCTTTAGCCACACTTTACGGGAAAAAAAAATGTGTCATTTAGAAGCCACACTTAATGAAAGAAAAAAATCTAATAACTATAAATATTTTATCGTCAATTAGATCTAATGATGGTCAGTTAGGCCCAAAGACGGTCAGTTAGATTCGATCAGTGTCACTTAGACCCAATGAAGGTCATTTAGACCCAATAATGGTCAATTAGATCCGATGTTGGTCAATTAGGCCCGTTGATGGTCAATTAGAACCAACGATCGTCAATTTGATCCAATGATGGTAAATTAGATCCAATGACGGTTCATTACACCAATGATGGTCAATTGGATCCAATGATGGTTAATTACACCACTGATGGTCAGTTGGATCCAGTAATGGTTAGTTAGGCCCAATGATGGTCAGTTAGATCCAATGATGGCCAGTTACACCCAATGACGACTAATTAGATCCAATGATGGTCGGTTAGGCCCAATGATGGTCAGGTAGATCCAATCATTGTCACTTAGACCCAATGATGGTCATTTAGACCCGATGATGGTCAATTAGGCCCAATGATTGTCAATTAGAACCAATGATCGTCAATTAGATCCAATGGTGGTCAATTAGATTTAATAATGGTTAATTAGAACCAATGATCGTCAATTAGATCCAATGATAGTTAATTAGATCCAATGATGGTTAATTAAACCAATGACCGTCAATTGGATCCAATGATGGTCAGTTAGGCCCAATGATGGTCAGTTAGATCCAATCATTGTCACTTAGACCCAATGATGGTGAATTATACCCGATGATGGTCAATAGGCACAACGATGGTTAATTAGAACCAATGATCATTAATTAGATCCAATGATGGTTAATTAAACTAATAATGGTCAGTTAGATCCAATGATGGTCAGTAAGCTCAATGATGGTTAGTTACTTCCAACGATGGTCAGTTAGGCCCAATGATGATTAGGTAGACTGATGGGTTAGTTAAAAGATGTGTATAAAAGCATCTATAAATGAGTTTTAAGGAGTGTTAAGTCGTCAAATGGTGTTGCTTTGATATTATTATGTTATTTCAGGATTTGATGACTAAAGGAGGCAAATATGACGTTTTGGAGTTGCTCGGGCAAGAAACGGAAGCTTACGTGAGCTGGAAAATCAAAAACTGAAGAAGGTGGGGGTTTTGGCGTAGGATACGCCAAAACTGGCGTATCCTACGCCAGTGGCGTAGGGAAGGACACATTTGCCTGCGTAGGGCAGCAGACAACAGCTCAGACAAATTCAGCCTAGCGTAGCCTACGCCAAAAGTGGGGTTGGATACGCTAAAGTCAAAAATTGGTCAAACATTTCCTTTTTTCAAGTCAATGATGGTGGAAAATATTTTAATGACGAATTTATGAAGGAAGGGACGTTTTTAGATGGACTTTTGACTCATTCTCTATATATCATTCATCATCATTAACAAAACAATCACACACACAATTCTCCCAAGACTCTTGAAGCATTTTTGAAGATTGAAGACACAAACTTGAAGATGAACATCATGGCCATGCTTGGCTAATTTATTTGTATTACACTGGGATGTAGGCTCTTGATATTTAGGGTTTGAACACATTTGGGTATTGTTTCTAAACTTTTGTTGATGTCTTTGTGTACTTGAATTAATTGTGTTGATTGGTGATTAATCTTATGCTAGACTCATTTTCAGTTAATTGATCTTGTGCCAATTTCTACATTTTTGTTATCCATCTCTGTTTCGGTTTCAGCGCTTGCGGAGAAGGTACGTGGATCTTCATTGTCTTTTTCTTCTTTACATATGTCACTATTTGTATTACACCAATCAGCCCAATACATTTCTTCAACAAAATATGGTTTGGCCGAATATGGTTATGATAATCCAAGATTTGTTTGACTGCAATAATTTTTGAGAACTTGCTTGTTGTTCATAATTTGCATCAAGTTCTATGAATGTTCTTGGATTGAAAAAATTTGATCATTTTGGTGGAGGGATTGATTTGCGGATATTGTTTATGGGTCGGGTTAATTCGATTGTGTTTGTTGCAGAATTGATTACTTTCCAAATCCTAGGCCTACATATATGGAAACTCCTTAATTCAAATTTGACTTCTAGCACTAGAATTGTAACTCACAATTGAATTATGTTATTGTGTAACTTACTTGACTCGTTATTAATTTTTATTAATTCTGACTTCTTAATTCTATTCATTGCTTGTTTTGTAGATTGAAAAGTTGAATTTGGTTATTAAAGAGCTTGTTAAGGAAAAAGATGAAGATAAAGAAAGGTTCGAAGGAATAATTGCGAGCTTGGTGGCTGAAAAAGAAAAATATAATGCAAAAAAAAAAAGGCTATGAACAATAGAATGAGAGAATTTGAAGCTAGGTTAACAGCTATGGGTGGAAAATAGGCTATAAACACTTAGACATGAATATTTTGAAGTTTTTAATGGATAATTTCGGTTATTTGATGTTTTTTTGTGTTTCTATTGGAGTCTTTATATGATTTTAAAGTTGGAAAAACTGTATCAAATTTGTTTTATATAATTTGAGATTTTGTATTATTTGACTGTTTTATATAATATAATTTTCTTGAAATGTAATTGAATTAATAAAGAAGGAAAAAAAACCCTGTAGAAAAGCTAAATGGTAGCAAATTTTTAATGAAAGTGATGGTTAAATGGTAGCAAATTTTCAATGAAAATGGTGGCTAAATGGTTGCAAATTTTCAATGAAAGTGGTGGCTAAATGGTAGCAATTTTTCATTGAAAGTAGTGGTTAAATGGTAGCAAATTTTCAATGAAAATGGTGGCTAAATAGTAGTAAATTCTCAATGAAAGAGGTGACTAAATGGTTGCAGACTAAATGGTACCAAAATGGTTACAAAAAAAGTGTAAATTTTCAATAAAAATGGTGTCTAAATGGTGGCAATATCGGTGACTAAATGGTACCAAAACGGTAGCAAATGACCTTACTAAAATATTGTAGGAGCGGTGGCAAATATTTTAACCGTTTTTGTGGTGACAAAAATATGGTAGCAAAATACAAAAGTGGTAGCTATTTGGTGACATTAGGGCAACAGAGACGTGTGTTTTTGCTACCGCATTCTCGGTTGCAAAATGATGGCTACAGAGCAATTGCTACCGTTATGTAACCGAAAATGTTGTGACAAAAGCCTAATTTTCTAGTAGTGTCCGGTGCCTATTACTTTGCATGGATTGTATAAGTGAGGACAAAAATATGTTGACTTTATTCCTTATACTTTTCTTTGAGCATTGTACAAAAAAAAAAAAAAAAAAAAAAAAAAAAAAAAAAAAAAAAATCATTTATGAGTGATATCATGGTTATTTTTATTGAATTTTATTATCGATTTGAGGATTTAAGTTTGTTAAACATAATTTTTTTAACATAAATTAACTATAAATAATGTTAAATCAGGCCAAATTATTAAACCCTTTGTTATTATAAAATATTTATTATAAATATTGTTAAATAAGGCCAAAGGATTAAACCTATAAACTGTTTTTATATTCAAAAGGGTAGCGTAACTTGTAATCTGTTTACCCATCTCCTACTTATAAAAGTTATTGGTAAAAGATATACGGAGTAGTACACTAACGATTGCAATAAAAAAATTACTAGTTTAAAAAAAAATATATATTAAATATTGAATCTAGTTTTGAAAACATTATCCATTTATGAAGATTTTGGAGTATAGTTAACCCAAAAGTGCAAGTTGGTCGGTTGATGAACGTACCCCACCACCCACCCCGCGCCCCTGCGAACACTCCCGAATATTTATGGCTGTAAAGTTATCGCAACTCGCAAGGTTGGTCTTTATTATTATTTTTTTTCCAAATTCCATTTATACCATTTAATTTTACTACAATAAATAAATATTAATACTGAAGAAACAAATAGCCTAACCTCCTCGTAGGGATGATAGTCTAGATGTAACCACAGGATTGATCATTCACTAGCACTTCCTGGATTAGAGTAACCTGCACTAAAGATTAAGTGGGTAGGGAGACGACTACACAAGGTAGTAGTTTATAACAAAAACGGGGGTGAATAGGGATACTATCAAGTTTGATAGCTCTTAGGGTTAGCCAAAAGTGTCCTCTCTATTAGGGAGATGATCCCTTATATAGAGGTGGACGTATGCCACCATTACCCAAAACCCTAATCGTAATGGACCAGGCCCGATTAGGGTTGTCTCCACTACCCAAGGATTATATTAGTAAAGTAGTTAAGATATAGCAATAAATAAGGAAACATGGAACGATTACCGCTTTTACCGCTTACGCGCGCGGGCATCACTCCGTGATTGTAGGAGAGTCGTTGCTACTTTGCTGATATCACTCCGTAATGGTAGGAAAGTAGTTAATGCTTTAAATGACGGAGGAACCTCTTTTGTGCGCGAGAAACTCTTCCGCGGGGCTGAATTCCGGGTTTGGGTATGCTCTGCGCAGTTATGAGCACCCAATCCCATCAAATACCATAATATTTTTCTTCATTTTTCTCCTCACAGTTTCATAATTCTTTTAATATATATTATATTTATTTCAATGCTCGTTATACATATGGTAGGGATTCTAACAGAAGCATCCCATATTTGAAAAATGAGATAACCATTGTTAACCATATTTCTCTGAAAAATACACAAAAATATATATATATTTTTTGTTTAGTCACAGGTTTTTTTACACTAATAATTCTTTTTCATTTATACAAATATGTATATTACATTTTTAGTTATACATATGTGTGTATTGAAAAAAAATAAAAAAAAATATCCTTGTAAAAAACACGCGATTAAGTAAAAAAATTTGTTTAATTGCAGGTTTTTTTACAAGAATAATTTTTTTATTTTTTTTCATTTATACATATGTGTATATTACATTTTTAGTTATATATATGTGTATATTAAAAAAAATAAGAAAAAAATTATACTTGTAAAAAAACCTGCGATTAAGCAAAAAAATATTGCTTTAAAAAAATGTGTGGTCTAAAATAGTTCTCTAAGTTATCAATTTGATCAAAGGTTTTCATTTAAACGTAGGATTTGGTTCAAATGAGAACCTTTTCCCCAAATTGAGAACTGAGAGAACCATTCTGGGCCACACATTTCATATAAAGGCAATTTTTTTTTTTGCTTTAATCGCTGCTTTATATGCAGGAAATTTTTTTATTTATTTATTTTTTGAATTTTTTTCAATATACACATATGTATAACTGAAATATACACATATGTATAGCTGAAAAATGTTATATACACATATGTATAAATGAAAAAAAATAAAAAAAAAATTCTTGCATAAAAATGTGCGATTAATGCAAATTTTTTTTTTTTTTTTTTTGCCTTTATATGAAATGTGTGGTCTAGAATGGTTCTCTCAGTTATCAAATAGGGGTTAGTTCTCTTAGGATCCCTATACCTATACCTATACCTATACCTATATATATATATATATATATATATATATATATATATATATATATATATATAGGGTTGGGTTATTTTGAGAACCATGATGAGTTGAGAGAACCATAGGAACCATTGTAGGCATTGATCTTAGGAATCCAATGGTTGAGATTAAAAGTTGATGGTTTTGTCTTCACATGATAACCTTTTTGTCTTGACATGTGGATTAATTAATATAAAATACAATTAAGGATGTTTTAGTAAAAACATAATGAAAGAGAAAGAAAAATATTATAATAACTATAATATTTTTTATTCAATTATTTAAAAAACAATATTTTTTTAATGTATTTAATTTTTATTTCTTAACTTTTTTAAAACAAATAATCAGATAAAGTCATCGAAGATGATTTACACTAGTGTAAAAATTTACACCAGTGTAAATCTATCATCATTTACACTGGTGTAATTATTTTACACCAATGTAACTCTACCATACACAAAACTACTGCATTCGTATTACAACAGTGTAATTATTTTACACTAGTGTAATTACTTTACACCAACGTAAAACTCAAAGAAAAACATCCATACAAATCGTATTACACCAATGTAAAATGCCCCACAATCGTATTACATCGATGTAAACATCCATACAATCAATTTAAAACAAACAAAAAATGTTTTACATCAAAATATAAAATCAACCAAAACTTCTATGCATTACATCATCATCATTTATAAAAAAACAACCCAAAAACATTTATAAAAAAAAAATCATAATAACAAATAATACTACTACACATTAATGTTACAAAAAAATTTATAAAAAATCATCCTAAACATTATTGTAACCACAAAAAAAAAAAAAAAAAAAAAACCAGAACAAAACCTGCAAAAAACCAATCATCATCATCATCCATCAAAACTAAAACATAATAATAATAATAATAATAATAATAATAATAAAAACAAACCTGCCGCCGCCGAGCTCCGCCGTCCGCCACCATCATCGTGTCCTCCACTCCTCGCCCCCTACCCCACCAAAAACCACCTCGTTCCACCTCCCAGATCTGACCCCCACCAAAACACACCGCCAAAAACCGACCCCCACCAAAAACCCACCATCACCATCACCTCCAAGACCACCATCGACCACCGCCCGTCACCTCCACCCACCTATCTCACACAGCCACGAACCACCACCATTTCAGATTCACAAATCACCATCGAAACCCCACCACGTTCAGATCTGTTTCAGATCCCAAAACCCACCACCATTCACCATCGAAAGCTGTTCATCCCCCCCCCCCCCCGGTCTCCTGTTCATCTCGGAGAGAGAGAGAGAGAGAGAGAGAGAGAGAGAGAGAGAGAGAGAGAGAGAGAGAGAGAGATAGATGAGGGTGTATGTGTGTGAGAGAGAGAATAATTAGTGATGCTTATTATGATTTAAAAAAAAATCAGTAAGTTTAAAAAGATGTGGGGTGGGTGGGGTGGGTGTGTGGTGGGGTAGGGAATGTGATAAAAGACTTTATTGCCCTTTATTATTAAAGTGATAATATGCATATGTGTCATTTTATTATTGGTCCATATGAGTTCTCGAGTTCTCGCAACTCAAGTAGGTTCTCATATGAACCCATTTCTCTCTCTCTCTCTCTATATATATATATATATATATTGCAAGTAGGGGAACAAAAATTCTCCACTAAAATCCCATAGCTATGGGGAACCAAACAAAAGCCAGCCTCCTGCCAAAATTATCAATAGCACCTCATCATTACGAGCCAACAACTCCAGTTCAATCTCACCTTTTTTTATTCCCATTCAAAATACATAATTAGGGTGGAAAAAATTCAAATCCGACCCAAAAACTAAATGCTAGACGTAATGTATAAAGTTACTTATATTTTTTAAGGTTACTCAGTGCCGACTTAGGGTAGATCTTGGTAGGGATGAGCATACGGTCCCGAAAACCGATCCCGAACCGAAAAAATACCGATCCCGTACCGAACCGATACCGAACCGAGGGTGTTCGGTATCGGTATCGGTACCCACATTTAGAGGTTTTCGGTTTCGGTATTATCGGTATCGGTATGGTATCGGTATTTTAAGGTAAAATACCGATACCACACCGGTACCGTACCGATACCGAACCGATACCGATACCGTACCGGTATAATCGGTATCGGTATTGGTTTTTTAGACTTTTCGGTATCGGTATTATCGGGATCGGTATCGGTTCGGTACCGATACCGTCCCGAGCTCATCCCTAGATCTTGGGTAATCACTAACTACCTACCCGATAGGCTACACCGCCCCGGATAGGTAGGGTACCTCTCACCGGGTGACAATTTCGGTTTATATAAGCCGAAGCGGGTAGAGTAATGTACCATTGTACTTTTTGAACGTTGGGGCGATGATTTGACCGTTGGGCTTGCTTCGGCAAATGTAGCTGTTTGCTCAGGCGAACGTTGGGGTTTGGGCTTGCATTCAAACGTTGGGGCGATAACTTGATTGTTGGGGCTTACACTGGCCAACATTGGGGTTTGCTCTGTCGAACGTTAGGGCTTCTTGCTGTGCTATGGCAAGAGGCTTGCTCCGGTGATCTTCGGAAACAAAACGAGCCTTGCTCCGATGATGTTCGTTCCTAATTTTTCGCTGAAAATCAAACAGACGATGATTTTTCGGATGGATTATTTTCCGAACATCATAAATCGGGCATAGGGTTAGATCCGACTCGTATCTTGACGGGGCAACACGGATGGTTGTGGGTTTTTCTCCTAATGGGCAACCGTTGTTGCAACCATGACGATGTATTTGATCTTGATCCTATGATAAAATTGCTAGTAAGAATATGTTGTCTCGTTTGTTTTAAAAATCAATATAAATAAAGAGAAAGTATACGATACAAAGATTATTAACACAAGAAGTGTAAGAAGCAACCAAATCATACCATTTGTCAACTATGGTTAAGTTTAATTAACCTAGTCCTGGTTGATTAAAAGGGTAATTTAGTCCATCTATGTTTTCGTTCAATCACGTCATAATCAACGTTTCAATTAATAGGATCGAATTCAATTAATTAGTTTCAAATTCATGATTTGAACGAACATCTAATCAAATGAGGATTCAATCAAACCCAATTCTAATTTCGATTATAATTATGCTCTGTTTTTTTTTATCGAAATAATATGTCTGATTATCATATGGTTGAAGGTTGTACATTCTGTTATTTAAAAATCATTCAAGGTGTGTATGCGTTTTGTCACAATTAAGTTTGGGAGTGTTTTTTATCTATGGAAGTAATCACAGTTAACATTCAGGTTTAATGTTGAAGACAATGATAATAAAGTGTGTTTGAATGTTTGTAATTTTATTATAAAGTGCGTCTGTTTTTTGGATGGGTTTGTTCTTCTGTTGTTTTAACTAGTGCGTTTAAAATTATACCGAGTGCGTTTATATACATCAAATTGAATTATTATTCATTTGCTTTTACAAATCAATTATTAGAAGCAAATAATAACAGTATTTTCTCGTGAATGATTTTTTTGTCACCTTGTTATTATTGTGTTTGTTTATATATATTTTTTACAGATGTATACAGAATGGAGATTCTGAATTCTCAATACACAATTCAATCACAGATTAATTTTCTTTTTTTTTTGTTTTTCAGTAATGGCTTCTTCATCTTCATCTTCATCTTCATCATCAAAATCTGAAATTATCAAACGGATGCAAGAGCAAATTGCCAAAGATTATGCTCTTGAGGGTCGTCCGGCGGATAACCTAAGCAGGATAAATGATGGAATGAGTAAGAGAGATGAGATTTCCAAGCTTCTTATTCGTATGCCTGACTCAAGTCTTCATGAATTGGCGGTTATGTTCATGATTGTTGCAAAAAAAAGGCGATGTTAATCTTGTCGAACAACTTACAAAATGCATAGCTCTTTTGAGGTGTTCTATTGAATTTAAAATTCAGTTCCTAAAGTCAATGTAAGCTCAAGATCATGAGGAACTGATTATGTAATTTGTTTTTGTAGTTTTTATTTATCTGTTTATGATGTGTGTTGTAGTTTTAAGTGCGTTTGAATTAATGAAACAAATGAACAAGTGTGTTTAATTAAAATCATAGTAATCTATTTCTATTTATAAAGTGCGTCCAAGTGCTTCCAAATATATGTATGAGTGCGTTTGAATTATTTTGCATTTTCAAATATTAGTAAAAATTGATGAGTGTTTTTGTATTGCTTCATATTTTTTAATGTTTCTCTCCATGGTTTTTACCCAAACCTGTTTGAAAATATTAGTGCGTCCAAAAAGAAACATTAGTGCGTCTGAAAAAACATTAGTGCGTCCAAAAGAAACATTAGTGCGTCCAAATCTTTTAATACAGATGGTTACAAATATACAGATAAAAAAATATATAAGTGCGTCCAAATTAAAACATAAGTGCGTCCAAAAGAAATGTAGGGTCAAAAAGGATTGACAAGCCAGCTATAAACCTTAGTCTTATATCCTCTTCACATTTTGCAGAACTGCTGAAGTGAAAGATATCAAAAAGTTCTGAAGAGTAAAAGCATCAGAAGTTCTGAAGATAAACCAGACAAATATCTGAAGAACAAACTACTGATGGCAAACTTCTGAAGATCTTTTGTAAAGTATCAGCACTTGTATTAAACCGACCTTAAACTCAGCAGTTTAGTATTATATTAGTTTTGTTAAAGTCTTTGTTCAAGTTTCAATAACTACAGCCTGTTGTAGAAATATCTTTTACTTTAAGCTTTTTGTTTACTTAGTCTGTATGTTATCTTTTCTATAAATAGAGGAATCGCTCCCCCTATTATAGAAGCAGTTCATTCACTCATTAATCTTAAGACGTGAACATTTTCCGTCATATTACTTTGTAGTTAACCTTTCATATATAGTTGAGAATCATTCTGTATTTACTGTTATATTCATTTACTATTGATTCTCATCTTTAACTTCCTAGTTCATTGATTGAGGGGGAGTCATAATTCCTGTTAAAAGTGATGCTTTAACTTGAACACTTTAATATTCCGCTGTGCAATTTACTTTGATATATTTATAACACACAAGTGATCATAGTTGAAAGTTGAGCCACTGATCTAACAATTGGTATCAGAGCGCTGGTTTATCTGATCAAATATCAATCTAACAAATTGAGAATCAGACACAGGCTCATATTGATATTCAATAAAGGTTAAAAGTTCACTTTTGTTCATCCATCACTTTGAGAAAAACTTGACAAATCAAAATTCTCAAAAATGGATCCTTATAATACTGGATCTGCCACTAAACCTGCTATGCTGGTTAGAAATGAGTATAATATCTGGCAATCAAAATAATCTTGTAAGCATAATCATTCTTATGGGTTTTGTTCATCGGCGTGTGCACGACATTAACCCCATGATTAATTGGGTTAATGTCGTGTGAATTGATCAATTGAATAATCTAGGGCTCTTAGTAATAGATTTGGGGAAGAAACTGTTTTTTTATATTGTATTTATTTTTATTTAACTGAGATCAATCACAACCACAGGCCTAGGCCAAGTGGTTGTGACTGATGCCTTTAACTAAGACAACCCGGGTTCGAGTCCCCCAAGGCACCATCTTTTTTTGGTTTAACTTATATATGTATATATCCATTTGTATATTCAAAATTCATTTTAAAATACCAAAACCCTTTTATAAATTCTACAAAAATTATATTATGTTAATCTGATGAAAAAGTTCAACACCCAATTTTTAGTTTTCAAAAATTTATTTATTTAATATTTATAATAATTAAATCAAGTTTATTCTATTTTATTTATAAAAATCTATAAAAATATCAAAACGATCTTATTAATTTCCACAAAAATTATCCTAAGTTTTTATAACATTAAGCTTTTCAGAAATGATTTTTATTTCAGAAAAATCATTGATTTAATATTTTTAATCAATTTTTGTTAGATTTAATCATAATTAAATCATAATAAATCCAATTTTCATCATTTTTGCACCAAAATTTTATACAAATTATTTTTAATTATTTAGAACAGAAATATGATTTTTAAAATAGAAATTCTTTAATTTTAGTATTTTTGAATATTAAAGTTAAAGTTTGACAATTTGTATAAATAGATTTAATAATCTATTTTAAAGAAAATAATTTTATAAAAATTATTTTTATACTTTAAACACATTCTTGTGACCATCCTAGATTTAACATTTATAAAAAGATTTTTAGTTATTTATTTACTAAATTTCTCTCAATTGGCGAATATTTTTACTAGTAATCAAACGAGCAATTATCCCCAATTCGAAGCCCTAGAACATATACATTTGTATGCTAGATAGACTTAGACTTATTTGTTACCTTATTATAGGGTGATACTTGATACATTTGGGCAACACCATTATCCAATTTTTCAACAGATATAACATTTTACCAAGGTGAGTTTTACATAGCCCCTTTTCTATTTATCACCATTTTTGGGGTGAAACATGTTACAACATCATTTATGCAATTCAATCATCAATGTGTCTATGTGTTTTCTATGTTGCATTATGTCTTGAGCATGATTAGAGTAAGCACCATTCTAGCATAATCATTAACTCCGTACAAGCCGGCGGTAAACATTGATAGATCTATTGGACTGACAATCCCACCCGGATACGTGCCTCCTACAAAGGTTGCGTGGGTGTTTGTTATCGTATAACATATTGGACCATGAGCGTATGGTATGTATCATTTTATAACAGTCATCAGGGTTGATTATGCACTCGATTTATTTCTAGTATGTTCTCACATATGGACTAGATTGACATGACACATGAATTGCACATCATTTTTACTCAATTATCAAAAACCTATGTAATTCTCACCAACTTTTGTTGACCCAAAACATTTTCAACTTAACATGTTTCAGGTTTTATTTGCTTGAAGATTTGAATTGATGCTTGAAGATATGTGTATAGTTTTATTCAATTTGATGTACAAATTCTAGAACTATTGTATGTAATTCATTTAAATCATTTAATGGAATCTATTATTCACCATGAGCTACTGAACAATCATCATTACGTGGCACCCCGATGTTTCCGCCATCGGTTGGGGTGTTACAAGGCGTACCCTTCGGGTCCCATGGTACCGAAGGAGACGTTGGGATTTTCCTTGCTGACATTCTCTGATTGGTGGGATGTGCACCATGATCTCTGCACACATCCCTTCATTCTTATTGGTTCGTACGAGGTTGTGCCTTTGTACCTTTTGTCTTCCTCATGCTCGTTTATCTTTGTTTGCAAGACATTCTGAGACGTGGCGCACGCGATGCTCCTTGATTGTCTGCACGCGTTTGCGCGCGAGTCGGCCCTGTGCTCATGCACATCTGGGCTCCCATGTGCTGACTTAGTTTGGGCTTTGTTGGGTATGGGTCGATCGTAATTCCTTGTAGATTTAGGCTCATATCCAAGGTTGTAAAAATCTCGATTAGTCACCGATTAATCAGTGATTAATCGCTAGTCCTCACTTTACTGATTTATTTTGGGCAAATCACTCAATTAATCGGTGTCCCGATTAATCACCGATTAGTCAGACCTAAAAACTCAAACTTAGGTAAAATATGAATTCGAACGGGTCAAAACTGGAGCAAATCGATTAAATAAAACAAGTTCTTACCTCAAAATTGGATGTTAATCCATTATTTAGAAGCAAAATCGATGAAACTCCATGAACCCTAGTTGCGTCTGATGGTTCCGTACGATAAAAGATGGAACGGGGAAGAAAAAACGGGATATGGTGAACGATGGAGGTGATTAGGGTTATTTAAGTTTAGGTATTTTAATATTTAACTCCCCTCCATATTCACTAGTTTATATTTGGCGCCTAAACTCCTAAATTTATACATATAAGGTATAAAATTAGCATTATATATGTATAAATTTGGAAAAATATATATATAAATCAAATCCGATTAATCCTGATTAATCCCGATTAATCCCTAGTCGGTACCTCACCGACCGACTAGCGCCTAGCGAGTTCTACAACATTGCTCATATCCCTTCGAATATGATTTAATAAATTCATATATTTGAAGATTTTATTGTCTGATAATAATGGAATCTTTTTATTTGTGGAATTTCAAGACAGCTAAGTAAAAAAAAATCATAAATAATATGATTGCAATACATAAAATATGAAAAAAAAACATATCTTTTTATTGTTAGAAAAGAATATGAACATTTATATATAACTCATATTTTCTGTTTAGAATGGAAAGTCATAAGTTGTCTATAAAATTCAACCTGAACTTTATCCATACTTCAATAGTTCAATCTAAATTCCAGCCTCATTTTCAAGCTTCGATTACTCGACTTGTTTAATTGTATTTAACATTTCTTTTTTTTTGAAAGGCTAATTTCATTAAACAAACAGACGCCGGAGGACTCCCAAGACGGGAAACCCCACGGACAAATTACATCACATCAAAAGAAAATGACTTCCAACTATTCCAATCCACCCCACCATGCCTATCCCTATTACAAAACCAAAGATACGTTAAAGCTTTAACATCCGCCAATAACTCCACCACACTTCTCGGCTTCTGGTCAAAAAGTCTCTCGTTCCTAGCTTTCCAAATCCGCCAACAAGCCACCATGAGAATACCAAACAAAATCTCCTTCTTTCTCTTACACCACCCCGATGCAGTAACCACCTCCATAAAATCTTTAACTGAAAACAGAAATATAGGCGGAATATGAACCCAATTAGCTATACCATGCCACATACCTGTAGCCAGCCCACAACCCGTGAAAATATGATCAACACTCTCGTCTTCGAACTCGCAATAGTCACAAGTAATGTCACCATTTAAAATATTCCTTCTACGGAGAGCCACCTTAGTAGGAATTCTATCCATCATCACTCGCCACATGAATACATTACACTTTAAAGGCACCCACTTACACCACTGAAAATTCGTAATAGGACTTTGACTCCCCACCCGATCTCTACTAATCCACTCTTTAGCCTGTTGGATCGTGAACGTAACTGGCCCAGATTCATACCAAGCCCATTTGTCCCTGCAGTCCGTTAACATCTGGCCCATTAAATTACGATGGCAATTTATAAGTTCCAAGACCTGTTGGGCCGAAGCCGGATAATTCAACCAATTCCAATTAACCGGCCCACTAACATTAAATCCCACTAATCTTTCAGCCACAGTACACCACTTTTGTTTTTCAAGCCGGAACAAGTTCGGGTACACAACTTTTAAGGGAGCCGAAGTCAACCAGGGATCTAACCAAAACCTTATATTCACTCCATTACCCAATATTCCCCTCACCATAAACGTACCAACTGAGTCACCAACTTTAATTTTTTTACAACAATTCACAATTTTGGACC
This sequence comes from Ambrosia trifida, assembly GCA_028751855.1. Lineage (NCBI taxonomy): Eukaryota > Viridiplantae > Streptophyta > Magnoliopsida > Asterales > Asteraceae > Ambrosia > Ambrosia trifida. The sequence goes on from CM054131.1 coordinate 27,441,411, forward strand.
ACGTACCAGGAATACTAGCCTTACTCGGGTATATCTCCCATTGACGAACCGAACCGTGAATAGCATCAATAACTCTTCTCCATAAAGCTTCACCTTCATTCCTATACCTCCATAACCATTTTAACAGAAATGCATTATTAGTTTCTCCAAGGCGGCTAAGCCCCAAACCACCATACTTTTTTGGAAGTGTAACTTTATCCCAAGCCACCCAATGTACCTTTCTAACATCCGAGCCACCACCCCATAAAAACCTTTTAATCAAGGATTCTAAGCGCTCAATGACCGCAACCGGCGCCTTATATAACGCAAATAATATGATGGCAAGCTTTCCAATACGGACTTAATTAACACCAAACGCCCACCTATGGAAAGCACCTTAGACTTCCATTTAGAAAGTCTAGTAAGGAAAACATTAACCACCATGTCCCAGCTTTTTATCCTCCCCATATTCGCCCCCACTGAAATACCCAAATACGTAAATGGAGTATCCCCCTCACAACAACCGAGAGAACAAGCCCTACCCGCTATCTCGTCCCTTCCCACCCCTACTCCGAACAATGTAGACTTTTGAATATTTATACATAGGCCCGAGCACAAATGAAACACTCTCAACAGCCTACGCAAAGTATCAAAATTCCTGTTCGACCACTCGCCCATGATCATGGCATCATCCGCATATAATAAATGAGAAAGAGTCAAACTACTATTTGGGAGAGTAATACCGTCAAACGAACCCACCGCACACGCCTTTCTCATCATCCCCGCCAAAGCTTCCATAACTATAATAAATAAGAAAGGCGAGATAGGGTCACCTTGTCTCATGCCTTTCTCACAAGAGAACTCGAACGTAGGAGAGCCGTTCACAAGAACTGACGATCTAGCAGACATCAAAACTCCTTTAATCCACCTGCACCAAATCTCGGGGAATCCCATCTGTCTCATAATCGACATCAAGAATTCCCAATTAACATTGTCATAAGCCTTGGCAAAATCAATTTTAAACATAAATAGCTGCTTTCCACTTCGTTTAGCCCACGAAAGGACTTCACTAATAATAAGCGGGCCATCCAGAATGTTCCTTCCTGCAATAAATGCGGTCTGCGTTTCAGTGATTAGATCATCTATAACCTTTCTTAACCGATTCGCTAGCACCTTCGAGATCACTTTGCTAACCACACCAATCAAGTTAATTGGACGATACTCTCCCAGATCCACCGGGTCCTTAGTTTTTGGCACCAGAGTAATGAAAGACGACCCGACTCCCCTGCTGATAACACCTGTCTCCGCAAACGCTTTAAAGATCTCCATAAAGTCACCTGAAAACAAATGCCAAAATTTTTTTATAAAACAAAAGTTAAACCCATCCGGACCTGGCGCCTTGTCACTCCCACAATCCCAAACTGCTTCTTTAATTTCGTTCTCGAGAAACGGAGATACAAGACCTTCGGCAGCCAAAGGATCCAACGTCTTGATGTCCTCCACAGTAATAGTCGGCCGGTTCTTGATTTCTTCTACGAACTTTGCTTTGAAAAAACGATGCACCTCTCTCTTTATAATCTGTGGTTTGGTTACCCATTCACCATCAATGAATAAACCAGGAATAGTATTCGATACTCTCCTCGAGTTGATAACGCCATGAAAAAACGAAGAGTTTTCATCTCCCTCCTTTGCCCACCGAACTCGTGCTTTTTGTTTCAAATCCTTTAAATGATACCCTTCAACCTCCTTTACTCTTTTAGTAGCCTCTTCCCAAACCCAACTCTCCGCTTCAGTCAGATCACGAGTCTCCACGGCCAACTCGAGCTCCCCTATCTCCGTTCTTAAACCATCTAGCTCCTCCTTCTCATTTTTAATTTGTCCCACATGCCACTCTTTAATCTTGGCTCTAAGCTTCCTGAATTTACACAATAAGTTCACATCAGGAATAATAGACAACGTACCAGTGCGCATGACATCCTCCACCACCTTATCAAGCCCTTCTCTGCCAAGCCAAGAGGTATAAAATCTAAACGGTTTGGCTCCGAAATTCCTCGACTCAATCTTTAACAGTAACGGACAATGATCGGACTCCACCCGGTCCAAAACACGGTATTCCGCACTACTCCATTTGTTCACAAACGACCAAGAAACGAACACACGGTCAATACGGCTTAATTTATTACCGGCGAGGTATGTGAACTTCCTCCCACGCAACGAATACTCATGTAACCCAATCTCTTCCAATATCGCATTAAACTCATTAGACGCTCTTTCATGAAACTTAGAATTTCTTCGCTCCGAACGATCCCTGACACAATTAAAATCACCGGCGACAATCCACATCTCGTCATCACTCGAAACCAAGTTCTTGAGCTCCGCCCAAACTAACCGCTTATCTACGAGCTTCTGGGGACAATATACATTAACGAATGACACCTTCTGACCATCATTTTTCAAATACCCCGAAACCCCAAGCACATACCTATGCTTAAACACCGAAACCTTCATGAACAGTTTAGGATCCCAAATCGACAAGAGACCCCCAGAACGCCCCACTGCATCAACATGCTCGAACTCATACTCCCCCGTCCCCCAGAAATTCCCCACGTTCACACCATCAAGCGAATGAAATTGAGTTTCCTGAATCATAACACACCCGACCTCATTAACCACCTTTAAATTCTTAATCCATGAGCTTTTCGCCAAAGACCCCAGCCCTCTAATATTCCAAGTAATGCAGTTCATGACGAAACTAATTGAGACCCTTCGTTATCAATCATCTGCCTAATAGGTTCTTCAAATGCACTAATGTTATTTGCCCCCAAGGATTGACCCAACCCCACAGTTTCCTTAACCTCACTACTAAAATCCACCCCAACATTCTCCCCAGGAACCCCATCTCCTACATCAATACCATTGCTAATATCCATATCTACCACTTCCTGAACCTCAACATTTACCGTAGCCTCCGACCGGTCCTCTTGGACGTTAAAAATAAATCGATCAATATCATAAGAATCGTCACCATCCCTAGCCCTTTTTTCGGTCTTTCAACTCCAGTTGGAGACGGAGATTTATCAAATCGAGACTTCTTACGATAAAACCCACGTTTCGCTTTCTTAGAACCCGAGAACTCACTAGCTTCCGGCATGCTAAAACCCAACCCATCAACATCGGCCAAGGAACCATCATTATTACTCACATATTGTTGTTGCATGCTCTTCTCAATACTACGTTCCCCCCCATGCAGACCATGCATCCCATCCCCATGATCTTTATCAACCTCACTAACCTCATCCCTGTGGACATGAATAACCTCATCCCCATGATCATTTTCAGCCAAGTCTTCCTCCGCTTGATCCATACCGATGCAGTCCGGCATCCACTCCCCAAGTTCTTCCTCTACAACCACTGTATAAGACTCGTTCCTCCATTTCAAGTTACACGGCTGGTTAATACGTGTAACCGAGCTAACTAAAACTCCGATCAACACATACGAATAATCATCCGTACTCTCGTCTATACTCGTAATCTGTATCACCCTACCGAACTTGGACCCAATCATCTTAGCCACCCTGTTATCGAACAAAACCAACGGGATACCAAATATTTTTAACCAAGCAATTCGATCCAACGGAAACTTTTGGCCCTCCCATATTGACAAGGAATCAAAAACTGAACTCCAAACTTCTTTAGTACTCAACAAGTCCATCATACCCTCCCTATCCTGAAACACCAGAAGCACTGTCAAGCCACCAACATACCGGATCTTCACCTTGTCAAGTCTGACAGAAACCAACCACTGTTTAAGACTTGTCAAAGTCTCCAAATTTCTCGTAACACCCGATAACGCCCACCCCTTCCATAACACATTACCTACAAACCCATCATCCACAACTACCTCAACCAATGGTTCATCGTTACTTTTACCCACCAGTGTGTCTCTGAAAGACCTCCCCTCAACCTGGCAGGCACCATTCTGTACACCTACTTCCACCGTAGCCTCAGCATCCACCGGGGTCGTATCACTACTATTTTTCTCCGTCATCGGAACCCACTTCTTCGCTTCCTTCCTAGGTACCCTCTCCCCATCAACAAATCTAGCCAAAACAATGAAAAGCTTGTACGAACCTATCCACACATCCTTCAAGTCCCTTTCTAAGGCAATCGGATCCTTAACGTTAACAAACGAAACAAAACCGAACCGTTTACCTAGCTTGTCGTATTTCCTCGCAATATACGTCCCTTGAATACACCCGAAACCTTTGAGAACACCATACAGATCAGTTGATGCGCAACCCTCAGGCAAGTTGGAGACGAAGAATTTTGTCACCACAGAGCCATTCTCCTTCGATCCATAGTCATCAGAATGTTTCTTCCCTTTCCTTGTAGGAGCGTCGTACCAAATACCCTCCCTGTATCTTTCCCTGTTCGCCATAAGAGCACTCCAGAAAGCCTGTTCGTCGATCGCCGCCTCCGAGAAGTTCGGAGAAAAAATTAGGGTTTTTTTTAACCTTTTGTATTTAACATTTCTAATACCATTTTGTGAATGTTAATCGACATGATACTAATCGAAACTAGTTTAACTTTTTTTTTTTGGAAGGTGTGTTAAATTTCTCACCCCTTAGTGTGAGTGGGGGGACTCGAACCTGAGACCAAGCCCGGTCGGGAATAGGGCTGTACATGAGCCGAGTTGAGCCGAGCCAGGCCCAGCTCGAGCTCGAGCTCGAACTTAAACCGAGCCAGCTCGGCTCGACCCGTTTTTCTGGTTGAGCTGAAAAGTCGAGCTCGAGCCAGCTCGTTATATTTTTTTATTTTTTACAAATATTTATTAAATAAAAAACAATAAAATTATACATAATCATGTATACTTTTTATTTTTTTAAGTTATGGTTTATTTAATATGAAAAGATGTGGTAGATAGGTAGTATGAGCGGGATTTTCAAATTTTGAATTTTAGAATTGGGTTTGGAGCCAAAATATATTAGTTTCATCTATATATTAATTACACATACACAAGCCTGAGTCGAGCCATCGAGTCGAGCCACGAGTCGACCTATCGAGTCGAGCCACAAGCTGAACACCCCTGGCTCAAGCTCGGCTCGGCTCGAAAACAAAACGAGCCTCTTCGAGCCGAGCTTTTTTCGAGCTTTTTTCGAACGAGTTTCGAGCGAGCCTCGAGCCGCGAACTTTTTGTACACCCCTAGGCGGGAACCTCCCTAAGAAGTATACCCTCCCATCTCCGACCAGCTGGGCTGGACATCATTGGCAACTTTTTTTTTAAGGCAAACTTTTATTCATCACCCAAGAAAAACAAGCAAAATATATAATACATTTAATACGACTCCTGTAAAATTGAGTAGTATAGTTGTCGATCTCAACTCTAAACTTGAAAATCTACTTATACAACTCGGAGCTCTTTTAAACTAAATTCAACTGAGAAATGCATCTCACAAAGATAAAAGGACAAAAGAATCTACAAAACAACTTTGACAGAGGGAGTCGAACCCGGGTAGAATGAATAAAAAGAAAACAACCTAACCATCTGTGCTGTAAACAGAACTATTAAAGCAATAGGAAAACAACACTAAAAACAATCCAAACGGGTAAACATGGAAAAAATAGCATTATTAATAGAAGTTAGGAAACTAATATAAAGGATAATTTAAAACTTTATTTATAATTAGTCCTATAAACTCTTCAGCTTAAATCCACTTATTCACTCCAAATAAAAATTATTACATATCACTATCATGCATCGAATGCTATACTTAAAGTATCGATCAAAGTTATAATAATTCAGATTTTTCCAAAAAGGTTGTTACTTTTATATATTTTAATGTAACTTTATACTCCGGTAATTTCGTGATTCTATATTTATTTTTTAAACTTTAAATTCCGATAGGCAGGGACCAGCCAAGTGGCAGAAAACCTGGAACGACATGTCAGCCAACCAAGCATCCACTTTCCAATGTTAAAAAAACATATTTTACTTCAATCCAACGGCTCATGTTTAATCTTCATATACAAATTACAAACCGCCTCCCATAGTTTAATCTTCAATTCCCACCAGCTACATTTAACACATTGGTGGAGGGGAAATGAGGGATTGCCCGACCATTGGCTTAGGTTCGATTCCTGATTCCGACCGGTTTTACCGATTATTTCACTGTCATGCTTTCGGGCGGGTGAGTGGTCGGGTTTTCCCGGGAATTGGTGGCAATTGGTGGCTCGGGTACTCTCGAGTACCTGATTCGCCAAAAGGGTGTCCGAGAGTGCTCGGAAATTGATTCGTTCACCGTTAAAAAAAAAAAGTTTAAGTTACACTTAACCACCTCAACTTTATAATTTAATCTTTTGACCCCTTTATGATTCTTAATTGTCCATTTTTGGTCTAAACATTCTTCAATACTTTATATCTCTTAGGAAGGAAGGAGCGGGAGTCGAGTACCCTCTCTAGGAGTACCTGATTAGTTGCATCATTTCGGGTGTCGCGGGTAGTGTCTGCTTTGCGAGTGTTAGAAGTTGAAGGCAGGTGATGGTGTTTGTGTGTGTAGGTTAGAGATATAGAGAGGGTTACGTTTTTTTATCACTCTGTTTTAAAAAATGGAATGGACATCAAATAATACATGTTACTTGTCCAGTGATTAGACCGGTTGACCCGGATTAAAAACCAAATGACATCGTATTTACCTAAAAACTTTTAATAGTATAGACATAAAAAAATAATTAAATAAATTAGAATTAAAAAAAATAGGTAATGTAAGAAAGATATACAAAAACATGTGTAATATAAGAGTATAAAATCAATGAAGTAATTTTGAAAGGGGTGGCGGCACGGCTTGTTGCCCGCCTGCCCGCTATTTTGATGTAATTTTTCGCGATGATTGAAAAGAAAATCAAATCAAAATAAGTAAAATATAATAAAAACTAAATAAACAAAGTGAAAATACACAAACTCGAAAGCTTTTAAAAAGGAAAACTTGTTTCCTTACTTTTAAATATGATACCTTCAAAACCTCTAATGGTTTCTTCTCAATCAGGTTCATTTGGCAAAGTCAGATCAGGCACTCCATGCCGATACACCTAAATATTGTCTTCAACTATTTCGCCGACGAGCTCTTGTACTTCCTCGAGTTCTAACTGTTTAGATTGTACGGTAAGCCCCAGTCCCCCCTCCAGTCTTGATGGATCCGTCACTAGTCACATATATCAATAATAATTAGAATACAATAAATAAAAGAGAAAGTATACGATACAAAGTTCTTTAACGTGAGAAGTGTATGAAGCCACCAAATCATGCCACCTGTCAACTATGGTTAAGTTTACTTAACCTAAACCTGGTTGATTAAAGGGGTAAATTAGTCCTTTTACTATTCGTTAATCTCTGGTCATTCAATCACGATTCAATTGTAATCGAGATTTTTTCTATTCAATTCGAACAATTATGTATTTTAGATTGACCATCTAATCAATCCACGAATAAATCAAACCTAATGTTATTTTCGATTATAAACATGCTCTGTTTTTCGATCATTCTACTTTTTTTGTAACGATTGATTTTCGAGTGAATATCGTATGGTTTTCTTACTTTTAGATTTTGATTATACACTTTGTTAATTAAAATCAATGATCGTGTCTGTACTTACAGATAGACAGATGTACAGGTTGTGAATTAGGGTTAACAGTTTTTGTATGATGAAGATGATGATATTAAACGTGCGTTTAGGGTTAACCAATGGTTACAACGTGCGTTTATGTAATTGATTATGTGGGTTCTTATTTGTTTTTAGTAAGTGCGTTCAAAGAGTATACACGTGCGTCTATCCAAGTCATATATGTGCGTCTACAATGTTTTACACGTGCGTCTGAAGATCAATTATTGCAAACAAACAATAACAGTAATTCTTGTGAATGATATTTTGTCACCTTGTTATTATTGTTTTCTTTATATATTTATCTCCACGGAATCAATTTTACACCACACAATTCAATAACTACTTATCGTTTTCTTTTTTTTTTTTCAGTAATGACTTCATCTTTATCATCAAAATCTGAAATGATCAAGAGGATTCAGGAGCAAATTTCAAAAGATTATGCTTCTGAGGGTCGTCTTACCGATAATCTAAACAAGATAAATGATGGCATGAGCAAGAGAGATGAGATTTCCAAGCTTCTTATGCGTATGCCTGACTTAAGTCTTCATGAACTTGCAGTTATGTTTATGATTGATGCAAAAAAAAGGCGATGTTAATCTTGTCAAACAACTTACAAAATGCATAGCCCTTTTGAGGTGTTCTATTGAATTTAAAATTCAGTTCCTAAAATTTATGTAAATTCCCTAGGGAACTGATTATGTATGTTTTATTGTAGTTTGTATTAGCTGTTTCTGATGTCTGTTTTTTTTAGTTTATCTGTAACGTGTGTTTGAAATAAGTATACATATGTACAAGTGCGTTTAAGTGAAATCATAATAACCATTTTCTATTTATACTGTGCGTTTCAAAAGATCATTCATTCATACATACGTGCGTTTAAACTATCAAGATAAAAAAAAACCAAGTCAGTAACTAAACATTATGTTCAAATCATTAACCAACAACAAAACCCCACGATGTTCTTCATATTGCATCCACCCTTTTTTAGCAATTTATGATAGGCATTCTCCATCATCTTTGTCCTTGCTTTGAGTGGCCTTTTTGCGAACTTGTGAGCCTCTTCAACTATTTCATCTCTCATTAGGTTGTAAGGGGAGAGTACAATCTTTGCTACGTACTTGAAACGCAACGCTTTCAACTGAGTCATTTGATAGTTTGATTCACCTGGAAAACCACAGTTCCAAAATTTTTGCCCTTTGAAGGTTTCCAGGTGTCTCATAGCGAATACACCATAGTCTTTAAAGTTGGCTATAGTCCTCCATGGAATTTCTCGTCTTATAATAGGTTTTAATTAAAGTTTGTCAATCCCTGGGCTTCTAGGACATTTTGTGACCCAGCTAAGGCACAAAGTGTGTCTCTACAAACATTTGTTACAAAAACAATAGGTTATGATAATATTTTTTCATGTTTTTTGTGTTAAATGTGTTGTTACATAAGTACATACCAATATTTCGGGCACGCCTTTATATCGCTCTTGTTACATAAGTACATACCAAATGTTTGTCTATCAACACTGGCACAAGAATCATGTCGAACTCATCTAATGATTTTGCGTTGAACTTTCGTAGGACATTGTTAAGATTGCTAGTAAAAACCTTAAGCCTATTTGTCCAACTAACACCTTTTATTATAGTAGTCTGGAGGCTGCATTGTCATTGTCAGTAAATAAAAAAACAATAAAAAATATAAGGTGCGTTTTAATTTGATGAATAAGTGCGTTTGAACTACAATTTTTTAAAGCACGTGTCTAATGTATATTGACAGTGTGTTTAAAAAAGTTATGTCCTAGTTAAGAAAATACTTATATTTTCACATGTGCGTCTAAATCCTATGAATGTGCGTTTAAATGTAAAGATTCATACCATCATGGTGGAATTCAGAAACAGCCTATGTATAGATCCCTTTTTCTTTCGGCTCGCTTCCTCATAATTCAGAATATCAGTCCATGCATCCAGTGCATTTGTACAAAGCCATATTTCAGGATGGAAACTTTCAAAAATCACCTTCGGGGTCTCAGTTCCAGGTTCATATCAAAAACAGATTTATCTGAATTTCAATAATTTAAAAAATCAGTAAACATTCAATAATATTTTACAAACAAAAGGAAAGAAGACACTTACAATTTATCTCTAATTGATGCAAACATGTATTTTGTTATCCTCAATTCCTCTTCTGTTAGTTGTTCAACAAGGCACACGGTCTTTCCAGTGTATGGTGTGATCTTAATGCCCATGAAGGGTTTTCGTCCCTAATTGGCCTTCCATCATCTGCCACTGCTTTCCCATTGTCTTTCCCCTTGTCTTCCCCTGCTTCTTTTTTGTTGTGGTTTTCCCTTTTCAACATGCTGTTCTTTTGGTGTTTCATGTACATCTTAAACTGCATACACACCTGTTTTCATTGTTTGCAGCATGTTTATTTCTGTATTAGTTATTTCTTCTGCTTCTAAGTTGACACCATCATCATCCACTGTTTTCCCTTTGTCTTTCTCTACTTCTCTTTCAGGTTGTGCATTCGGTGTTTCATTCACATCTCTGACCACATACAAACCTGGTTCAACTGTGTGCAACATGTTAATTGCTGTGTCAGTTATTTCTTCTTCTTGATTTTGAGTTTTGAGGTTTGCATCCTTAGCTAATTCAGCCTTGTCCGATGTAGTGTAACCTTCAACAACCTTATCATCCTTTTCCACCTCATTTGTTTTTGATGTTTCATAACCTTCAACATCTTTTTCTTGTTCCTCAACCCGATCATCATTTCCCCCCTCATTCCTATCTGAAGTTTCATTACCTTCAATAGCCACTTCTTGTTCCTCAACATGTTGTTCAACTTCAAGGCGTACCACATTTTCTTCTATGTCCACCAAATTTTGTTCAACGTCAAATTCAACATTGCTTTTTAATTGTCTGTTATTCACTTCTTCCCACTTTGTACACCTCTCCATTATTTCAGGCACCCAGTAATACTTCTTTCTTGCTTGCTCAACCATTTCTTCCATCTCCTTTTGTATTGCTTGATAATTCTTTATGTTCTTATCCATGGTTTTAACCCAAATCTGAGGTAACATAAGAGAAATATATAGTTAAATAATATGTACACCTAAATTATCATGTGTGCGTTTAAATATTCAGTATAACATAACATGTGCGTTTAAACCTTACATAGGTGTGTATGAAATTATTAACATGTGCGTCTGAAATCATTACATAGTACGTTTAAATTTCACAGTTTATTTATAGTTTGTACCTTTTTTGCTTTCATTGTTGCTTCATATTCTGCCTGTCTAATCTCCAGATTATAGCTCAGTTCTGGCTCAGTGTTGTAATATTCAAACATTTGTTGAGTTTGAGTACTCATTCCATAATCTCTCCAATCTGCATTCTCATATTCTTGAGCATCATCATCATCAACTTGGATCCTTCTTGGTGGAGTCGTTCCCATATTCAGACTGTAATCATTCCTATCCAAAGTTGTTTTATCAGCTGCCTTTTTTCCTTGCATTCCTATCAGCACATCCACAACTTCTTTGACATTTTCATCCTTGTGTATTTCGTCACTTTCTTCGTCTTCTTTAGCATCTGCATTCTCTTCTTCACCATCTCCCACATCATCTTCTTTATCTTCTTCCACATCAGTCAATGGGCCACTTTTGTATAGATATGTTTCCATTGTAGCCAATGAACTTGATGTTATGTAAGAAACTGCTGGTGTGCTAATTTTCAGTTGAGACGAATGTCTTTTGTTGTATTCATGTGTAGATAACTTGCATGTTATAAAACATCATGTATATGTTAAAAAAACATCAATGCGTTTAAAATAATATACTGGTGCGTCTATACATATTCCAAGAGAATGCAAGTGTGTTTAAAATTTAATGCATGTGCGTTTAAATACTTACACTCAGCATTGCAATTGGACCATTATACTAGTCTTCTTTCCATCCTGCTCTTGTTCTCCTTAGACATTCGATCATGTACGAGCACTAATCCATATTAGGAATATCAGTCTCATCTTCCACCCCATGCAAAAAACTTTGATTGATTGTTGTTGACTTTGTGATCTCCTCGAAAACTGTGTTCCACAAGACTAGAAAATTCAGCTTAAACAGTCGGCCACCCTTTTGTTGTTGCCTAATCACCGGTGTTATCATTAAAATGCTTACTTTCTTTTTCTCGAATTGATTCTTGAACTCATCTATTCTAGAGTCAGACCCTTCTTTGCCCTATTTTTCTCCAGCACTGGCTTCTTTCCAATTGGTATGCCTAAAGCTTCATGTACCATTGATGGTGTGATCTTGATTTTCCAATTGCCTGCGTTCAGTATGTTTCTTCCCTCGTCAAAATTGATTAATAACCAATAATCCAAACCTATTGACATTGAATCAATGTTAATGTCTAACACAGATCCAAATCCTATTTTCCTCACATCTTCCTTTTGATCATCTGTGTACTCCTTGATGCTTTCAATAAACTCAGAAGGAGAGCATCGTAGTCTTAACTTTTTATCTCTGTATTCAACAAATTCCCTTTCCTTTATCTTCTTCACCTTCTTAGGTTCATCCATTTTAGCTTTTTTGTTTGGCCTCTTGAAATCGTCATCTGAGTCTGAACTTGGCTTAACATTTTATTTTTGTTTCTTCAACTTATCCTTTAGCTTTTGAACATCAGCCTCTAACTTTTTAGCAGCATCCTTATTTACTTTCTCAACTTTTTTTTGTAATATTAATCAGATTTCTTATAGGCTCATGGAAACTATCATCCCCTTCTTCTGCCAAATTAGTTATTCTTGATTCTGTGTTTTAAAAATAAAAACCAATTAACAAACAAACGCACTTAATAAACATTTCAGACACACTCTCTAAATTTCCAAGAAAAAGAAACAGACGCACGTATGAATTACTTCAGACGCACACTATCTTATTAAGTGCGTCTGAACCTTATCAACACAAAACACCCAAATATACATCTACACTAGACGCATGTTATACAATAACAACACTAGGGCTGTTCAAATCGCTCGCCGCTCATGGATCGCTCGTCGCTCGTTCGGAAAATGCTCGAAAAATGCTCGCTCGTTCTTCTGCTCGGTTGTATATGAGCCGATCGGCTCGATTCGGTTTGTAAATGAGCCAAGCACGAGCAAAGGTACGCTCAGAGCGGTTCGGCTCGAATATATTTTTATTTATTTAATAATAAATTTACACACAATGTGACACCCGGCATGTTTGGCTTAAACATATTAGTAACATCTAAGTCTACCTTAGCGAGAAACGTTTATAAACAGACTTAACTGGGTTAGTTGAGTCGGGTCAAGTTAGGATTGTCCAGGGTACAATGATCTGGAGGATCATTGGGGAGTCATTTTGGTAATACACTAGTACCGGGTTCCGTTGTTGGTGACATTACATGAACTAATTAAGTGTATGTGTAGATTATGGATCGTGTGGTGGATTATATACATAGATGTGTTTAAATGACGTATAAATGATTATTCATGCTTAAATATGTTAAATATAGACTAAGGATGCATGCTTATGTGTTAAGATGTGTTAGAATGCGTTAAACACGACAAACTGGAAAACTAGTTAAAAAGGAATCCTGGTTCGACCACTTCGAGTGGTCGATGGAAGAATAATTGTCTGGTTCGACCCTTTGTAGATGGGCGAACCAGGGAAGTGGAATTGAAGGAATTCCCTTCGACCAGGACAGGGCTCATTCGACCCTGTGTAAGGGTCGAAGGAGACCACCTTCGACCAATGAAATGGGGCGAAGGAGGATTAGTATAAATACCAACCTTTGTCATTTTTCATCATTTCACAAACCCTAACCGTCCCAAAACGCTCTCAAACGATCTAAATCACTAAGGAAGGAGTTTTTGCTCTTCTTTTTCATAATCTAACCTATCTACAACATCTAAACAAGAATCCAAGGTGTGTTCTTAATCCTAAACCTTTTTAAAAGCATTTTAATTCGTTTTCATCTAACCCTAATTGTCCGGATATGTTCTAAGGGTGTTTTTATGATTAAAAACCTTTTAAACATCTTTCTAAATCAAAACATTAACATTTAACATAGGTTTTCATGGTGAATAACATATGTAAATTGTGTATTATGTGGTGTTATGTATTGCTCAATGATTTGCTGCTATATCTATGATAGAAACATGATATAAGATTGCTATTGATGCTAGATTATTGTTGTTAAGGTTAGGATTGGATATGATGATATTATGGGTATTTGGGGGTTTTAACGAATCTAGACTTGATGCATGATATTTATGATCAATAGAATTGATAAGAAAAGATCGAACACTCGACAAACTGAGCATTTCTAGTTGAAAAAGAATCGATTTCAAAAGTTTCCAAATTGGGTAAATTATTCATGCATGAAAGTGATGTTTCCATAATCTTTACCATTTTGGGAAAGGGCTGAAACGGACGTATTATCGGGGGAAATCGGTGGGGTTTTGTAGGGATATGTTATCCATGCTTGACTGCTGTGTTTGATGATGTTTTGAGTCATTTTGAATGTGTTTGAAGCGTTTTTAGGAAAATTTACACAACAGGGGCGAACCTGGTCTCCTTCGACCGATCGAAGGTGCGAAGGAGGAATCCAGGGTCGAACCTGGGTTTTTGTTGGGCGAATGTGGTTTAGCGGGCAAAGGAGACATCAAACGGTCGAATGAGATGTAAAACGGGCGAAGGAGATGTAAAACGGGCGAAGGAGACTGAAAACTGACTGGTTCGACCGTTCTGATGCAGAAATGAGATTTTTGATACAAACTAAGTGTTTCATGCTTGAACCTTGTGTGTAATCTATGTGTACTTGATTAGTTAGGGTAATGGGTCACCAACGGGATGTCGGGTCGGCCTAGTGTGTCGGTTAAACATTCAAACACGTTTTAAAACATACTTGGTTACGATCTGGACAATCGGGGACTAGATAACCTTATGGTTATTAGTCGGAACACTTATGTGAACATTTTGATAGATCTCCGGTAGAGGGATTATCAAGGGCTAAACATCTTTACTTGTAATCGAAGAACGCTACTTAAGGTGAGTTCACGGCCCCACTTTTACTGCTTTAACTTTTGGGGGAGAAAACATGTGCTAAACTATTTTGGTAACATATGTCATACTATGGTTTTAACTTTATATTGCTATACGATCTTTGGAAGTCCCGGGGGAAACCATGAATGTGCGGGGATGCACAACGGGGGAAATGTGGATAGATCTATTGGGCGTGACCTGCCCCACTCGTCGGCTTGGAGGGCCGGGCGGGTGCATATTGTCTCGAACAGGAACATTATCATGCTGAACATATGGGCTGCTTAAACATGCTAAACATTGCTAAACGTGTCTAGTAATGGTTTCCAATCGTAGTAGTAATAAAACATATGCCTAGCTAGCGTACTTGGAAACATTGATATAGTATGGACATGGTAACATTTTGGTAACATATTGAACAAACCTGTGAACTCACCAGCATTATATGTTGACATCTTTTTGGCATGTTTTTCTCAGGTCGCTAAGGTAGCAATGAATGGAACTAGGCGCACGAGTCTGCATTGGCGTCTAGGCATAGTTGCACGTTTTGTAATAAAGAGTGTTTTGAATAACTTTGGATCATAGCATAGCTGTTTAAATACTTCTTAACTGCTTCCGCTTATAAAATCGTTGTTTATGGATTTACGCTTTTCATATAGAGTTGTTTATTGTGATCGTTGACTTGGATCCTGGTTTGTCATGCGCCTCGCGGTAAAACCCCGCAAGTGGTAATGTGAGGGTGTGACACACAATTTATAGATAAATTTATGACTTTATATATAAGATTCTATTGGATTTGACTCAGTATATGCAAACAAAATATAACCAGGCCACTTAACACAATAAAAATTTAACACTAGATTTAATAGTAAAACAATAAGTCATGAGGTGATAGTCTTGACTTCTTTATGTTAATAGTCGTCCATCGCTAATTGTCACTTGATATTACACCTACGGCACAATGCAACAACTGTTGTCTGACGTATGCTCATCACCTCACCAGCCTCAATCTAAGCCTTATCCTTGGACACTGTGATCTCAATATTAGTGTTAGCATCAGACATTTTGACCTTAGTTGTCACCCGACAATGAAAACATCGAAGGAAACATCCCAATTTTATAATCGTCCATATTATTCTCCGCTCGATTCTCGCTCGGCGCTCGCTCAGAAAATTTGCGCTCAAAGAATGCTCGTTCGGTTTTCGGCTCGATTGTAAACGAGCCGCTCCGCTCGGTTCGGTTTGTAAACGAGCCAAGCACGAGCAAAGCTTTTTTCGGATCGGCTCGGCTCGTGAACAGCCCTAAACAACACCAACAAACGCACTTTACCTAATTAGGAATCATAAACGCACCTAGAATAACATACGAACAACATACTGACTATAACTAAACAACAAATGTACACATTCAAAATAACGTAAAGTGCGTTTTTCAAATAACCTAAAGTGCGTTTGTTGTTTAATCAAATATGATCATCTTCTTTATACCTTTATCTTGTTTTGTTGCAGTTTTGTCATGGTTGTGTTTGCTTCTTCTTTCGCCTTAGTTACCTGTTTCATTTTGCAAATTTTGTTTTGTTATTGTACTGTTTGCGTGTAAAAACAACAAATGTAGTTCATAATCTTTAAATGGATACCTGGTATTCGTTTAGACGCCATGCTTTATTTTCTGATCTTACGGTTTCTTCAAATGGTTTTTGTTTGCGTGTAATGTGTGTTTTGATTGTGTAAACCCTAAGACTATTGGGTGTGGAGGGGAATGACATCTTCATGATGGGCCTCCACGTAGGCGCCACGTAGGAGTGGGGAGAGAGGCATCTTCATAATGGGCCTCCAAGGGGGTGGAGTGCACTATGATGACGGGCCTCCTCATTGGTCAGAATTATTAAAAATAATAAAAAAATCAATTAAAAAACAATAAATTGGCACGGCATGCCCGGCTTGTGGCTGCTGCCCCCTATGCCGGAGCCCATACCCTCCAGTCTAATTGAATGGGACCGAGTTGATTTTGTTTCTCAATTTTAGTAACCTTCTACTGATTTATGTGATTTTGACGATTTAGATTAAAAAAAATTAATGGGTTTTTGAAACGTCTTTGACTAATATACCCTTGGTTTGATTTAATCGTGATTAGTTAGATGATCTTGACACTCTTTGATCTAATGGTCCAGATTTCTTCTTACGCTTTTCATTTTAAAGAGCTTTGTACAATATCGCTTCCTAAATAAAGTATATAGAAAATGAATATGGTGGATATGAAATAAGATAAATGCTCAAGGGACTCAAAAAGCCAATAACAACAAACTCAAGGGACCAACATGTAACATCCCATAACATTTTTATACCGTTGCATTCCATCTCCTTCAAACTACATCCTTTATTCCTCATCTCTGTGACTCTCTCTCTCTCTCTCTCTCTCTCTCTCACACACACACACACACACTTCACACACTGCACAAAACATTCCATCCAATTTCAAAATGCCGTCGTCATCTTCATGGATCCAGTCTCTGAAACTTGTGTTAATCTCCACCACCATAATATCCATAGCCATAACAATAAAACTAACGGTGCCGTTACTATCCACAAGCCTTCCCGTCATCTGGTCCGTTATCATCACCTGGCTAAAACCTCCTTATCTCTACGTCATCATTAACGCCATCATCATCACCATCGCCGCCACTACACGCTTCCAACACCACCACGAGACTCAATCTCAGCCTCAGGTTCCTCCACCGTCTGATCTGACACCGGTGTCGAATAATAATCCGAGTTTTGGTGTAATGGAGCTTCCGCCGGTGAGTTACGGTGGTGAACCGGTGGTGTGTGAGAGTGGACCGGAGTTGGAGACGGTGGCGGTTCGGGTGAATGAAGATGAGGTTGTTGACTCGGGTTTGAGGAAGAAGGTTGAACCGGAGTTTGGTTTGCCGGTTAAAGAGAAGCAACCGGTGACTTCTAGATTTGCTAACACTCGGAAACCGGTCAAAGCTAGTCCCGAAGGTGAGTTTTCTTTAATAATTTGTTGGAAAATTAACATTTTAAACATTTTTTTGAATTTATTTATTTTATTTTTTTATATTTGAATTTGTAAGAAAATGATTCAGGGTTACTTTCGCCGGTTTTAAATAGAGTTTTGGGCTAATAAATTTAACGGGCTAATTAAACGAGTCAAGTTACTTGAGATCGGTTAGAAACAAAATGAAGCATGAATCGAGCTCGAGCTTAAGCTCGGACCGATGTGAGCCCTTGAGCCAGCTCGAGTTGAATTATTTTATTCTGTATTTATTAGTTTCAAATTTAAACACTTTAAATTTAAGTATATTAAAAAAAAATATATGATAAAGGGTTGAGTTGTTAAAATCTAAGTTTAATGAATTAACTATTTATAGAATAATTGAAAAAGAAAAATAAAAATTATAACATGTCTTCTGGTTTATAATATTTTACAAAATAAAAAAAAAACTATTTTTAATTTCTCTTTTGTTAACATTTTTAAAATTTTTCTAAAAAACACTAACAAGCTGGCTTGAATATTTTTACGAGCCGAGCCCAACTTTTCATTTTGATAAGATAAACCAGCGGAGGCGAGCTAGGCGAGTAATTTGCTTGAGCTCAACCTGACTCGGCTTAACTACCAACCATACTTTTAAGTTTCAAGCTGTAAACCATCAAATCATTAAAACAAAACCATAAATTATAGGTATTTTAGATTCATAACCTACATCACACACCAATAAGAGGTTGACACATACCCAGAATGTGATATCACACTCCCAAAATGTGACGTTGTAAACCCTAAATTATATCCTAAATATTTAAAACTGTAACCGTTTTTTAGCTGTAACTCGTCAAACCGACCGACTTTTCTTGATTTGGATGGTACTAGGTTTGACGCTTTTTAAACACTTATGGTTAATTTAATTCAACTACCGAAGTAATAAATGTTACTCGACCGGTTTCAAGTTCAAAACCGGACCTATGATATTTCAAACCAACCAAACCCCAAACTTTCTTCTATTCGTCGAGTAATTCACTCAGTTTCAACGGTTTATGAACACCCCTAATCATAACTATTCAATTCTTAACAGGTGCAAGAGCACTAAGAGTACTAAAACCAAAGAAGCACGAGACACTAGAAACCACATGGAAGATGATAACCGAAGGCCGTCAACTACCACTAACAAGGCACTTAAAAAAATCCGACACCTTCAACAATGTTCACGACAACCAACCCACAGAAAAGCCAACCACAACATTAAATACAAAGGTGGTAAAGAAATCAGAAACCTTCAAGGACCGTACGACAACAACAACATATGCTAACCAGAACCACTACCCGTCACAAGCAACCGGAACAAAGCTGAAGAAAGATGTGTCACTGAGTCAGGACGAGTTGAACCGGCGAGTTGAAGCGTTTATAAAGAAGTTTAATGATGATATGAGGATGCAAAGACAAGAGTCTTTGAAACAGTACATGAAGATGGTTAACAGTGGGGCCCGTTAATTAAATAGTGTTTTTTGATATTTAAGGAAAAAGGGTTTTATATTTTGTTTTAAAAAAAATACAGGTGGGAAAACTTAAAACATAATGTTTTTTTATTTTTTTTTATTTTGGCCCATTAAATGTCGTCATGGGTTTTAATGGGGTATAGTTATGAAAATGATGATAGCTATAGAACAGATTCTTTTATTTCTATTTTTTTTTGGTTTTGCGTTGTTTATGGTAAAGACTTTTGATAAAAGTGGATGTTTTGTTTATGAATGAATATATGATTATATATTTGGTAGCTTTAATGTTATTTTACTAATTTCGTGAAAATAACGTTAAAAACGACGGACGGTTAATCATGCATCATGTGGTGACGTTGATAGCCAAAAGACAAAGGGTACATGCACCGATCGGGTGTGTCCCGATTGCTAGGTGTTCTATGCTTTATGTCCAAGGCTTGATACCAAACCACATCGAGCCGGGGGTCTCACTGGAAGCAGCCTCTCTATTCTTAGGGGTAGAGGTAAGGCTGTCTACATCTTACCCTCCTTAGACCCTACCTTAGCTTTGCTATAGGTGGGATTAACTGAGTATGATGATGATGATGATGATATTTGGTAGCTTTATGGTTGGTTGTGCATATAAGTTAAGTGTCGGTTTTGTAGCTAAAATCATTATTGTTGTAGTGGATGCTATTTTTATTAATATGATTATGTATTTGGTACAAGTCAAACATTTTTTTTGAGCTAAGACTATCAGTTTATACCCCAGAGTGTCCCGGGTTAAAAAATCTAACATGACTTAATAAAAAATGATATATAAAGAAAACGTAGCAATCGTAAAATCAATCATACGGATCATCATCCAATCATGCTTAAAAATGAAACATTTTCTTCCAAGTGAACACCTAAACACTCATACACCTTTTCAAAATCCTTTCGACTAATATCACATATATGTGGCCATGCCTTTCGGTACTTCTCCTTCCCACCCTATTTCATAAATTCATTAATTTACATATGAGAAGAAAGATGAAATTACTTATACACTAAATTATCTGAAGATTAATGGTTATGTAGACCACAAAGTTGGTTGATTCACCTAGAGACTGACTAATGCTTGTTAGTCTCTCTCTTTGAATGCAACATCATCGTCAAACCGTTGTTTTGATGCTTTAGAACACCTGTGAAATTACCAACTTAGTCAGAATAACATCAATTGTTAAGCTTAAGCATTCAAATTGAATGTTCAATATATTGGATAATGGATATAAGTATATAATTAATTAGATAAAAAATAAATAACATCAGATCAGCTGGTTGGGGAGTAGAAGGGTGTTCAAATTTCACTCGTGCTTCTCTCTCTAAGTTAGAGATATTTGACTTCCTAGGCTCATAAAGAGTTGTGGCAACACCAGATTTCCCTGGAGTATCCAAATAACAAATTAAAACTGCCAGATTTCCCTGACTGGACCGGGTAAGGTAAAAAGGGGGTTGAACCGGAAATTATATAATTTTTTTGGATTTTTTTCTGGATGTTTTGCCGGTTCGTCTAGCTGGTTGGAACGGTGACTCAATGGGGTGTTCGATTCGACGCCCGGTCCGAACCGGAAAACATTGCCAATATCAACCCCAATTATATAGGATGATTCAGTTTTTTTTTTTTTTTTTAATTTATATTTTTTGTGTGGGTTTGCATTACTTACCATCTAGAAATAAAGTACGAGTCACCCGATTTAAATCATCAAAATTCAAGATAATTTCATGATAAGTAGAAACTAAATAAGCTTTTACCTACCTTAATTAGCTGTCGGTTCATATAAAGATTTTGAAACTTTAGATTTTAGATGAAAAAACAAAAACACAAGAAAGAAAGTGAGTTGGGCTAAAAATGTACAAATTGAAGTTCATATAATAAACCAAGAAATTAATTTGGGCTAAAAATGTATACAACATGTTTATATTCATAAAACGTAATTACATCACATCTACAACAGAACAAATTGGTTCTTGATACAAAATAGGTAATTCTAATTCTACGTAAACATATCCCAGCTGTTGCTTTTGTGACATGTAAATATAATGTTAGCTTTAATGATCAATATACCAATGGATAAGATAAAAAAGATGTATCGTTGTCTCACTATCACCCTCTCAAGATCGTTGATACCACTTATATCAGTACAACCTACACAACCTCCTTATTACTTATATTTCCAACTTCGATACAAAAGTTAACAACACAAAACACGACACGTGTACCCCGTCATAATGATGGCATTAACCAACTGTAACTTTCAATGAAAACACACACAGTTTTGGAGGTGTTTGAAATTATTGTGGTGTTTTACAAAATGAATAACAAGCAAATAAGTGAAAGCAACCCAATTGAGTCAAATTTGTTATTAAGGCGAGTTGAATTGATAGATAGTGCGTTTGTGGCTTTGGTTTTGTGGTGTATTTTCGTTCATTATACACCTGGTGAAAATGATTGATTCGTATTGAATTCTTGATCTTTTAAAGATTGGGAGTATTAGAAATGCAACGTGCCAAAATGTCACCCTTCAACTTTCCACAAAATAAGAGAGCAAGTTATGTGTTATTTTTTAATCTCTTGTTATGAATCGTCTATAAATCGATTAAAATGTTATATAAGCAATGGTCATTGCTTTGCGTCACGCAAGCCTGTTTTCAATGTAAGAACTAGCAATAACATGCCTCGTTGGGATTGCGTTGCTCAAAGATACACTTACTTAGAACGTGTCGTTACATGTTTCTAGGCCAGGTATTGATAAGGGATCATCAAAGAGTTTCTATATGTATATGAAGCATGTCCTTTCGGGTATGTTCATTCAAGTAGATCGAAGTTTTTTCAAGTCGTATGACTACCAAAATTCGAGTCGACTATTAGTCAATTTAACCGGTTTCTAACTAAGCTCGACAAGCTCGTTAACTTGGTTTAAAGTTTGAAGTTTGAACAAATGTGAGTGAAGAAATTTCCACTCTTCCAGCACTATGTCGCTGACGAGTGACCCATTGATGTAAACAGATGTGGAAAATGGGCCCGATTCCAACAGTACAAGTCCGGCCCATGTTTCACTCCTAAAGTAATTCTATGCTTTATATTATTAAATCCATCAAAACTAGTGATAACTATTATCTATACTAGTGGGGTGCCCGCGCGATGCGGCGGGAACACAACACTTAAAGGTTGAGTCGAGTTAAGGCTAGCTCGAGCTTGACTTGCACTTCCTACCGAGTTGGCTTGGGTTGACTCTAATTTAAAATAAAGCTGGAATCTTAAACTCGAGCTCGGCTTGATCTAAAATCGAGTTGGCTTGCTTAGCTTGATTTGGTTAGACATTGCAACTAATTTATCATGAGGGTCAAACATATAAATTATTCTTGCTAAAAGGCTAAAATTAAATTTTTGCTTAATTAGCCAAAGGACCATGTATGTATATTACACAATTTATTAACTCTTGTACGACTTATGCCAACGGACTCTTTCATAGGAAACCGATACCCACCTTTTAATCTCTATTAATGTTTTGTTTTAAACATAAGTTAATAATTATGTCAAAAAAAAAAATAATGAACTTCGATGTCTGCATTTTTGTTTAACGAAGAAGATGTTGAGCCAATTTGGTTGAATGTCTGTTTATGTTTACCTGAGATCTAGGTCGATGTTTGAATTGTCCCACCCATGTCGTATGTTGACCCAATGTGGGATGGGTTACCTCTTGGACCATCACCTACAATGCAACCACTACATATGCTTATCATAATATATCTAACCAAGTATTTTAGTTTATGAGTTGTAAAAAAAGGATGAAGATTATCAAACAGTTATAAGCTGTAAGAGTTAACAATTTATGAAAAAAAATGTAGAGTAATTAGAGGGTTATAGTTGCTTTAAACTACGTTAATAAGATATATTAATATTATATAAAGTAAAACTTGTGGACTTTCTAAGCATTTCTTTATATAAATAAAATATTAATTTTATTTGGTAATCTACGCAATGTGTATAGCATTTACATAGAGTTAGTATTGTCGTGTATTTATTATTGTTGTTTTGTTAACCTAATAACCTGTTCACTTCAATATAATTAGTCTTGCTTTTGTTTTGTTCTCTGTACATGACATGACGAAGAGAGCGTATGTAGGAAATTATAGTAACTTTTACTTGTAATAAATATAATGAATACAAGGAAAGTTAATGCATTTGGTTTTAACATGGAAGCCATCCGTGTTGTGACGTTCTAGTTCGAATGGATGTGAATTAGATTAGAGATTCAAATTACAACATCAAACTATCACAAACTGTCCTAGATGCTAGAGTCCATTGTCACCAACATACATGCAAAATCAAACAAGCAACGAGCTTAATCATATTACAATACGAGAGTGCTTTTATTTGTGTTAAGTCATTGACATGTGTCATGATGCACGAATTTTCCATCGTTGTCCACAATTTCCCTTGTAATACACTCTACTTCACGTCCTACGTGTTTCTCGTTTAAGCTATATCTCAATGAGGAACATGAGTTGTTAAAGTTTATCGCAACATGCTACCATTTTATGTATTCTCAATGGTTATTCCTAGCAACCACTATACAAGGTATGTAAACATAAGAACAAAGATTATAAAGAGAAAGATAAGATGAAAAATGAGAGAGCTCTTTATCAATGAGTTATACCAAATACAATAAACCTATATTTATAGAGATACAACATTAATACAAACTTAATAGTATATGGGAGTTAGAATATAAATAGTCACCATAATAAATATGTTTATTACAAAGAAAGATTAATTATATCACAACTCTTTATACTATTTTTTAAATCAATGAGTTATAGCAAATACAATAAGCCTCTATTTATTGAGACATAACATTAATATATAAACTTAATGGTATATGAGAGTTAGAATATGTATAGTCACCATAATATATATGTTTATAACAAAGAAATATTAATTATATAAACTAAATCCTTTTAGCGGTAGCAAAAAATGCCTCCTTTACTCAAGGTTAGTGATAATCTTTACTCCAAGCGAAGATTTAGAAACAAGTGGTAGGTACGAGCATAGAAATTTTCATCCCACACACTTGTCTGGTTGGGATAAATAATGAGTGCTAAAATCCCTAAGGATAATCTTGAACTCTACCTTGATAACACACAACTCTTTTTACTAATTTAGAAAGAATGTAACTACCTTAGATAATATAGATTAATGGTTTTTTATATATTCTTAGAACTTACTGTTTAATGTAAATAATACATTTGATCTTAATATTTATTAATGTTTTTTTTTTTGTATTCTCAAAACTTGACATTTTTTTATTTTAATTTGTTTCAATAATCATACAACTCTTAGGTTTCTACGGTTACAAAGCAATGAAAAGAATTAAAGCAATTCAATAATCTTAATTTCAAGTAATGCAAAATGAATGTGATCATAATGTATATAAAATAATTATTCATTATTCAATTTAATATTTATATGGAAAGACAATTTTGCCCTCTTACTAACTTTATTAAGTTGTTGTACCATAAGCATAATATGTAGTATTTACTTAAATTTGGTTGGAATCCTTCTCAAATGCTTTATAATACAGTATAGATAGATATAGATATAGATATTTGCAAAAGAAACATATAACTCATGATGATAGTCAAGAATTAAAATCAAGGGAATAAAAACATAAAGAGATAACATGTATTGAGTCTTATAAACAACCGGTAGCAAAATGCTTGATACGTATAAAATTGATACTTAAAGCAAAAATCACCTCTGCTTTTGAAAATCTTTATAAGAGTATAAGGAGATGATAAGACCTTTCGCGTTATCCCCGGTAATCTCGAATCCATCTTTTGCCATTTAGAAACTATTAATCCCACCTGTCAATTATCATCAATCACCATAAATCCACGAACTCATTTTTTTTCCATTAACACAGTTTTATGGTTAAAAAAACTATTTGACCAACTAAATCAAGATTCCTAAAAAAAAAATACTAATTAACATCACAATGCTTACGTATCAAGCTTCAGTGGAAATAATGTTTGCGTATCAAGACTTAATAAAATGCCATAGAGAAAAAAAAAGAAAACAATAAATAAAATGAAATATACGGATAGGAAATAATGTTTGCATACCAAGCTTTAATGAAATGCCATAGTGAAAAAAAAATGATAAATAAAATGAACGATACGGTAAGGAACCTGTGATGATAGAAGGGTTTTGAGGCGAGAAACCAAAGAATTAGGTTTGGTGCTTTATGTGGTGATTCTTGTTGTTCTTGACTCCACATAGATGATATATAGATATATAAGAGGAAGGAGTTACTAATGAATTGATGATAATGGTGATGAAAGATTGATGATTATGAGAGGTTGATGATTATAAGGGATTGAAAGGTCTCACATTTAAGATGCATTATAGGTTGTATTTTGTGTTCTAAAAGTTGGACATGAGGGTAGAATTGGGATAAGATTTTAGGATGTGAGGTAATGGATTATGCTAAATTTACCATTCTACCCTTCTAAGTGTCTTAAATCTCCATAAAGTTCCAATTATACCCTCATTATATAAGCATAATTCAATTGTACACATTGCTTTAATAGTTGAATGCTTGATAAAATTACAATCTTGGCCATCACTCCTCCTTAATAAGATAATATGGATTATTTACTAGATTAATATGAAATGACAAAATGTGTTTACCGTAAAAGGAATAGGTATTTTCTGGATTTTTTTAAAGGATCAACACTCGATAACTCATAAAACCTACTTCTAATTCTACGTGTGCACATTTTGCTGGAGTGAAGTCTTTGCACAACTTTATCACTTTTTCAAGACATTCTAAAATTGTGATGTGAACCTGGAAAAAAACAATCAAATTGGTATCAAATAACATGTCATGAAAATGATTGATTTAAGATGCGTGCATGGTAGGGGTGATTAATTGTCACTTATCAGCTAGAGATTTGCTTGGTGTATAAAAATCATATGCTACATCTAACCGGTTTAGCAACCTTTGTAATCAATGTTCCTAGCAACACCAATCAAAATACAAAAAAAAAAAGCGTATTACCAAACTAACTACATCTGTGAATATATATGTAGTTAGCGGGTTCTTATATGTAATAGTAGCTTCAAAAGCATATATACTATCTTAACATAATTAGTGACTTGGCTAGACATGATTAATAATTACCTAAACACATTGTGTTTTTTTTTTATGCGTAAACAAAAACCACTAACAAAGTCATTTTTAAAATATTAATTAATATATTTGAAAATTTTAAAATAATAGTTAATAGTTATTTTTATTTAAAATATAATTAAATTTTTTTTTGAGGGAAATCAATGGGTGAGAAGGTCTCACAACGTGCTACGTGTCACCCTCCTTTTCATTTATTATATATATAGATATCAAATATAAAGGTTTGCTTTTTCAATAACTAGTGAGGTTGTCATGTAAACCTTTATTCACAATCCACTGGTCATAAATTTATAAAGCAATATATATATACTACTTATTGTTTCTTGTAAAGTATAAAGTTAATTTCATTTTCGAAGAAAAAATCCCATTGATATCCTTATAAAGTACGATATGGAAATCTATGAGACTAATGGGTATGGGGCACAACATACCTTTGTGGAGGCTGGACAATGTGTTGATGCCCCTGGCTACACCGCCCCTAGGGTGGGCAACGGCAATGGCGGCAATGAAATGCCTTCTATGCTGTGCCATTATTTGTTTTTTAATTGATTTTTTTATTATATTTAATAATTATGACCAATGAGGAGGCTCGTCATTATAGTGCACACCACCCCTTTGGAGGCCCATCATCAAGATGCCTCTCCTCCCACTCCTACATAACGGCCCATCATGAAAATGTCACCCCTCTCCACACCCAGTAGTCTGAGGCATGGCCCAACATGAAGATGAGCGGGCTTTGGTTCAGAGTAAACAGGTGCAAGTCATAAACATCACGTTCATGACACATACAAAAACATGTCTAGAAGAGGCTTAAGGGTTCAACTACACTAAACCATTTATGAGACATAGGACCCATTACATAATTGTGTAAAAAACTTCAACATGTTGACACGACACGATTAGAGTCACCTATCAAAACGACATGGTTTTGCAAGTCGAAGGCATTCACAGTTTGACTTCGTAAGTTGTTTGTGTGTATAAAACTAAAGTTAGGATAATAGTTATATGTATGTGTGTGGGTTTCCTAGTAAGGTGTCTGTGTGTACTTGATTTTAGTTAAAAATGGCTATAAATATGTTGGCTTAGTGATAAACATATATGTTTGTTTTAGTGATCAACAAGTTTGATTACATGGCGTGAAGTTGTTAATCTAAACACACACACAAAACACTTTTTCTAGGAAGGGTGAGAAGGATTGTGATCCATTGATCATATATTTGAAAGGTTAAGATTAGTTTGTTTGAAAAGAATAAATAATAAATTAGAGGAAGAGCATAAAAGGAAAACCACATTTGTTGACTTTCTCTCTCCACATGCAATGCACATGTCAATTCCCCCCATCATTTTAAAACGTCTATAACTTTTTCATACGACATTTTTTTTTTAAAAAAAATTCACCATATTAACGAGCGTTTTTTTATCTTTAATATGAGTACCACATTGCTACATTAAAATTGAATTTTTTTTGTGCTAAATGGGTTTTCTTCAACGTTTTGAAAACCGGACCGGACCGGCCGGTCCGACCGGTTTAACCGGAGATCGGTGGTGCCGGCGGTCCGGTCATGCTCTTCGGACCGTTTGTGAAGGGAACCGCCCGGCCAGACCCTTGGCCGGTGGTCGAACCAGAGAACCGGTGTAAAAACGGCCGGACCGGTCTTCTCTTCAATGGTTGTGGTTTTGTCTGCGGCTAAGCTTCAATCCAGATAGTAATGCATAAAAGAAGCCATCGATCGAAATCTGTTGCTTGGATCCGTCGAAAAAAAATGGAGCGATGATTGTAGTACAGAAAGATAAAGGAATGAACCTGCTAGTGCTCAGTATGCTCAGTGCGATGTTAAGATGCATAAAGGAGAAGATGGTTATTAAACCTAACTAGTTTTATACCCGCCGCGCGTTGCCGCGGCGGGGGCAAACGTAAGGCTCACGACGATAAACACCATTCATCATGACGTGTTGTCGTGCGTTGCGGCCTCTCAATAGTAGCTTCTTTGAGTGCTTTCATCCACGAAAACTGAGAACTATTGATGGAAGCAAATGGTTGACCAAAATAGTCTGCAAATCTCATGAGCCGTATTCGGTTGCAATTTATACAATTCCTGCACCAAAATAAGTTAATAACTCATTACATCTATTATAAGTTCTACATATATAATAGACCAGAATTCAATTATAAGTCAACAATTATTGCATCACTACATGACGTTATACAAATGTTCACAATCAAAATATCTAAGCATATTAAACATGATTAAACAATCCATACCTGGGAGATTCATATCTTCATAGAGTGAAAAGTGGGGAATGAATCAGCTCTAAGCTAAGCATGTGGCAAGCCATTAAACAATAATTACCGCACCACTGCCTTTGGCCACCGTCGAAGAATACAGCGAAACTCTATATTTAAAACCCATCCTTCCTTTAATGAATGTGTTGATCCTCTTTAAGGTAGCAAACTAACAATACCAGCTCCTCACAAAGGAATTTGATAATTGTATCTTTATATAAGGCTGCCGACACACGAATCGTTTATGCTAGCATCATAGCCAACCATCATTTCATAGGAAATAGGAAGACCCGTAGTTCCTGAAGAAAAGAGGATATTCGAGAAAGCTTCAACCGATCGTTCCACTGCAACAAAGTCGACATTCCTGTTTGTTAAAAAAAAAATCAAGCCAAGAAATATCACCGTCATGCAATTTTAGCCTGTAGTTACTTTCACTTAATTATAGATTATCACTGAGCTAATTGGTAAAGTTATATGATCAAACACACATAATCTAACCATCCGTTATATATGATCACTTAATTAAAAGGTGTGCGCAAACAAAAGCTAAAATTATATATATGGTTCTAACAGATGCGATAGTCAGTAGTAGAAAGGGGTACCTTGGTGAGAAGCTGATAGCACCCTATGTATGCGGCGTTCACACGGACTGCGTAACAGTAGGAAAATATTACTATGTATCATAAATGAAATAACATGTAACTCCATAATTAAGACCAAAAAGAGGTCGAGGAGGAAAAAGAAAACACATATAATATAACACCTGTGCCACTGCATATCCTTGTATATATCAGAGCAAACTAAGCTCCCTCTCTCAAGTAACATATCACTTTATCCATGTTGTAAAAGCATAGACTGCATCTGTATACCTTAATTTAAAATTGTCACACCACGCCAATGGCGGAAACACGTGGCGCAACGCTCGAAAGCATATCAAAGTCAAGATTAACACAAACTATATTTAATTAGAAAAGATCAATTCATTAGGATGTCGAAAATGAGTATCTTGTTACAACATTGCACGAAGCATTACATGAAACAATGAACATTAAGTTTCAATGTGGGGGTAATTCCGTTTGTATTCCAACCCGATGGTAACAATAGATGAAACCCCGACTAGTATCTGACATCCCGAATTCCACCGTACTAGCCTCATATCTATTCAGCACTTAGTTACCTGAAAGATATGTTTAAAAAGACGTCAATATATAAAATATTGGTGAGTTCACAGGTTTTAGTTTCATAACAGCAACATTTTCACAACCATCGACTCGACTCACTTTACCGTATAATTATTTTCCCATTAAATAATTATACTAGGATCTTGTCGATCGATATTCCGTTTTTTTACAACATGTGCGAAACCTGCACAACTTGTGGCCTTTGTAAGGAGTAGCTAGCTCCTACAAACTATAATGATGAGCAATCCCTTGGGCCCCATAACCAAACCAAGACTAATAATAATGCCCCGCTCCAAGTCGTTCCTCGGAACCCAACGACTTAATTTCAGAATACGTGCACCCCAGGCATACGCCGATGCATAATCGACGCTATCGATTAGGGGTGGGCCTTGTCAGGCACCAATAGTACTATCCAAATATTCTTTCGGTTTCATTTCCCTGAATTAATGATTACGGAAGAGAGGACTCAACCCCGAGTGGCGATCACTGCTCAAGTACTCATCATACCACTTATCACATTTTAACCTTTGAAAACATTTCAACATGTGACAACGTTTGACAACATATCTTTCCCCCAGTTAAAACAGTAAAATGGGGCCGTGAAACTCACCTGAAACACTGTCTGGCTCACTAAGTAGATAGCATAGAGGGTCTCGCACCTACAAACGTCCTAGACGTATAAGTCACTATTCCTATAGTGCATGTGCCTTGGCAAGTTGTACACCCAACTCCCGACCACCAGTTATTCCAAATCCCGTTTAATTAAGCGCGTATCCTAGGTTTCGTTGGCGTTAGATTACCCTTTGTGTTACAAGTTATATATTACTCTTGTTAATATTTCCTTAACTTGTACCTTATTATCATCGACTCGACTTCACTTAACATATAATTATTTTCCCATTTAAATAATTATACTTAAGATCGCATC
This sequence comes from Ambrosia trifida, assembly GCA_028751855.1. Lineage (NCBI taxonomy): Eukaryota > Viridiplantae > Streptophyta > Magnoliopsida > Asterales > Asteraceae > Ambrosia > Ambrosia trifida. The sequence goes on from CM054131.1 coordinate 27,472,208, forward strand.
GCTCGATATAATATATATTTCAACACTCGACCCGACTCACTTTGCCACACATTTGTTTTCCCATTTAAACAAATATGCTAAGGTCTTGTCGTTCGATTGTATATTCTCAACACCCGATTCAACTCACCATACCGTATATTTATTTTCCCATTCAAATAAATATACTAGGATCTTGTCGGCGCGGCATACACATATATATCTTTGTCTACTTGTCGCGGCTTTCCTTCCCACATATCTACTTTCCCATTAAGTAGGTATACTAGAATTTTGCCGAGACGAGCGTACATATATATAAATGTGTAATTTTCTTGTTAAAGATATACGTTTGTTTAACGTCTAACTTGTTTACGTCATGTTTTTCTCCCACGAATAATTCCTTCAACACTTAGGAAAGTGTTTATTAGTTTTCGCCCATGATGCATATATATTTTACTTCTTAAAAATATATATTTTCTTACCTTGCCGCAATGGCATTTCTCTCATGTTTTGTCCGTGTACGGTTCGTTAACGCGTCTTAGTTCGATATCTTAGTTTGATTAGTCAATTTTCCAAGTCTTTCCCAACATGTGTTTTATAGAAATATTATCCACATTTCTAACCCATGTTACTTGGAAGGTTTGTATTTTAGCCCAACTTGTTAACTTAGATACAAAAATGCTTCCAATACTTTTATATTCCCATTTATATAAAAGTATTCATTTTTGTATAAGTTTCTCAAGTTTGCTTAACATTTTTATAAAATCTCTATTTTATAAAAATCTTTATGTTAATACAATCCATATTTTTATAACTTTCACTTTTATAAAAATATACTTTTTATACCAAAATACCCAAGTGAGCCTACTAGTATTTACCCAAATCATCCTTGGAAAATTATTACTTATACTTTTGACACCAAACTTTCCATTATTGCATCTTTGGACTAATAGTTTCTAAAATATCCATTTTAGTCCTCTAACTTTCAAAGTTACAATATTAGTCCCTTAACTTCCAAATGTTGCATTTTTTCACTCTAACTTCCAAAGTTAACATTTTGCACTCAAAATAGTAGACTTTGAAGATCCATCTTTTTATTGGTAAGTTATTGTGACACCCGGCAACTTTCGGTAACTAACTTTTGAAAACTTAGTAAGTCTACCTTAGCGAGTCGCGCATACGTTACACATAACATGGTCGGTCGAGTCGAGTCGCACATCATTAGGGTTTTAACATACACAAGTCTCGGGTCCCGGGAATTGGTGATCGGGCGGGAACGTGTCATTTATCATGTATTATATGTTTACAATCATTATGTGACTTGTCGGTATGTGAATATGTGCTAACATGTGTTAAAACGGGGCTTAACGCGCAAAACACACCAACTTAGGGGCTATAGGCGATTAGGCTTGGTGGATAGCCTAATCGCATGTTATTGGGGCGAGTAGGGGGATGCCTACAGGCGAGTAGGGCTAATCGCCTATACAGTCATGCGATTAGGCACCCTACTCGCGTATAGGTCTGCACACTCGCATGATACGTGCTGGACGACCAAAAACGCCTATAAATACCATCCTTGACCTCCAAAACATCATTTATGCAACCCTAGCCGTCCCATAACATAACCCAACACACAAACACCCTCTGGAACCCGTTTTTGCATCAAAATCACCATTTCCAAGCTTATCCCATCATTACCTCTTGATTACAAGGTGTGTTCTTCAAACCCAAACCTTTAAATGATTATGTTTTACTCCCTAAACGTCCAGACCTGACTTATAAATGTTTTTATCTTTGAAAATCCATTTAAAACCGTTTTTAAACAAACCCACACCTTTACATGTGTTATATGTGTTATATATGTTTAAAGATAGGATTTTTAGGATTGAATCATGGTTGTTCTTATGTTATTTTGATGTTTATTGCTGAGATAAGTTAGTATGATGATGTCCTAGGAGTTTGGATGGTTTTGGTGGTGTATTGTTGATATTTGATATTTTGACCCATTTGAAGGATCTTAGATGATTAAGGATGTTATGAGGTGTGTTGTTGATTGTATGATGTTAGGGTTTGCTCTAGGATGATGCTAGAACAGTAGGATGCTATCGGACAACGTGATTATGTGGTTAAATCTGAATATTTGCTATTTAGGGTAAGTTCTTGCATGTTGATGTGATGTTTACATGCTAAGTTGCCATTTTGGGAAAACGCTCGCATTCGGGACTGTTAGAATGATGAAACTTAGGGGTTTTGCTTGAAATATGTTTGTTAATATGTTAGGATGATTATTGGATGTTTTTACATGTTTCGGATCTGATTTGGAGTGTTCGGCGCGCGAAAAACCACATCAGCTGCACTATAGGCGAATAGGGATCCTAATCGCCTATGTTATAGGCGATTGGAGGCCTACTCGCCTATATGAGAGCCTACTCGTGTATATAACAGGCGATTAGACCCTGTAATCGCCTGTTGACCAGCCCTACTCACCTGTTGACTTTTCCTAATTGCTAGTTTGATTCCTAATCGCGTGTAATGCTGCTGTATGCGTATTTTAACATCCCGGAACATGGTTTGACGCCTAGGAACATGATAGGAACCCCGGGATTCACCCAATGACTTAGTAACACGTATTCGGACCTGTTTATGCGTTAAACGGATATTATGCTAGACTAGGTGAACTGTTGCGCGTATTAAGTGTTTAATTGCATATGTGGCATGTTGTCTTGTATTTATCTAACACGTGGAATGTCGGGTCACCAATGGGATGTCGAGTCTTGTCTTACGTTGTCTGGTTGTCGGTTAAACATGCTTTTCGAACACATAATGGTCATGGACTGGACTTAGGGACTAATGAACCCGATGGGTTATTAGTCTAACTTAACACATATCTTATGATAGGTCGCCAATAGTTGGGGCTATCATATCTCGTAAACGGTTTACTCATATCACGCATACGGATTACGCAACTTAAGGTGAGTTCACGGCCCCACATTTTACAGTTTTTTTTACTTTCGGGGTGAGAAACATGCTTACAAACTCTTTTATGACTTATGACTTGTTAAATTCTTATGGCTTATGACTTGTTATCACGTTATACTATGGCTTACTTATCTTACTATACGGTTCATCGAAAATCCCTTGAAACCACTAACATGGGTATATGGCGGGGAAATGTGGATAGCGCTATTGGGAACTGACAAGCCCCACTCGACGGCTGGAGGCCGTGCGGGTGCATATTGTCTCTAAACAACACAAGGTCTACCGGCGATGACGGTAGCCCATAGGAATAAGGGTAACACTCGGCTTAGTCAGCAATGGTTTCACCCGTATGAGTATCTTATTCTGCGCCTAGCTAGCGTTCTTATAAAGCATAGTAGTAATTGTGATGGTAACGGTTTTTGAAGGATCACTGTAAACATTTAATTAAAACCTGTGAACTCACCAGCATTATATGTTGACTCTTTTAGCATGTTTTCTCAGGTCGCTAAGGTAGCAGCATATGGATAGGCGCACGTGGTCGCACTGGAGTCGTCTCGTGTCTAGGGTCTCATCTGCACGTTTTGGGATTATGAACTTTTGAACTTATGTTTATTTATGCATGACTTTTGTAAACTATAAAATGCTTCCGCACTGTTGAATGTTGGTTTTAAACTTACGCATGGTTTTGTTTACGTATGTTTTTACATTTAGACGTCGTTTATTGTGACCGTTGACTTGGATCCTGGTGTGTCACACGCCTCGCGGTTGAACTCCGCAGGTGAAAATTTGAGGGTGTGACAGATTGGTATCAGAGCCAATGGTTATAGTGAACTAGGACTGCATGTAGAGTCTAGACTATAGCCGAGTCACACACACTAGACGGTCACATACATTTGAGTCGTGTCTTTTGGGCAAACATACTAACCTTGTCGGGGTGTCGGTCTCCTTACCATACAGTGTCACATTACTTATCTCATTCTTGGCTATTTTTAGCTTCGCTTTATTTTCATCTCTGGGTTACAGCCAAGGGGACTTACTTATCGATCTTTGAGTTAGTTATATCATTCTGGGATGTGGTTATCGGGTGACTTGAAGTTCTAGCTCGGAGCACGCCTTGGGGACCATGTAGAGCGATTTGTTATTTCGGGTGCACACGAAATCATAAATCGAAATGCATGAAAATCTTGGTGGACTTTGTGTTCGGACTAACGGTCATGCTGTAACCGTATTCTGAGTTCGTTGGTCACTTGTAGCTTGGTTTGTTTTGGTACTGAGTGTCTCGTCTCATGTTTTGGCAGAACATGTCTGGTCGCGCTGGTGAACGTACAGGTGGACGCCGTGGTGGCGGAGGTGGACGCCGTGGTGGGGGTAGAGGTGGTGGTAACATTACTATGACGTATGATGAGCTCAATGAGATGATGCAGCAACAGTTGGGTGTTGCACTAGCTGCTTTTCAGGCAGCCCAGCAGACTTTCATGGGTGCTGCTGCTCCTCCAGTTCAGGCAGGTGTTGCCTATAAGCGGTTTAAGGATTGTCAGCCTCTCAGCTTCCAGGGTACGGAGGGAGCTGTGGAGTTACTCAGGTGGTTGGAGAAGACGGAGTCGGTATTTGCTTTATGTGAGACTCCAGCGGTGGATTGGGTGAAGTTTGCTTCGGGGACTTTTGTAGGAGCCGCCTTGACGTGGTGGAACTGCGTCACACAGACACTTGGTCTTGGGGAGGCCAACGCCATGCTTTGGGCGGATTTTGTGCGTAGGTTGAAGGAGGAGTATTGCCCGCGTGAGGAGATTAAGAGGTTGGAACAGGAATATGGGAATCTTAAGATGGTTGGTTCTGCGGTTGAGGAGTACACGATCAGGCACAACGAGCTAGCAGTGATGTGCCCAGGTTTGTCTACACCAGAGTATAGGAGGATAGAGCAGTATCTTGCGGGTTTGGTGCCAGAGATTGCGGGACTGGTGTCTGCTAGGGATCCTACTACTATGTCAGAGGCGGTGCGGTCAGCTACTAAGATGACCAACTTGAAGATTTCTGAGGGTGTCTTGCCTCCTAGGGGCTCATCTGTGAAGGCGCCGGCTGAGAACAAGAGGAAGTGGGAGAGCGTGGATAAGGGTCCATCGGGGACTCAGCGACAACCGGCAGCGAAGAAGACTGAAGCTTCTGGGTCAGCATCGGACCAGAAACAGGGGGGCTATGCTGGGAAAAGCCCTAAGTGTGGACGTTGTGGGTTTCATCATTTTGGTACTTGTGAGAGCTTTCGCTGTGAGCGTTGTCAGAAGACAGGGCACCTTGCCAAGAATTGTAGGGTCAACCTCTCCGGGACGACTCAGACTGCTGCTGTTACTACCCCTGCTCCACAGGGGAATCAGGGTTGCTATCATTGTGGGGAAGCGGGGCACTTCAAGCGAAGCTGTCCCAAGTTGACTCAAGGGGGCACAGAGACTGCAGGGAAGGAAGGGGACAAGGAAGGCGGTGGCCGGCGGACTCGTGCTCATGCTTATGTGATTGGTGCTAGGGAGAACCAGGCGGACCCAGACACTGTTACCCGTACGTACTCTCTCTTATCTCTTGTTACGCTTTGGTCATACTTTTATCCGCATTGTTGTGCGTTCGTGTTTCGGGTGTTTTCCTTGTGGTTTGGTCTCTGTTTCTCATTCTTTGGGTTGATGAGGGTCCTTTGGGGATGCTACTAGGACGGTACCAGTGGGTTAGTTATACCGATCACAGTAGGCTCCAGTAGGCTTTCATCGGGAGTCTCTTGTCTCATACTCATATTTGGGAAGGTGGTTTCCCGGTTATTGCTGGCACGTTTGATTCATGACCTTCACTTGTTGTATTTTGGGGAAACGTTACTTGGGCACAGAGGTCGACACTCATTACTGTTGAAGCCGAAAGAATTTCGGGACGAGATTCCTTTCAACAGGGGGATGATGTGACGACCCGGAAAATTTTTCTTCTTATTTGTCTTCTCTCCTCGACTTCGGGAAATTTTCGGGACGAAAATTCTTTCAACAGGGGGATGATGTGACACCCGGCAACTTTCGGTAACTAACTTTTGAAAACTTAGTAAGTCTACCTTAGCGAGTCGCGCATACGTTACACATAACATGGTCGGTCGAGTCGAGTCGCACATCATTAGGGTTTTAACATACACAAGTCTCGGGTCCCGGGAATTGGTGATCGGGCGGGAACGTGTCATTTATCATGTATTATATGTTTACAATCATTATGTGACTTGTCGGTATGTGAATATGTGCTAACATGTGTTAAAACGGGGTTTAACGCGCAAAACACACCAACTTAGGGGCTATAGGCGATTAGGCTTGGTGGATAGCCTAATCGCATGTTATTGGGGCGAGTAGGGGGATGCCTACAGGCGAGTAGGGCTAATCGCCTATACAGTCATGCGATTAGGCACCCTACTCGCGTATAGGTCTGCACACTCGCATGATACGTGCTGGACGACCAAAAACGCCTATAAATACCATCCTTGACCTCCAAAACATCATTTATGCAACCCTAGCCGTCCCATAACATAACCCAACACACAAACACCCTCTGGAACCCGTTTTTGCATCAAAATCACCATTTCCAAGCTTATCCCATCATTACCTCTTGATTACAAGGTGTGTTCTTCAAACCCAAACCTTTAAATGATTATGTTTTACTCCCTAAACGTCCAGACCTGACTTATAAATGTTTTTATCTTTGAAAATCCATTTAAAACCGTTTTTAAACAAACCCACACCTTTACATGTGTTATATGTGTTATATATGTTTAAAGATAGGATTTTTAGGATTGAATCATGGTTGTTCTTATGTTATTTTGATGTTTATTGCTGAGATAAGTTAGTATGATGATGTCCTAGGAGTTTGGATGGTTTTGGTGGTGTATTGTTGATATTTGATATTTTGACCCATTTGAAGGATCTTAGATGATTAAGGATGTTATGAGGTGTGTTGTTGATTGTATGATGTTAGGGTTTGCTCTAGGATGATGCTAGAACAGTAGGATGCTATCGGACAACGTGATTATGTGGTTAAATCTGAATATTTGCTATTTAGGGTAAGTTCTTGCATGTTGATGTGATGTTTACATGCTAAGTTGCCATTTTGGGAAAACGCTCGCATTCGGGACTGTTAGAATGATGAAACTTAGGGGTTTTGCTTGAAATATGTTTGTTAATATGTTAGGATGATTATTGGATGTTTTTACATGTTTCGGATCTGATTTGGAGTGTTCGGCGCGCGAAAAACCACATCAGCTGCACTATAGGCGAATAGGGATCCTAATCGCCTATGTTATAGGCGATTGGAGGCCTACTCGCCTATATGAGAGCCTACTCGTGTATATAACAGGCGATTAGACCCTGTAATCGCCTGTTGACCAACCCTACTCACCTGTTGACTTTTCCTAATTGCTAGTTTGATTCCTAATCGCGTGTAATGCTGCTGTATGCGTATTTTAACATCCCGGAACATGGTTTGACGCCTAGGAACATGATAGGAACCCCGGGATTCACCCAATGACTTAGTAACACGTATTCGGACCTGTTTATGCGTTAAACGGATATTATGCTAGACTAGGTGAACTGTTGCGCGTATTAAGTGTTTAATTGCATATGTGGCATGTTGTCTTGTATTTATCTAACACGTGGAATGTCGGGTCACCAATGGGATGTCGAGTCTTGTCTTACGTTGTCTGGTTGTCGGTTAAACATGCTTTTCGAACACATAATGGTCATGGACTGGACTTAGGGACTAATGAACCCGATGGGTTATTAGTCTAACTTAACACATATCTTATGATAGGTCGCCAATAGTTGGGGCTATCATATCTCGTAAACGGTTTACTCATATCACGCATACGGATTACGCAACTTAAGGTGAGTTCACGGCCCCACATTTTACAGTTTTTTTTACTTTCGGGGTGAGAAACATGCTTACAAACTCTTTTATGACTTATGACTTGTTAAATTCTTATGGCTTATGACTTGTTATCACGTTATACTATGGCTTACTTATCTTACTATACGGTTCATCGAAAATCCCTTGAAACCACTAACATGGGTATATGGCGGGGAAATGTGGATAGCGCTATTGGGAACTGACAAGCCCCACTCGACGGCTGGAGGCCGTGCGGGTGCATATTGTCTCTAAACAACACAAGGTCTACCGGCGATGACGGTAGCCCATAGGAATAAGGGTAACACTCGGCTTAGTCAGCAATGGTTTCACCCGTATGAGTATCTTATTCTGCGCCTAGCTAGCGTTCTTATAAAGCATAGTAGTAATTGTGATGGTAACGGTTTTTGAAGGATCACTGTAAACATTTAATTAAAACCTGTGAACTCACCAGCATTATATGTTGACTCTTTTAGCATGTTTTCTCAGGTCGCTAAGGTAGCAGCATATGGATAGGCGCACGTGGTCGCACTGGAGTCGTCTCGTGTCTAGGGTCTCATCTGCACGTTTTGGGATTATGAACTTTTGAACTTATGTTTATTTATGCATGACTTTTGTAAACTATAAAATGCTTCCGCACTGTTGAATGTTGGTTTTAAACTTACGCATAGTTTTGTTTACGTATGTTTTTACATTTAGACGTCGTTTATTGTGACCGTTGACTTGGATCCTGGTGTGTCACACGCCTCGCGGTTGAACTCCGCAGGTGAAAATTTGAGGGTGTGACAGTTATTTTTGTATCAAAACACTTCTATTAGTCTTATATTTCATATATAAGACTACTTGTATGTGCGTTTTATGTATTTGCCCATTATATCAAAATATCAATCTTCTAAGTAAGTAAACTTTAATTTTTCATCTTCTTTATTCTTGATCTTCTAACATGTTCCATCATTTATTATGTCTTAAATGATCATGTTAAGATGATTAAAGTTACTTTTTAACACATTCAAGTTTATTCTACAAATCATACTCAAATCATCATCCTACTTAATGTATGTGTAGATTTTATACATTCTCATGAACACTACATTATCATCATCAAATCCATGATTTAATTACATATCTTTAATCATCTATTTTACTCATGTAAAACCTATTAAAGATTATGTTCAAACCACCTTGTAAACCCTTCATGTACAACTTGCTTCTAAGAACACATACATGAATAATAATAATCAAAACAAGGTTAAGAAGCTTACTACTAGCACGAGGCTAGGGAAGACAAAACCTTGGATTTTGAGAGGGGTTTAGTGTGTTCTTCCTTAATGATTAAGCTCCAAGCTTGAAACACACAATAGGGGTTTGGATGATGGATTGTCTTGAGTGATTTGGAGATGTAAAAACTTGAAAGGAGAATGTATATGGGGAAGGGGATACCTACGGCTTCAAGAAGAAGAAGAAGAAGAAGAGTTGTTTTGCTTCAAGTGTGCATGCTATTATCTTTATACTATACTTATAATATCTCCCAAGATCACACTTAATCTATCAAGGATTTGCAAAGATTGTGAAGTACTATGGAAAGCTTTGGAAAGTATGTGGGATGGGTATGTGGCCGTGGGTTTTTAAGAGCCAAAGGAAGGTTTGTAATCTTTCCAAAATCTCTAGTAATCATGCTTATAAATCTAGTAAGATATGGGATCTTTTGGAAGCATGTACACATGAGTATCCTAGTGTTTAACTAGATCACACTTGCCTTGGATTTTTATGGCCTAATGGCCGAAATTTTGCAAGGATGGGGGACAAAAGATGTGCATGCTTTGTACTTCCATCTTACATCTTTTGGCTTTAGTTAAGCATGCTTTATCTCCTAGATTACTAGCTTATTATTATTAACACATGCATGGACACCTCAAGACCCTTTAGGCCGGCCCTTGGATGGGCTTAGGTGGGGTCCACAACTTCAAATATTTACCCAATATTTGTTATGTTTAATCCCTCGTCGTTCGGGTGTCGTTCGGGTATTTTTCGGGTTTTAATCACGCATTATTCGGACATTAAAAATACCTTTAATAACCCTTAAATATAGTCTAATTTAAGCGTTGATTGGTTATTTAGGCTCTTGCCGGGTGAAATTATGAGTTATACGCGTATCGGGTGCGGTACGCGCATTTTATTCGTTACCGGGAGATTTGTATAAGACGTTTCCACTTATGGTTTTGGAGTTCCAAAACTCATTATATTTTGTGAAAATACCTTTTATTTTATATCCTGGGTGTCCGGGATCCTTTTCGTTTATTTAATTATTACCGGGCAATTGCCAACGTCCATACCGGATAGTTTATTCGCACATGATCCAATCATGTTTTACCATTAAACGTATGCATTCCTATGCACTATTTGGAAATTGCTATCTCCTAAGGCCTTGATAATTAAATCACACATAATTGCATTTAATTACGTTAATCATATATTAATTAATTTGTACGGAATTACCTTATTTTTGCCGGTTGTTACATTCTCCCCCCGTTAAGAGAATTCCGTCCCGGAATTCACTTCGAGTTCTCCGGTACAGGTATCTTCTCGAATAGGGCGGAGTGTTTGCGCTTCATGAGATCTCCTCTTTCCTAGCGAGCCCAGATCCATGCTCGGCTCACGCTTAATGCTCTAACAAACACGATGTCGTAGTTCAGCTACGACTAAGCTCTTGGGCATCCCACCTTGACACATCTATCGGTTTCCCGAAATAGTAGAGCTTATCGTCAACCGGACTTCCGCCGGTCGAGGAATTGACCAAAACTTCCTCAGGCCAGACTTGCGGGATTCATTAAGAGTCCCACTAAGCTCTTGCGACAATTCAAGCTTATTCATCACGAGACCAATTTTGATCGATATCTCCGTACCACCGAAGTATTAAGAACTTGGCCTACTACAATCTCTAAGCTTATTGACACCTTCTCGGAGTATGACTCTCAGTGAAAACCTATTATTAGACCGAAGTTCTTAAGGCCTACGCCTTGTCTGTATGACTTCTTAATAGGTTCGCATCTCATCCAAACAGTCTTTAATCTGCAAGATTTACTGGCCATCTCTCGAATAACTCAAACCAGGTTATGTATCTATCTCCGTCTGTCATTCGACGTACTGGAGATTTACACGTATGCCCTCCAAGGGCTTTGAGTAGTACACCCCGAACACTGGGACGCTAATTCCTATCACATAGGAAATTTTGGTGATGAAGCTCATGGGTTCGATCTGCCACGAACATCAATCGTGTCAACACGGAACAATTCCGTCAAGTACATTCAATTTGTCCGAGAATGACAAGCCATACTCGTCTCAAATCGAGTATCCCATGCTTGTGTACAAAGTTTGTCGAACTTGAGGTAGAGTGACCACTACAATCCGATATAATGTAAGTCGGCAATTCGGTGTCTAGCCACGACTCTCCGAGAGTATAGGTAGCTATCCAATGCCTCATCTCGGAGCTATAGGTGAGTAAGGAATGAGAGGGCTCCAAACAACAATCAATCATCACTTGGGTCACATCTGACCCCGGGACACCTCGGGTGTCATGGTGATGTCAAACAGGTGATCTTACCGCACCACATAAAAGTCCCCTTGGAAACCTCGTCGGGTATCCCATTTTATTTATCCTTCGGCTCGACTCACTTTACCGTATATTTACCTCCCCATTAAGATAAATATACTAGGTTCTTGTCGACCGAACAACCACATTCAAAATGGGACTTTATTTCCGTAGAATCCTCTAGGTACTGAATTGCTGCTTTCCTCCTGAGTAATTGTGGTTAGTGGTACTAGGACGCTTAGTATGGACTGATGGAGGTCGAAAGTTTTTGCGTCGCTTTCACCCCTCAGTTCCCTTACATTAAGCAGTGTATACATGGCGCCCGGGCCGTACGATTTCACAATCCTCGAGAATTACTAGCCGACTCAAACACCAACGACAAGATGCTTCCAGCACATAGGTCTATGCCGAAAAGAGATACATGAAACATCATAAATTGTTGTCGCAATGAACAACGTATAAGGTTTATTAAGACATATCAATACGTTGGCCCCCATTGCGACAAGTATACAGAACACCGGTATCTACCCAAAACATGGGTATCCAGTACTAGTTCTGTTATATGTGCTTCCTGTGTACTGGTGTCCTATCGTCATTAGCAACCTAGTGAGTCAATTCTGAATAATACAGACCACACGCCCTTAAATTGACTTTCCGACCCTTGGCGGAGATCTGAGTGAAAGGAGTCCTGAAACCGGAACCCTCACTCATCGAAGGTTCCATCCTTTCGGAATCTTTTTGAGTAAACGGTGAAATCGAGCATAGATGCATGCATTTGACATAGATTTCACGTCTTGACAGCTTCATGCGCCAAAGTCGTTACTTAGAACAACGAACGAACGACTGAGATCGCACCTCAAGTAATAGTCCTGAGCCTTCCCATAAGGCATCCCATTCAATGACTCGGTAGTCACACATATGGGCGGAATATGTAAGCCTTCAAACTCGTCCTGATTAGTCAGGTGCCATACGCCCTGACCTGGCAGCTCACATTACTATGGTGTCTTCAACAGCGTCTATCAAGGATAAGGGGTTTTGCTCTAGCGCGAGCAATGCTACTTAAAGATGACTGGGAACACTAGTATCGACCCACGGTCGAAGTGGTTCCATTGTTCCAAGAGTCCCACGCAAAGATACCAAGATAGACCAGTCGTCAGAGGAATAACAACATAAATCGAAGGGTCGAGACGATCAACTATCTCAACCCGGTAGTGTAGCACCTTTATAGAGTAGATAATGCTACACGCCCTTCTGGATTTAGGGTTCATAAAGCCTCTTAATCATGTACCAGGGACCTCACCAATGCACGCCCATGGGTGGGTCCACAATGGTATTTCCATAACCATCAGTATGGTGCGTATGACTTCAAATGAATCCACTGGTGTGAGCAATAAATGAATTGAACCTCTCAACTCTTGCCAGTCCCAAAGGTATAGATCATAATATCGCTCATAATTACTCGATGCCTTCAGGTTTGGGGCGTATTCGAAATCCCTTATCACAAAGGCAAGTCTCGCCTTGTCACGTGCAGATCACAGGGTTTCTTCCCGACATTGATTTGCATAACCGATCGTTGGGCGACCAAATTGCACGTAAAAGGTTAGGGCTGGACATAGCGTCACTGGTGCCTCAGATTCTGAAGATGTACCGCTCACGAAATGCGTGAGCATATACAGGGGTCGACACATGATTCGGTCAATTACTCAGACGACCACGAGACTCAGACTTTAGGGGAATACACATGCAATTACTAAGACTAGAGTGTCTAAGCACGACTTTTAGAAAGTCCGTTGGACACCTGAAATCCTACATAATCAATGTCGGCACTACACAATCAGACAAATAGAACAATGACGGCACGAGGGGTTTAGGTGATGTCTCCATTCCGAGAGAACGATGAGCTAAGCAAACGGCAAGTCATCACGTCATCAAGGTAACCCAACAGTCGCAACGATACATTCACGAAACACATCAATAAGGGGACACCGCACAAAAGTAACATGACAACAGAGAAGCATGACGACAAGGCAACACTGACACAGAGAGACACGGCAGTAAGGCTACACTACTGCAGGAGCAGTAAACAACAGGTATGCATCATTGACAATGCAGCGTAACCACCTGGATACGCAACTAGCAAAATAATGCAACTGCAAATATGCACAATGGCTGGGGGGTAACACAGTAGCACGAATGCACGCGACAATATGACGCTCAACATGGAGAACCCATAGTCCACACCATCATAAAGCTCCGTTATGGTGAGCACGCATCCCCGTGCGTCTCAGATCACTTGTGGAGGTGGGGATTTCATTCGTACCTTCGGCCTTGAGCCTAACCTCCATAGGCTCAATGGTAGGACTTGGTTAGATTGGCTGGCGCATCAGTCGTCATAACCTAAATGGGAATGACGGGTTCCACATAATTTAGCTGACTTCTCAAGCCGATATTGTTCATGGAGAGAACGACCACAGGCTTGTTATGAGTCACTCAAACAATGGCAACAGAAACATCGACAGTTTCCACTGAGGCCTGAGAACCATTGACAATGTTAGGCTTCCTAGGAGCCCAAGGAATGATAACTAGTAGTTCAATGAAAGCCTCAAAGAGAATGGAATTAATAACAACGAACTCCACAAAGACACATAGATGGTCATAGCGGCCTGGCAAGGGTCACAGAGACGTCTTCGTTAATGACATTCACTTCTGCAGGAGCCTCAAATACATCAACAACGTCAACTCGGGCAGAGCCATACAACATCATCAAGCCCAACATGGACTGTACCGACAATGACAACAATAAACTCAACAACAGACATAGAAACAACGACATCAAGCCCGATAAGTGCTATCGAACCACTGACAACAACAAACTCAGCGAGAGCTACACACTTAATAGCGTCAACAGGACTTGCTTGAGCCATAGGATAATAATAGGAGCAACAACGTCAGGCTCGACCGGAGCCTTAGACTCGTCGTAGTTATTATATGTGGGGTGACTGGTATCCATAGGACCTGGAAACCAACCTACATCTTTCCCGATAACAAGGATAGTGGTCACAACGAGCATAGCAAGTAGAGGTAGAAGGATCACGATTTATCGATACACCACGATAAAATGAAAACGATACCGACTCTGGCAAACCAGCCGAGTCATTCTTCTCATTAGGGTCTCCTTACATGCTATCTAGCACCGATAGTAATTAGCTGGAATGCCTCTCTGTCACTCAAGCGAGGCCGGTGGACTTTCTTCCTGATAGGCCACGCCGTGAGAGTATCGAAATACGACAAGAGATTAGACAGGTCACATTGCCCATAACTAGTGGATCTCGCAACCTTTGTTTACAAACCACCGTGATGAGGGAGCGCAACGTCTCAGTATATATGGGGATTGATAGAAAAACACTTCACATTAATTTTCACCCCACAGATATAACTAGTCTTGTTGTCGTGACGAGGGTGACGAATGTTATTGCAACGAAAGAAATGGAATTGTCGTCCCATGGGTAAGCTTAATTGAACAGAATAGCGTGATCATTTTCGGTAGTCCATCATTTGATTTTCGAGGGGGATTTTAATGTCAGCAAAAAGCGTCTTGCGACCTTCTGATAATTACGGAACACTCTTACAATTACGATTCCCCAAAGCGTGGTTCCACTCCCCAGGATTTATGATGGATCTAAACACTGCACACGCATAGAACGTACTCGGGCGATCACCGAGTGAAAAGAGACTACCAATAATCCTTGAAAAAAAAAAAACAAACAGGAGGTAGATAGAGGAGTCTTATGATAACCTTTGCACCTCAGGAAAGTAGTATGACATAAGTATCAACATGCTGAGCCCATCACAATTCATCTTCCGAACACGATCCAGCGCTATTGCAAAGGTTGTTAATCCATACTTGAATACTCAATACATCGAGTAGTGGCTTCCCACGAGTTAATCGTATGCACTTCCGAGTGAGTCCATCGCCATATGCCGACTGGGGCTTGCTGTTCTACTACACGCCGTCATCCTAACACTGGCAAACGATGCCGCGGTCGTGATTAGTGGCCGAAGCTTTCGACACCATCGAAGTTTAACAAAGCACTATGACTCGCGGATGTGCAATGCGGCATGCTGATTTCATCAGCAGTCCATGACTGCATGGGAACAACCAATACTGTTGATTCAGACAAGGGCTATCGAGCTTTCAGGATAACAATGATCAAGCTTCCTAATCCCGTAACTTCGATTCTGTTCTCCCTACAGGAAAAGAAAAATACTCGACCCTTGAAGACAACCTGGGCATGCGTTAGATCGAACATGACTTATTCACCATGATAACACCGCAGCACACGGCCACGAGTCTCATATTTAATCCACGCAGGGTCCCGTTCTCTAAACGCACTAGTCTGGCAGGGACGCACCCTAAGTCTTCACTGGGTTCCAAGTTTAGCATTCCTCGCATCGTACCAGGCATTCATCTCTTCAGTAGGCAGCGCATCCTCGTACGCCCGCTCCTTTGGAAGAACTTTGTGGTGGAGACCTTCAACTCCTACACAAGGAAGCTTTCATCTCCCGTTCCTATCTAGAGCGAGGGTTTGCGTCAGATTACTTATATGAATAGACGTTCGAGCTCTTCCGTGCTCGTACCATAAAGGTAATGTCGAAGAAAGCTCATTAGGTTTGCTAGGATCGAATTCAAGGAACATCGGCGAGACCTCCCATTTAACCCATTGGCCAATCAAAACTAAGACTGAATCTAAAGGACAAGAACAACTAAGACAAGGAGTGATCACCAATCCCGGCCCTAGCGCCCACCAAGGTTACCGTGCACCCCAAACTATTATTACGTGTGCACCCGTAATGATAATTTGTGTTGCCAGGTAATCTTGTTGCCCGCTAGTTCCGAGCTTCCTGATCCAAAACCGAGATTTCATACAACAAAGACTTGATCTAGTTTCGCCTCCAAATCATAAACAACGTGGCGACATCCATTAACGCGATAGAGATTAGTCCTTCCGATCATCCCGTCTACAGGCAAGCAGGTAGGCTCCTCGTAGACCACAGTATCCTTCCTCTTGGCTGGTACCGGTGATTGATGCAGGAGTGTGGACTAATGTGAAGGGTGACACAACAACCTTACTGGCAAAATATCCGTACTACGTATATGTATTAACTTAATCTTAGAAAACCGGATTCCTATGCAACATAAACATCTTATCCGCATTTTCTAATACTTCATATATTGACACACATGGCTAGTCGGTCGGAATTTCCCCTTGTACAATCCATGTACAATCTTCTTTCTTTTCTGAAAATATTTCGTTGTGTTTTATTTTTGAAAACTTCGTTTTCGAGCCAAAACCGGTTATAGTCTAGATTTTTCAAAAATGCTAGTTCGCTACAACCTTGGCTCTGATACCACTTCTGTCACACCACGCCAATGGCGGAAACACGTGGCGCAACGCTCGAAAGCATATCAAAGTCAAGATTAACACAAACTATATTTAATTAGAAAAGATCAATTCATTAGGATGTCGAAAATGAGTATCTTGTTACAACATTGCACGAAGCATTACATGAAACAATGAACATTAAGTTTCAATGTGGGGGTAATTCCGTTTGTATTCCAACCCGATGGTAACAATAGATGAAACCCCGACTAGTATCTGACATCCCGAATTCCACCGTACTAGCCTCATATCTATTCAGCACTTAGTTACCTGAAAGATATGTTTAAAAAGACGTCAATATATAAAATATTGGTGAGTTCACAGGTTTTAGTTTCATAACAGCAACATTTTCACAACCATCGACTCGACTCACTTTACCGTATAATTATTTTCCCATTAAATAATTATACTAGGATCTTGTCGATCGATATTCCGTTTTTTTACAACATGTGCGAAACCTGCACAACTTGTGGCCTTTGTAAGGAGTAGCTAGCTCCTACAAACTATAATGATGAGCAATCCCTTGGGCCCCATAACCAAACCAAGACTAATAATAATGCCCCGCTCCAAGTCGTTCCTCGGAACCCAACGACTTAATTTCAGAATACGTGCACCCCAGGCATACGCCGATGCATAATCGACGCTATCGATTAGGGGTGGGCCTTGTCAGGCACCAATAGTACTATCCAAATATTCTTTCGGTTTCATTTCCCTGAATTAATGATTACGGAAGAGAGGACTCAACCCCGAGTGGCGATCACTGCTCAAGTACTCATCATACCACTTATCACATTTTAACCTTTGAAAACATTTCAACATGTGACAACGTTTGACAACATATCTTTCCCCCAGTTAAAACAGTAAAATGGGGCCGTGAAACTCACCTGAAACACTGTCTGGCTCACTAAGTAGATAGCATAGAGGGTCTCGCACCTACAAACGTCCTAGACGTATAAGTCACTATTCCTATAGTGCATGTGCCTTGGCAAGTTGTACACCCAACTCCCGACCACCAGTTATTCCAAATCCCGTTTAATTAAGCGCGTATCCTAGGTTTCGTTGGCGTTAGATTACCCTTTGTGTTACAAGTTATATATTACTCTTGTTAATATTTCCTTAACTTGTACCTTATTATCATCGACTCGACTTCACTTAACATATAATTATTTTCCCATTTAAATAATTATACTTAAGATCGCATCGCTCGATATAATATATATTTCAACACTCGACCCGACTCACTTTGCCACACATTTGTTTTCCCATTTAAACAAATATGCTAAGGTCTTGTCGTTCGATTGTATATTCTCAACACCCGATTCAACTCACCATACCGTATATTTATTTTCCCATTCAAATAAATATACTAGGATCTTGTCGGCGCGGCATACACATATATATCTTTGTCTACTTGTCGCGGCTTTCCTTCCCACATATCTACTTTCCCATTAAGTAGGTATACTAGAATTTTGCCGAGACGAGCGTACATATATATAAATGTGTAATTTTCTTGTTAAAGATATACGTTTGTTTAACGTCTAACTTGTTTACGTCATGTTTTTCTCCCACGAATAATTCCTTCAACACTTAGGAAAGTGTTTATTAGTTTTCGCCCATGATGCATATATATTTTACTTCTTAAAAATATATATTTTCTTACCTTGCCGCAATGGCATTTCTCTCATGTTTTGTCCGTGTACGGTTCGTTAACGCGTCTTAGTTCGATATCTTAGTTTGATTAGTCAATTTTCCAAGTCTTTCCCAACATGTGTTTTATAGAAATATTATCCACATTTCTAACCCATGTTACTTGGAAGGTTTGTATTTTAGCCCAACTTGTTAACTTAGATACAAAAATGCTTCCAATACTTTTATATTCCCATTTATATAAAAGTATTCATTTTTGTATAAGTTTCTCAAGTTTGCTTAACATTTTTATAAAATCTCTATTTTATAAAAATCTTTATGTTAATACAATCCATATTTTTATAACTTTCACTTTTATAAAAATATACTTTTTATACCAAAATACCCAAGTGAGCCTACTAGTATTTACCCAAATCATCCTTGGAAAATTATTACTTATACTTTTGACACCAAAATTTCCATTATTGCATCTTTGGACTAATAGTTTCTAAAATATCCATTTTAGTCCTCTAACTTTCAAAGTTACAATATTAGTCCCTTAACTTCCAAATGTTGCATTTTTTCACTCTAACTTCCAAAGTTAACATTTTGCACTCAAAATAGTAGACTTTGAAGATCCATCTTTTTATTGGTAAGTTATTTTTGTATCAAAACACTTCTATTAGTCTTATATTTCATATATAAGACTACTTGTATGTGCGTTTTATGTATTTGCCCATTATATCAAAATATCAATCTTCTAAGTAAGTAAACTTTAATTTTTCATCTTCTTTATTCTTGATCTTCTAACATGTTCCATCATTTATTATGTCTTAAATGATCATGTTAAGATGATTAAAGTTACTTTTTAACACATTCAAGTTTATTCTACAAATCATACTCAAATCATCATCCTACTTAATGTATGTGTAGATTTTATACATTCTCATGAACACTACATTATCATCATCAAATCCATGATTTAATTACATATCTTTAATCATCTATTTTACTCATGTAAAACCTATTAAAGATTATGTTCAAACCACCTTGTAAACCCTTCATGTACAACTTGCTTCTAAGAACACATACATGAATAATAATAATCAAAACAAGGTTAAGAAGCTTACTACTAGCACGAGGCTAGGGAAGACAAAACCTTGGATTTTGAGAGGGGTTTAGTGTGTTCTTCCTTAATGATTAAGCTCCAAGCTTGAAACACACAATAGGGGTTTGGATGATGGATTGTCTTGAGTGATTTGGAGATGTAAAAACTTGAAAGGAGAATGTATATGGGGAAGGGGATACCTACGGCTTCAAGAAGAAGAAGAAGAAGAAGAGTTGTTTTGCTTCAAGTGTGCATGCTATTATCTTTATACTATACTTATAATATCTCCCAAGATCACACTTAATCTATCAAGGATTTGCAAAGATTGTGAAGTACTATGGAAAGCTTTGGAAAGTATGTGGGATGGGTATGTGGCCGTGGGTTTTTAAGAGCCAAAGGAAGGTTTGTAATCTTTCCAAAATCTCTAGTAATCATGCTTATAAATCTAGTAAGATATGGGATCTTTTGGAAGCATGTACACATGAGTATCCTAGTGTTTAACTAGATCACACTTGCCTTGGATTTTTATGGCCTAATGGCCGAAATTTTGCAAGGATGGGGGACAAAAGATGTGCATGCTTTGTACTTCCATCTTACATCTTTTGGCTTTAGTTAAGCATGCTTTATCTCCTAGATTTCTAGCTTATTATTATTAACACATGCATGGACACCTCAAGACCCTTTAGGCCGGCCCTTGGATGGGCTTAGGTGGGGTCCACAACTTCAAATATTTACCCAATATTTGTTATGTTTAATCCCTCGTCGTTCGGGTGTCGTTCGGGTATTTTTCGGGTTTTAATCACGCATTATTCGGACATTAAAAATACCTTTAATAACCCTTAAATATAGTCTAATTTAAGCGTTGATTGGTTATTTAGGCTCTTGCCGGGTGAAATTATGAGTTATACGCGTATCGGGTGCGGTACGCGCATTTTATTCGTTACCGGGAGATTTGTATAAGACGTTTCCACTTATGGTTTTGGAGTTCCAAAACTCATTATATTTTGTGAAAATACCTTTTATTTTATATCCTGGGTGTCCGGGATCCTTTTCGTTTATTTAATTATTACCGGGCAATTGCCAACGTCCATACCGGATAGTTTATTCGCACATGATCCAATCATGTTTTACCATTAAACGTATGCATTCCTATGCACTATTTGGAAATTGCTATCTCCTAAGGCCTTGATAATTAAATCACACATAATTGCATTTAATTACGTTAATCATATATTAATTAATTTGTACGGAATTACCTTATTTTTGCCGGTTGTTACAAAAATAATCTATTGATGTGCTAATTAGGTAGCTATCTTTATTCACCACTTATTACAACACCTAAAGCACAAACTACCTCAGGCCAACATTTGAAGCATCCAAATCTTATTTTATACTTGACTACAAATTGAAAAAAGCATAATCTGTATATATAGCTTCTCTAAATTTAATAATTCACGGATATATACTAACAATCAAGCCAACCAAATGTTTTCATCAGTAACAATTAAGGGGGGTTTTTTTTTCTACAGTGATTTTAAAAACGTTGTCGATTTATTTCACTAATTTTGGTTGTAGCATATGGTCATAATCAGTATCGATTTAAGTCTATTCCAACACTCCAAAGATAACAATAAGCATGCCAACAGATATAAAACATGCTGGTAGAAACGTAAACGCATACCTGACGGAAACGGGCAAAAGAAGAAGAGGCAAAACGCGATAGCAGCTGGAAAAAAAAGAGTAGCGGACAATAAACATTAGTAAATGGCCAAAGAAATGTATGAATCTGGGAGAAGATAATACCAAAAGACAGACAACAAAATAACCCCTAAAAACAAAGCGAATAAAAACGTAGCTTCATTATGAAACAATGAAATGCCTAATTAACCATTAGCAATCAAATATAGAACACTTTTATCCCTATATACAAAACGATTAAAACCCAAAATTCTCAACAAATGAACAAAAAACGCGATCAAACATGTATTCAACGTAAAGAACCAAGACGTATCAAATGCACCAAGACGTGGCTAATCCGTAAAACTGAAGTATGGCCTCGTTATGTGGCTCGGAGCTAAAGAATTAATTTGGCTGCAAAGCGGGTTACATGTTAAAAACCTACCGTCAACCGTCGTTGCCATGCCATCTTTATCAATGATCTGACCGGATTTGGAACTCATTATAGCCAACGAATGCCAAGCGTCATTTTAACATGGTATTTAAAGTCCATTTTGAAAGCCAAAGAGGATAAGGAGTGCAGACAACGAATGCATCACATAGATGTATGTTCTGGAAAAAAGTTAAAGGATATATATGGAAGGGCTAGCGCTTTAACGACTTGTACGCTGATTCAGTGACTTGTATTGAGCGTAACGATAAACGCTCCTCACAACGAAAGTTCGTATTTAAATCTATTTATAATAATAATAGTAAATTAGCAACTTCAGTTACTAATTATAGCTTTCAGATGACACAACGCAATTAACACAATGAAGATATGCAGGCGCACAACGGAAAAGCAATCGGCTGCACAATAGTAGCGGCATCATAGTTGGCATCGATGTCGCATAAGCTGCAAAGTGACAACATAGCCAATAGACGCCACAGTTATGACGATAAAGCGGCTCAGGCGCACAACGGGGAGTCAATCGGTTGCGCTGCAGTAGCGCCATCACAATCGACAACCACATCGTCTACGCTAACATCATAGCCACCTGTCGTTTCAAATTCACCCATTCGATAACCGATAAGGGATACCGTCACGAAACACATCATAAAAAAAGCTTTTGTAACCACTACAATGGCGTGTGGTCGTACCCGCTTCGCAGCTGAACAATCCAAAAAAAAAATCATCATATGCAAAGGGGGTAGACCTGCATGGACAATCCAACAAAAGAAATTAAGTAAG
The DNA here is from genome assembly GCA_028751855.1 of Ambrosia trifida. Lineage (NCBI taxonomy): Eukaryota > Viridiplantae > Streptophyta > Magnoliopsida > Asterales > Asteraceae > Ambrosia > Ambrosia trifida. The sequence goes on from CM054131.1 coordinate 27,494,740, forward strand.
ACTAACAGAAACTTTAAGCAACAATTATCCTTGGATAGACAACGTAGTTGCTTCAACAATCATCAGATTATCCCCAACCTAAAACAATTAACCTTAACATGAATTCAAATTCGCAAGGTAATCAAGTAAACAACATCCAGCCATCAATAACACGTATAAACAATAAAGCCAGTAAAAGGAAGTGGAAAAAACAACTGCATCAGAAGCTTTGTTCTTCATAATTAGGTATTAACAATAGCTTTAGGTTTACCTTATACACGGTGACATAATGCCAGCAATCGGAACCGGTAGTACTAATGGTTGGTTACATCGGTCGTCGCGGACGGCGGTGGGGCGGCATGACCGACAGAGACCGAAACAACCCGGCGGCGACGAAGTCAAAAAAAACCCAGCAGAACATCACCGCTATCACAACGACCAACTACGGTTTCGAAATCGAATCCGGAAACACATCGCTGGGGCGCAGTAGCAAAGAGAGGGAGTTGCATCTTAATGGAATCAGAGATATGAAAGAAAGGGTTTTGAAAGCCAAGGAGGATAAGGAGGACAGACAACGACGTAGGTTCTGGAAAAAAGATGAAGGATATATATGGAAGGGCTACCGCTTTAACGACTTGCACGCTGCTTCAGTGACTTGTATTGAGCGTAACAGTAAACGCTACTCACATCCAAAGTTGTGTTTTAAATATATATATAATTCTTTTTTGTCCTGGGCTTTTTAGAAAGACCCAACAATTGGATATTAATATATTATGCTCATTTAAAAGTTGGGCTAATACATTGTTTTATTTACGTCAGTTTGTATTTTTTAAATCAACTATAATATGTCAAATTATATAAAGTTATCAATTCAACAACTTAAAAGCATATAATTGTATTAAACATACTTTTTAATTGTATTTTCTAGATATTGAAAATTTTAGTTATTTATGATGTTATCCGGTTCTTGAATCCGGTCCGACCGGTTGGACCGGTCCGACCAGTGGACCAGTAAGACATCCGGTTCGTCTTCCGGTCCGGTTATGAAAACATTGGTTTTCTTATCCGTTGTGTCTTTCTGCTCGTTCATTGTGTTATAGCATGCATGTGTGCTTTATAAATATGTTATTTATGTTTTTTTAGTCTACACATGATTTAACTTTGTCCATTGTGTTTTTAGTATGCTTTTAATTGTGTTTTACGCAAATGAGTTTTGTATTTAGATGTACATTGTGTTTTATTATGTTGTTCATTGTGTAGAGTCTATTATTCATTGTGTTTAAATCTTCTGTTCATTGTGTCTTTTATATGTCGTCCATTGTGTTTTACACATTTGGGTTTTTAACTTTTTTTTTTCAAAAGTATTCATTGTATTTTAGTCTTCTGTTCATCGTGTCTTTCGTATGTCATCCATTATGTCTTACGCAACTGGGTTTTCAACTTTTTTTTTTCAAAAGTATTCATTGTGTTTTAGTCTTCTATTCATTGTGTCTTTAGTATGTCGTCCATTGTGTTTTACTAGACTCTTGATTGTGTTTTATACCTTACTAGTTTATACCCCGGGAGCGTTCCGGGTTGAGAAATCTAAATAAAGTGAATAAAATTAGAAGTATCTAAACTATAAAAATGGCATCTGCAATATATGATTAATGATTATTATTATTATTATTATTATTATTATTATTATTATTATTATTATTATTTAAAACAAATCTCTGCCATAAGTTATCATATTCTAATATAAAAAAGGGTAATTAGGTCGGGTATCACCTAATCCCAAGCCCGACCCAAACCCACAATTTTTTTAAACTAATTCCAAACCTGACACAATACCTGTCGGGTTACAAAAAATAGTCGTTTTTTTCTCCGTTTTTTATATAGCACTATGGTACTCGTTGGAAAGATAATAAAACGCTCGTTAACTTGGTGTAATTTTTTTCTTTAAAAAATCTCGTATATTAAAGATATTAACGTTTAAAAATTATGGGAGGAAACATGAGGGTGAAAAATCCAATTTTGTTTTTAAATTATTTTTTTCCTAAAATATCTCAATGCCACATGGGATGACACATGGCACACTCAAGGAAGAGAATGCCTATTTGAGTGTCATGTCATTAAAATGACTTTGGTTTATTATATGTAGAGTAAAGATCCGGTACAAATAGCTTTTTTGGTAAGAACTGTGAGAATCAAAGGAGGGTATTTTTTTTTTATTTTTTTTTTCAAATTTTTTTTTTCCCCATATTGTTAAACAAGTATTATAGTATTGAAAACTAAAAAAAAAAAAAAAAAAAAAAAATTGGTGTAGAGTAATTACGTGTAGAGTAATTACATAATTACTCTAGTGTAAACTAATGTATTTACCTTAATGACGTAATTACACTAAAAAAAATTTTTTTTTTTAAATTTTTTTTTGTATTATTCATCTAGAAAGAATGTTTAAGCACATGGGAAAAAAAAATTCTAAAAAAAAAATAATTTTTTTTTACCCCCTTTGATTCTCACAGTTCTTACAAAAAAACTATATGTATTTGATCTTTACTCATTATATGTATAGATAGATATTTAATTGGTTTTCATTGTGTTTTACATTCCATTGTGTCTTACGCAAGTGGGTTTTGAATTTTTTTTTCAAAAGTATAGCAATATGGTACTCATATTAAAGATAAAAAGACGCTCAATTTTATGGTATAATTTTTTTTAAAAAAAGGATGACGTATAAAAAAGTTACGGGCATTTAAAAATGAAGGTGGAAATGGCATGTGACTTGCATGTGCATATGTTTTTGACAAAATTATCCCTCCCACTTGTTAATCCTTTGGACATATGTCATTTTCTAGTGGCTTCTCAGGCTAGTGGGTAAGCAGACATGAAAAACCCCATGTCTCAGTGCCACGTAGGCTGCCACATCACTAAGGTGGTGTCTCACCATTTTTGAGACATGGGTGGGGTGTGCAGACATGAAAAACCCCATGTCTCAAGCATTTAATATTTTTTTTGTTTTCTATTATTAATTGTAATTAGTTTTATAAAAGTAATAAATAAATAAAATATAATTTTCAAATAAATACTAAATTATATAAAAAAAATTACAAAGCATCCTAACTTAAAAAAAAAAATTACAAACTAGTCGTCCTGTCCGTTGTTCCATATATATTCGATCAAGTCGGCTTGTAGATGATGATGGATGTGTTCGTTACGTAACGCGAAATCGTTTAACTCTTGTTGCGCTTCGTCATCCGGAATAGTATTCTCCTCCACCGCATTTTTCATCGAACTCACAAACATCTCGTCCGTATACACCGGGTGATCGGCAAAGTAATCTCTAATTAATCGGTCATGGGCACCTACAAATTATACGTTCCAAAAATTTAACCGAATTACGTTCAAAAAAAATTATACGTTCCAAAAAAAATTATACGTTCCAAAAAAAAAATTATACTTTCAAAAAAAATTACCATGCCGGTCTCTGTTTAAAGCCGCTTGCCTTGGTCGCGGTTCCGAGCTCACTTCGTCTTCCTCCGCCACGATTAATTGTGCCGCTTCCCAAATAGAGTTAACAAAAATCTGGTTTTCTTCGCTCGACGAAGATGAGGAATCAACCAATGGAAGGTATGACATTGTTTGTTATTTTTTTATAGAAAGTAGAGAGTATTTTTTGTTGGTTTTAGATGATTTATGGGAGTTTATTTGGATGGTTTGGATTATTGGGGTTTATATATTGTTTGAAAAGGTTTAAAAAAAAATATATATTAATATTACCGTTACATATATTACCGTTGCAATTCAAAAAAAAAAAAAAAAAAAAAAAAACAAAAAATTCCTATTGGTCCGTCTCATATGTCTCTTCAAGGACGGGGGGGACGGGGGTGTCCGAGACGGGGCATCCGGGGCGGTGTAGCGAGGGGGATGGGGCAAAAAAAGGGGGACGGGGGGGGGTGGTGATGTCTGCTTACCGTTCAGTCTCACCATTCTCATTTTTTGTAGCCTTTGTAGAATAACCCAACCCTAGATTAAGTATATCAAATCTTCTATAATTATTCTTGAGACTTATATCTGTAGAGTCATTCGATTAAAAGGATGTTGGTGAGATAGAAAGTACGTGAAACTCCAAACGAATTAAAAAAAATGCCCACCTCTTGAACATGGAATTTATTATTATTATTAAACTTTTTTTTTATGTGTCTTTGACTATAAATCACTCAATGGGCAATACTTTTTTTATATCGTGTCATGTCATTCGCTAACCGTATTATATATCACATCTAATCTCATACGTATTAGTTTTTTTTTAATGGAAAGTGGTGTAGCCGGTGAAGCTTATACATATTAGTAAAATGCACGTGTTTAATTGTATTAAATGTGTCATTTTGTGTTCCCGTTTAATAAACACCATATGTCAATGTTTAGTTAAAAAAGTTATATTCACTCTAGTCTAAACCAATAATTGTAGCATGTTAACACAAACCGTTAAAACATAATACAATATGTTTTGCCGACTTTAGTTAATGAGAAAAAGTTGCTTCTAGAGATATTTTCACCTAGAACTCACTTTATATATATATATATATATATATATATAGGGGATGGATATTATGAAAACCCACTCTTAGAGTGAAAACCATGAAAACTTGATCTTGACCATCCATCCAATGTGATCAATGGATGATATTCATTTGAAGACTTTTTGGTTTCAATTAGTAATATTATATTACAAAAAGGTAATATAGTAATGTTACTAGATAAGAATAATATTATTATAACCACTCTCTCTCCATCAAATCAAGTGTCACCTCATCTTATCTATCTCTCTCATTCTCCATACCCTTCTTCTCCATCTCTCCATTTCTCCATTCTTATCACTGTGTTTCTTCCTTTCTCCACCCATTGAAGAACACAAAAACCTTTACCTTCTTCCTTTCTCTGCAACCGTCGCTACCCACCGTATCCTCTCCTCCCAACTTCTCTCTCATCTCCATCTCCTCCCATCTCCTCCCAACTCCTCTCTCATCTCCATCTCCTCCCAACTCCATCTCCTTTCTCATCTCCCTCTCCTCTCTCATCTCTATCCCTTGTACCGTCAAAGTCCATGGAAGCAGAACCCTACCTTCCATTTCCTCCCTCCCTCCCACGACCTTAATGTTCAGATCCGATGGCATTGGTGACGATCTTCAATTTTAAAAGGTATGTATGTGTTCTGAATTGATTGGGTTTTTTGTTGGGTGATAACCCAGTTTTTTATTTGGTTTTTTTTTTTCATTTATCTAGTTTTATTATTTTTATATAGAAAAATTGAAGTGGGTTTTGCTTTGATTGTGAAGATATTCATCTGAGGTGTTAGAAGGTGACCGGAGACGGTCAGAGAGGACGGTCGGTGTTAACAGAGAAGAAGGGGTTGAAGGTGCTCTTTGTGGTTGTGTCCTTAAAAGATCTGTTCTGTTTGTTCTAATTTGTTTCAGTCCACATCGTATATGGTTCCCTTTTTTTTTACCAGTTTCAATAAAGTAATACAATTATACAATATCATGGTTTGCTTTTAATTTGTCAAGTCTTCATGGGTTTATTTGGATTGGAAGATGGAAACTTAGTTATTATTATTTTTTTTTAGATTTTGGATGATAATTTGGGTATCACAGATGATGATTTGGGTAACAGTTTATACTACTAGATTTTGGGATTAACATGCGTTAAATAACTTTTTTTTACGTCACTATGCTAGATGGTGGTTTGGTAACACATGTTAATATCTCATCCATGGTAATCTGGTTGCACCACAATTGATGATTTGAGTAACAGTTGGTACCACTAGATTTTTCGGATTAACATGTGTTAAATCACTTCTTTTTAAGTCACTCTGCTAGATGATGGTTTGCTAACACATGTTAACACATTTTTTATATGTCAGTATGTTAGCTGATGGGTTAGTACCTATTGTTGGTCAATCGTTTGATAGCTTTGACGCAGCTTTAGCGATGTACAGAGATTATGCCGACCAGACCAGTTTCTTAGTAAAAAAGGGCCAGACGAAGGTATGTAAGAGTATCGCCACACACAAATACCTTCGGTGTAACAAAGCTGGGAAGCCGCAGAAGGGTAGCATGTTTGACACACTATCTGCGGGTTATGTATCTTATATTTTATACTTTTTTGCTAAAATATTGACCTTAACATGTAATGTACATATAACAATATTTATATAACTCTATAATGGATGGTAGGTGATAGTATCCGTGACATATGTTTTCCACTGTTGTGTTCTTAGCTATCTATTGTGCATATTCGTGAGTGTTTCTAAATGAATGGAAAGGTAACATGTGTTATTTCTAGCATGTGTTGAGATCAAGCATGACTTAGTTTTTAACCTATAGGCACAAATGAAGTTTTTGTAACATGTGTTATCCCATCTCACAGGCCCTCCCATCTTCTCTGTGAATCAAAAAATTATGAAAAAAAAATTGCATCAATGGTATCTATAAGTTGCATGTTGTTAACATATGTTACCCTATCTTGCTTACCACTATAATTTTCACTTCATTAGTTTACTAGGAAATAAAAAGCATACAAACTATTAACACATGTTATTACAAACTATCATTACAAACTATTGAAAAAAGAGATAAAGCTACCCAGGAATTCAAATGAACTGCATGGAAGGGTAACATGTGTTATTGTTGCGTAAGAGGTTAACATGTGTTATTTGGTAACATTTATTTAACTTGTATTTATTAAACTTGTTTTTACTTCATAAGTTTACTGAGAAATGAAGCATACAAACTATTAACACATGTTATTACAAAGTATCATTACAAACTATTGAACAAAGAGATAAACCTACCTAGGACATTCATATGAACTGCATATAAGGGTAACTTGTGTTAATGTTGCATGGAGATTAACATGTGTTATTTGGTAATATATGTTAAACTTGTATTTATTAACAGCCTTTTTTTGTCTTGCTTACCACTATAGTTTTCACTTCATAAGTTTACTCAAAAATAAAAAGCATATAAAATATTAACACATATTATTACAAAGTATCATTAAAAACTATTGAACAAGAGAAAAACCTACCCGCGACATTTAAATGAACTGCACAGAAGGGTAACATATGTTAACGTTGCATGAGAGATTAACATGTGTTATTTGGTAATATATGTTAAACTTGTATTTATTGTCAGCCTTTTTTTGTCTTGCTTACCACTATAGTTTTCACTTCATAAGTTTACTGAGAAATAAAGCATACAAACTATTGACTACTTTACAAAATAACTTGTATTTATTGTCAGCCTTTTTTTTCTTGCTTACCCATATAGTTTTCACTTCATAAGTTTACTAAGAAGTAAAGCATACAAACTTTTAACACACGTTATTACAAAAAAGTATCATTACAAACTATTAAACAAAGAGATAAACCTACCCAAGACATTCAAATAAACTGCATGGAAGGGTAAAATGTGTTAGTTTGTCATAAATGGGTAACATGTGTTATGTGATTTGATAAAGTTAAACGGTTGCTCCAATATACCAATGAGAAGATCTAGAAAAAAAGGTAACATGTGTTAGTGAGGTAGCATTTGTTAAAGTTGTATACTAAGAAATAAAGCATACAAACAATTAACACACGTTATTACAAAGTATGATTACAAACTAGTGACCACTTTAACAAAATAAATCTAGTAATTCTATACATTGACTACCAAAAATAAAACGTTATTCAAAAGTTTTTCTACATATTTTTCTCGGCATCTTTGGACTTCGTATATTAACATATGTTAACCGTGGGGGGTCTTCGTTATCAACTGCAAAACAATAGATGAGATGTTAAACGGCGTGACCAACTCATCATCTAACATACTAACAGAAGTAACACATGTTAACCTACTCAGATATTTCATATAACACACGGAGTGCATATATCCAAAACACAAAAAGACATTATAATTACCTTCCATACATTCACCATTAACTTTAAATAGACATCCATATATCCAAAACACAAAAGACCTAATAACTACCTTCCATACATTCACTATTAACTTCAAACATACTAACATAATAACACATGTTAACATAGTCAGGCATTTCATCAAACACATGGAGTTTGTATATCCAAAACACAAAAGACATTATAATTACCTTCCATACATTCACAACCTAACATAAACAAAAAATAATAATAAAAAAATCAAAAAGGTTAACATAAGTTTTTTTTTTCATTCAAGCATTAGATCAAACACTTGGGGTGCAAACAAAACTATCTCCAAATCTAAAATTGGATTTCACAATGCTCCAACAGACTAACAAAATAACACATGTTAACCCAGTCATGCATTTCATCAAACACATTGAGTGCATATATCCAAAACACAAAAAGACATTATAATTACCTTCCATACATTCACCATTAACTTTAAATAGATATCCAAATATCCAAAACACAAAAGACCTTATAACTACCTTCCATACATTCACTATTAACTTCTAACATACTAACAGATTAACACATGTTAACCCAGTCAGGCATTTCATCAAACATATTAAATAGAAGTAACACATGTTAACCCAGTCAGGCATTTCATCAAACACATGGAGTGCATATATCCAAAACACAAAAGACATTATAATTACCTTCCACACATTAACCATGGTTTCAATCCTCCCACTAATAAATCAGAAGAAGAAAAAAAATAAATTAAAGAATTTGGAGATCTTACTTATAATAAAAAAAACAAATTAAATTAAATAACTTGAGAAACAATAAATCAATCCAACTTATAATTAAAAACCTAACTATCTATAGATCTATAACTGACTTAGTTCAGATCACAAATCCTTCCAACATACAATCCAATAAAAAATTTACTACATACCCTTGCTGGATGCCTCAAGATTGGCCGTCCAAGAAAGGATCTAGAAACAACAAAAACGATGAATATTACTGTTGACTAGGTGTTGTTTCACCTTATCATCGTCTGATCTTCAGATGATATATTAAATTCCATATTAGGATGCGAAGGAGATGAAGGTTATAAGAGCTTTAGATGATAATGGGGAGAATATAGGGAAATGGGTATGTGTATTGGGTTTATGAAATTCAAATTTGAAGAAGATGCATTTTGAAATCTGGATTTTGATAAAGAGAAAGAGATTCAAACTTGAATTTGGGTTTAAAATTGAAAATGAGAGAGAAAGAGAGATTTAAAGGAAAGAAATAAAGAGAAATGTAGAGAGAGATGATGGAACTTTGATGGGTGAAGTGACAAGGGGGAGAAATTACTTGAGTGCCCTTGAATACAATATAATAACATTTTTTCTTTAGGTGATGTGGCACAATAACAACCACATGATAGGTTTTCATAGTTTACACTATAAAGTTGGTTTTCTTCATATACTTACACTATATATATATATATATATATATATATATTTTGAATTATTATTATTTTTATAAGATGTTATAAGATTTAAACTTCGTTCTATTTAAATTCATTCTTGAGTGATTACTGGTTATTCTTTACTGGTTATCCTTGGCGCCGGAGGCGGTGCGGTTTTTGGCTCGGGTTCAACGAGTAGTGCACAACAACTTTTCCACCTCCCAAGGGCGGGGTTTTGTTTTTAGCAGATTGGGATTTTCTATTCAAAAAGGAGTGGCGGCGCAGCTTGTTGCCCGCCTACCTACCATCCTTATGTAATTTACCCCTTTTTTATCAATGGAATCAAATGTTTAAATAATAATAAAAAAAAATTTTACTTATTGGTTGAATGTCTTAAATGCCTATGCATGGGTCGACATGATGTTCTTCTTTTTTTTTTTGAACGACAAATTTTTATTACACCTTTATTTCACCTCACCTTGCATTTGTAAGGATTTGAACTTACAACCTTACATTTATAAGGAGAGACGCCATACCACTAGACCAAGAGGTTATGACTCATGAGTATATGAAAATACAAATTTTCATTTGATAAATTGATTTTGGCTCGACATGATGTTCTTCTATTGTCTTGCATCTTCAAATTTGATCAGATTTTGGCGTAGTTGATATGCGAGTATACAACAAGACCATACATTGATTTGGCCTATGTTCTCAACTTCAACTTCGATTTGTTGGAGTTGTCTTGGCCTTTGGAGGTTGGGCATTTTGTTGATAATTAAAAAATATAGGATATGCACGTATGATTGATTATATTTTTCATTTTTTTTATAACATGTCTATAATTTTAATATCATCAAAATAAGAAGTGTATTTAATAATCCGTGAAAATATTAGCACCTAATATTTTGAACATTTATTTATTAATGTTTTTTTGAACGACCAACAAAACACCAATTTTATTAAAACGCCAAACGGCAAGCGAGACACTAGCACAATCCACTAAAAGACAAACAACATGAAAAAAACAAACAAACAGATAGAACCAACACACAAGACATCTAGTCATCTACCAACCAATACACTGCAATTCAAAGCTCCTTCAAATTTCCCAACTCAAATCCACCTTCTTTAATCTCGCCTTAATCCATAGAAAAGTCATCGATTTTATCTCTCCAATTGTTATTTGAACCGAGGCCTCCTTGTTCTGAACATAGCTTCATTTCTCGTCTTCCAAATCGACCATACCAATGTCAGACATATTGCGTTCAATGCCTTTTTCCATTTCACCGAGCCCCTCAAATACTTGTTTATTATTGTTAACTAATATTGTTTTACAAATACGTACAAGACTACAACTCTACAAGGTACAAGTGCACTCCTTATATGTCAATGGGCTTAAAAGCCCAAGACAATGTAAAAGCTTAAAGACCCAACGTTTTTTGTTTGCAAGTTCCAACTTTGTATTATTGTATATGTTATTATTATTATTCATTTTGGGTTAAACAGAACAGTTGAGTTTGTTTTCTGTTATTTACATTCTGAAAATTTAAATCTTTAAACAGGGGTGAATAGAGTGGCTAGACCTTGGTCCACAACAACTTGCAGCTTACCGTATACCATCAACGACTTTAGGTTCGACTTATACGTCCCTTTCCCTCTCGCCAAAACTTCTCCGTCAGAATCTATGATCCCCTCTTTTTCTGACTCGCCCGTTCGTGTGCCAGGCTCCAAGATCACTGCTTTCACCTGCTCATACATAAAATCCGTTGAGAATCCACAAGTCGGTTGTACTTATAGTTATTATTTTGATATGTCCAAGTGTCTATTGTATGGACTGAATGATGTGAGATTTGTCTAAGGTGACAGAGACGATGCATATATAAGACTTTAAAATAAAACGACATGAGGACATAGTATGAATTTGTATACATACAAGTGTAGCGATCTCTGACCCGTTTGACCAATTTAATTTTTAGCTATTTTTTTAGCTTGCTACATGTTGCAGCTAATATAAAATGTAGAATTACCTTGATGTAGACAACGTAAGGCGATTTAACGTGATCTCCATTGTTCAACTTAGACATCAAGGATATCAACGCTAACTTTGGACACTGCCGCATTACAATCAAGTCCAAATAACCATCGTCAAACTGAAAACCAAATAACACAAGTAAGAATAACTGTAATGACCGGTCATGACTACATATATCATATATGCAAGGACTTTGAGTTTAATAAACAAACCTTGGCATCAGGTGCTGCCATTGTGTGTTCAGCACCCCAAGGAACATTATGAAGCCAAACAGAAACAAATGGACCGTCAAGTTTTCTCCAGTTAAAACTTTTGAAGTTAACCCTCGGACCTTGGTACCCACGCTGCCTAGGTTTAAGAGGTTCCATAGTATCGACACATGAACCGTCTGCCTCCCCTACATCTTCAAATCCAGGTGCAGGTACAAAATGTATACTGCCATTATATTTGCGCAGTCGCAAAATTCGTTTAAGAGCCTATTTTTTTTAGAAATAAAACCTTAATCAGCTATTGTTTTTGCAGAAAATCATCGAATATATAAATTAATAAATGTGCATATACAAGAATCTTGGTTTCACTTTAAGATAACATAGGAACATTATAGATACTCAAAATCAAAAGACTGATATAAATAAAGTTAAAATACTAGGATTAGCCAATTCGAGATGGCAAATCTCCCATTACAAAAAAAAAAAAAAAAAAAAAAAAAAAAAAAAAAAAAAAAAAAACTAATACTCGACGCCTCTGTTTTCCCCGTAAACAACTTATTTAAAGGCACAAATTCCTAACTAACAGCCCATTAATATATCCCCTGACTACATCAGTTTCCCACCTGATTACAGCTGCAATTAATCGGATTATTTAACTGGGTTAAAACTACAATTAATTGGGTCATGGGTCATGGATCTGCAGCAGGAAATGGGTAGATTTGACCCGTTACGTTAGTTGGATATGTATCAGAACATCAAAGGAAATCATAAGCAACTACATGTTAAATTAATGGGCCAATATAAGATCCATACACACATATGTATCTATGTATGCATGTAGGGATAGGAGTGTTCACAGTCTGGTTCACCCAGTTCCAAACCTTAAAGCTGCCAAACCACCAAAACCGAACCACATAAATCATAAACCGGCTGACTTGCTCCGCTTCAGGCGGTTTAGTCAGTTTCAGTGGTATATGAACAACCATCCATGTATGTATATATTTTTCTGTGGGCGAGAGAGAGAGACTAGGGTGGATTTTAGTGCAAGTTTTAAATAAAAAGGCGTGGACTTACATAGAAATCTATTCGGGCGCTTCCCATCCATCGATACTTCTCTGACTCAATGTCTATATCTGATATGAGTCCTTCAAAACACAATAAGAAAACCAACACAATGCATAAGTTAAAAAAAACCCGCAAACTATTGTCAAAATGGAGCGACGATTATAAATTATTTTAACTAGTTTTCAGTGTACCCCATGCAAGCATCAAGACACTAAAAAATACAGTCTCTCCTTGCCAGATTGTCGCTACATCCAAAGAGCGTTTATGCCCTGCCAAAAAACGAAGCATGAAACAAACACAAAGATGTGAACAAAAATAACCAGTGGCGAAGCTTGACCCGAAGGTTCGGGGGGTCGGAAGTCACTAGTTTCGGGGGGATCGAAACCATATATTTCCAAAATTTTCTATGCGAATACTATATAATCGGAACTTCTGCGCGAAAATTCGGGGGGGGGGGGGGGGGGGGGGGGACTAAGCCGCGCCACTGAAAATAACCAACTAAAAAAAAAGTAATATTGATCAAACAATAATATACCTCGAATTGCAGCAAGTACAGCATGAGCCGGTGTGCATGGCTCGCCGGCTGAATCTAAAAGAGATTTAATCATGCCATTCCCAGTACCTTCGCCACAAACATTCATGTTACATTTTAAAGCGAATTGAGCGACAAGTATAAATTTATACATGCTTAAAATATGTAGCGACAGCAAAAACTTTTGTGGAAAATGTTCATGAGAATGTAATGAAGAACCTGCAGGTACGACTCCAAGAGGCGTTTTCAGTGCAGCTGCCCAGTCTTCTCTTTCGAGCAATCCATTCACAACCTACTACAATTTGCATCACATTGGTGATCAGGTAAAGAGGTTCAATCCTTTTCTAAGTTTTAGCAGAAAGATGTTATATGACTAAAGATTTCATATAGCAAAAACAGGTAACAAACCAACCTCAACCAATATGCCATCGCCACTAACACAAATTATACCATCATATTTTGTAAGATCCAATGAGCGAGAAACCTCTTTTGCGTGAAGCTGATATTTGGTTTCTGAAGTTAAGATCAACGCCAACAAGCATCGTTATGTTATGGTAAATAAGACTGGTATATAGACAATCTAGGGGTAGCAGTTTCAAACATGCCATGAAGATAATCAGGTGTTGGGTTGTCATATCTAACCCGTTTAATAGCAGGCGTTTTCACATTGTTTAACTTAATTAACTAAACTCAGCTAATACCCGACCCGTTAACCCATTTAATACAACCCACCAACCCGTTTAACATATTTACAACTTGAACATAGAAATTTACAACGCATCAAATTGTCAACCCATTTTACTTGTTTAGATAAATAGGTTGTGTTCAGGTGTTTGGGTAACACGATTTTAAGAGTCTGGGTTGGGTTTGATATCTATGACACCAACAAATACAAGTGACTTTAACGATTCAACCAGACACGACTGACACCCCTAGTAAATACACGATTAAATGCAAGTAGAACAAACCTTGTACTGTAAATTCAATATTAGCATCCTCAAGTATCGGTTTCACATCATTGGTAAAAAGCTTGGAAGCAGATCTCTTCCCGCCAAACGGATTAACGAATATAAACAGCTTCTTCGGTCGACCTTTCGCAACAATCATAACAAGCAAAACTCAAAACAACATTCAAAACAAACAATCACTCAACATTTTCTCCATCCAACTTTAAAAAGATCATCATCATCATCATACTCAGTTAATCCCACCTATAGCAAAGCTAAGGTAGGGTCTGAGGAGGGTAAGATGTAGACAGCCTTACCCCTAAGAATAGAAAGACTGCTTCCAGTGAGACCCCCGGCTCGATGTGGTTTGGTATCAAGCCTTGGACATAAGGGACAGAACACATAGCAATCGGGACAAACCCGATCGGTGCATGTAACCCTTTGTCTTTTGGCTATCCACGCCACCACATGATGCATGATTAACAGTCTGTCGTTTTTAACATTATTTTCACGAAATTAGTAAAATAACGTCAAAACTAGTGCAACTTTACTTTAATATATCAACACCACAATCCACTCTATTAAATACACAGCTACTTAAACCCCTAATTATGTCATCACAATTAATTTACTAAACACTTAACATTAAATCAAGTATCCACCACCTCCAAAATTCCAAGTAATCTTAGGTGTTTTAACCATCATTTTATTTTATTTTTTTAAAACAAAAACATAGATTAATTTAATATTAAATATAATCATACACCAAAGGACGATTAAATAAGGTGGCAGCAAAGTTTAAAAGAACGGAAACGAGCCTAGAGACGAACTGAGGCGTAACCTCAAAGACAGAGCTCGAGGCGCAGTAAAAAAATAAATATAAAAATTATGTGTCTATAAAAAAAATAAAATACTTGACCTAGAAAAGTTTAAAACATAAAAAACACACATCAAAAATAAAATAATTGACCCAAAAAGTATAAAACACCAAAAAAGCACATCAAAAACACCCAAAACCACGTGAGGCGCCCATTTTCTTAGCGCCTCAGCCCTTAGAGGCGTATGTACAATCTGAACCCCATGAGGCGCGCCCCAGACTCGTTTTCTTAGAGTTTCGCCACGAGGCGCGCCTCAAGGCGTACACCTCACCCGTTTTTTTAACCATGGATGGCAGGTAAGCCGGCAACAAGCTGTGTCACAACCCCTTTATATAACAAAACCGATCCTACTAAAAACAAAGTTGAGGGCCTTAGTTGTCAAATAATTACTATGCACTACCCGCTAAACCCGTTAAAAATAATTCCACACACTCCGAGACTAACAAACCAAAAGTATCAAAGGCAAAAGCGATAATAAACAAACAAACAAACAACTCAATGAATTACCTAACGAATCAATATACCCTTGAATTTTCTCACACAAATTCCTCAACGAATCATGAGACACGGCCTCAAACACAAACCTCTTCCTCACCAAACTCTGTCTACCCACAAGTGCCTTAACTATGATCAGACAGTCAGAACTTGAGAACCCGGTTACCTCTTTCTCTACAGACAAGCATCTTTTATGTTGGACACGATCAGACCACTGGAGCATACCATCAGTGGATAATATAAGTGATGTTTTGAAGCCGTTGACTGATACTTGATCAGAGACAATAATATGTTCTTGTTGTTGTTGATTATTATTATTATGATGATGATCCATGATTATGGGTTGTGGGTTGAGACTGTGAGGAAGCGTGTTGGGTTGGATTTATCGTCGGAGGATCCTGGGTCAGCATCGTACAACTCTTATTACGCCTTAAGACTTGTAGTTTGTTGTTGTCTGGTTTCTTGTTCGTTGGGTTTCAATTTTCAAAGGGTGCTATGTGTTATTTAGGACCCTTGTGTTTTGCAAAAGCACGATATTAACCCTCTATAGTTTTTTTTTTTTTTTTTGAACGGCCAATGAATCAATTCCGAGCACTCTCGGGCACCCTTTTGGTGAATCAGGTACTCGAGAGTGCCCGGGCCACCAATTGCCACCAATTCCCGGGAAAACCCGACCACTCACCCGCCCGAAGGCACGACGGTGAAATAGTCGGTAAAACGGGTCGGGATCAGGACTCGAACCCAAGCCAATGGCCGGGTCATCCCTCATTTCCCATCCACCAATGTCCTCCAAATGTAGCTAGTGGGAATTGAACCCAATCCTCCCATAGGAAACTTTAGGCTCTCAACCAACTGGGCTACAAGTGTTGGACATTAACCCTCTATAGTGATTGGGGACTTATAAGTCGAATAAGTGACTCGTTTATGGATCGGTGGGAACCCGGAATAAGGGTGAAAAAGCGATCCATAACTCAAAAAGTAATTATTATAAAATCTTTTTTAATAATCTAACTGTTGGTCTTATCTATACTACATTATAAAGGAGAAAACATGGACAAATATGTTCAAATTATCCAAAGTTAAGATGGTATACTAAGGGTTTCTTTATAATTTCCTAAATTTTACCACTTTTCTTCCCTAAATGCCCCTACTATACAACCTTTGTTGCCAATTTTACAAATCCATAATGCAACTCATACAAATTATATTAACCTTTGAAACCGTCATTCACCCATCACCTACATTGAATGCAAGTTCATTATCACCGGAAATTGAATCGAAAGATTTATTTCCAGTTGTTTGGAAATTGAATTCTGATGACTTTTGGTGTGATGGAAACGGTGATAAGATTATCGACAGAAATGAAGAAATATTGCTGATTCTTGATGCACATGCCTGTCACAATGAATGTGCCACGTCATATGTTCTTTCAGCAAGATATAGGCCTTTATACAGATAGTAAGACTATTTTTTCCCACGACTGTATTGCCTGTTAATAACAATAGGTAACTTTAATGGACAGTGTCTCGCCTAATACACTTTATATAAATTCTTTCAGCATAAAACAAAAAAACGACATGGCCTGCTGCAAGTTCAAATTAATCAAATTCAATTTCACCAACATTGCCGTCAAATTACGGTATGTTTTTCTATGTTCAGTTCATATATCTCTTGGGTTCAGTTTTCTTTCTAGCCTATGATTCCAAACTAGGAATTGTTGTTAATAATTTGCTTCATGGAACTAAAAGTTGTTGTTGCTACAATCTAAGGTTTTGTTTTTATATTCTTAATTTCCTAGGCATAGTTATTTGTTGCTATTGCTTTCACTGTTGAGTGCTGATTATCGTTTCGTACATTTGTTATTAGTTCTATATGGTGTTTTGTTGCTGATGATTGTTTACTTTTGATCTGGATGACTGTCTAGAAGTAATCGTTAACCTATGTATCGAGTGTCAGTAGATCTATGTGCTTGTAGCTAATTGTTTAGATATTTTCTTCTTTTTTATTATTCATATTATGGGTTGTTAATTACTTTAAAACTGGTTACTCTTTATTTTACATAAACATATTTGCTAATTGTTGATTGTGATTGCATCTAGCCTTGAAAAGAAGCCAAACAAACTTTGCTGGAAATGATAATCATGCTAGCTAGAGGTATTTGCTTTTTGGGAGTTAGCAATTTAGGATATGTATTCCGTTGGAACTAAAAAGAAGTTGTTTATTTTGTATAAAGGATTGGAATAAATAGATCTTTAAGAATTGTATTACCCAATTTTGAAAAATATTTACACTAACATACATATGCACCTTTATTTACCAGTTTAATTCAGAGCATTGTGGTAATGTCTGTTGATATGGATTAAAATGTAGCAAATTCTCATTTATTCAAAGTATACTTAAAAAGGTGTCTTTGCTTTTAATTTCCAAAATAGATCACTATCCCATGAGCGCTCAACTCATCGTATGTGTAGCATGATATAATTTTGTGGAAACAATAAAGTATGTAGTTATGTAATACTTTTTTTTCTTTTTAAGTTTATTTCTATCCCATTTGACCTGTGTTATTTTCAGGATAGATTTTAAATTAGTTAAGGAAAACCATTATTTTTTGCTATACAAACCATATATATTTTTATATAGTCATCCCATAGAATAATTATCTAATAGGTAAGGCTAAAATATTGTTGAATTATGACTCATAAATTCAATAATTATAATCGTAGAGGTAAGTACTACACTGTACAAGTGATGCTACTCAGGCCGATAGAATTACATGTGCATTTTAGTATGTTGAACTCAAACTGAATGAATATGCATGTGCATTGTAGTATTTTTGGTTTGTCATAAACCCGTAACGGGTGGTGGTTTGTAATAGGTGTCATTTTGAATCTAATATCAGTTGAAACACCCGCTACAACGTGCGGACATTCTCACTAGTTATCTATATTATCTTATTAAGGAAGAGTGACGGGTAGGATAGTAATTTTCAATTCCGTACAACTTAAGAAGCAACATGCACAAGTGATTTATGCTTAGATCATGAGGGTATAATTGGAACATTTTGGACATTTAAGACACTTAGAAGGGTATATTAGTCAATTTGCAATGACATTTTAGTTAAAAGTATAAAATTTTTTACCTTAATACCCCTATAATGCACTCTCTTTCTAACCCCCAATTTAATGTTTTATCTATTTGATAGTAATTTCACAACTATTTTAAGATGTCATTTCAAGAGTATAAAGTATAAATCCTTCAATTTTAGCTCTTTTCTTACCATTATGTCATTGTTGTACAAACTTTCAAGGGAATTGTACAAGCTTTGAAAGCAATCATTGTTTTATACAACTTTTGAAACTGTCCTTCTTCATGAATAAAGATCATTAATTACAATCCCTCACCAACTCTACTCATCTCCCTTATTGAAAGTCGATCGCCACTCTCTCCCTTGATGATTTTGATGTTTAATTTGACATTTAATTCATCAACTGAAACATCATAAACCGTTGCAATGTATTGAAGTCGCATGTTCAATGCTTCTTCGTTGGCAACTGATGGTGATTACACACAAAAACTGCCACCGTTGGCAACCTCTTTGTTACCACCACCAACGGCGTAATTTATCTCACACCATCGTCATAAACAATGCTTGATATTCCGCCTGTTTACTCATCCTACTATAGTTACGGCAGCACTGCTGATGCTGGTAATGGTGTCTCCAGGTCCAAAGAATTCTTCTTAATTTACTTGAATTATATAAGTTATTGGTGTGTTCAATTCATGAATGATACTGCATAGAGAAATATGGTTGTAACTTGCCTTTTATGGATGATGGATAACATATCTATAAAGACTCTTTAAAGAGTATTATTTTATACTAAAAATTTGTGCAGCAGATCGTAGATATCTCCTTTCGCTGGCGATCATCAACTCCACTGGTATACTCATTCATATTTTGAACAAACACTCTTATTGCATTTATGCGGTGCTTACAAATTACATAATTCTAACCCTAACACATACTGTTATTTGATTAAGAAGTTCGATCGGATGAGGTTTGTAAATTTAGCTTTGTTGTTTTGTTTATGATATGGTCAATGCATTTGTTACTAAAACTTTTAGAAGACAAACCTGAACATGTTTTTCTTTGCATTAATGACTTAATGTAATGGTTATGTTTACATTTTGTGTTTTGATATGGTTCCTTTTGATATGATATGACAGCGTCACATTGATCAAGACAATACATTTGCTCCTAATCCAAAGCGTTGGAGGTAAATAGTGTGAGTATGCATATAGTCGTTTAATTTAGTTTGTTTTATTTATTTGTTTAATTTTTGTTCTAACCTCCATTTAGTTTCCAGCGACAATGTCTAAAAGAATTGGGAAGAGGCTTGGTTTTAAAAAGTGAGAAGCGCACAAAAGCGATGTGGTCTAAGACCGAGGCACACACAATAGCGGCAGGCTTTTTGTACCCAAGCCGGAAGGTGAGGATATAAATTTCTTTATATATCCCATAGGTTTTAGGATGCTCTATTCAAAACATAGCTATAAATAAGGTTTACAAGGCAAAAAATTCACTGTACAACGTTTTATTCATAAAAACACCCCAAATACAACAAAATACAAGACAAGCGCACCTTAACCTCAAAATTTTCCATAAATATGCTTTTCTTATGTTTCATGTAAAAAGCGCGCCCCAGCGTACAAAAAGTGCCAATAGTTTCACCTTTCATTACGCCTTGTGCCGCCCTCAACGCGGCCTTGGGTGCTTTATGAAAACCATAGCAGCTTGAACACCTATCATCTCTACATGTTCTATTTGGTGCTTTAGGTTGTCAACTTTTACTTTTAAATCTTGTTTATTCCGGCCAATTTTTAAAGCAATTAAATTTTGTGCTATAATCCTAAATTCTTAATATAAGGAAAGCCCTCACTCAAAACCAAATTTTAGAGATGTCATGATGGTACTGTATTTTTTTCTTTGAGCTTTGCTTAAACTGTTTGAGTTAAGTATTGTTCTTTTTTGAGCTGAAGTTCAAATTGTTTGAGTTAGCTTGTTTTATTCATTATTTGTTTTGATTATTTTAATCTATTTCTTTTGGCCTCAATTTTATTTCCACAACATAGAGCACATTTTACATGAAGTGTTTTTCCTTAATATTTCAAATTTAAAGCAATATATATTTGTGATTCAAGAAATTATTCATACCTTTAACTTTTTAAGTCTTTAACATTTATAAAATTAAGTGTAAATGAAGGTTAAGAAAAAGTCATGTAAATCAAATCAAATTGGTCATTTATGTTCCATGCTTAGAGTTTAAGGAGTTTAAGTGAGATTCACCATGTGCGGGCCTTTTTACAAAATCTAATCTTCCGGCATAATGACTCTTGTTGCCAAGATATTGGTAAAAGCTAACAGGAAACGAGTAAATCATGTAAATTGGTCAGTCGTTGTATCGCACGAGTTCCTCACTATGCTAAGTGGTAGAATATTTTTTTACACATTTTATTGATAAAATTCATTTGTGGGTGCATTGGAAGGTAGAAACTTCTATAAAACTAATTGCAAACTTCATTTTACAAAAATATATAACAAAGGCCCTACTGAATTATTTTTACCAAATTAATAACTATAGAAACAAAAATATGAAATGCAGTTTTGTAAAGATTCACGTATCTATAATGTCGTCTAGCATCTCTTATTTTGTTATTTATGTCATTTTTTTATTTATACTCAATTGTTTTTTTTATGGATTGATATACGCTCACCAAAAAATATTAGTACCCGGGACAACGTACGAACATTTCCAATATTGTAAATAAATATGTTTTATATTCAAAAATAATTACTTCTATTAAGATTTAATTTATGGAATAAAATATTGTCGATTTAGCCAAAACTATTAATATAGTTAGGTTCATGCTTATTAAAAAAACCTTAATGCAAAATTTAACAAGGATTTCAGATTCGAATTCGGATTCGAATTTTTTTTGAAAACCCCTATCACAAACCCAAACAACAACTAAGAGGCGATAAAACAAACGCACCCGTAGCAACGCGCGTGCATTCCTACTAGTTTATTAAGTCTAGAAGTTGGTTATGTTGACTGAAATTAACGTTTCAGTTATGGTCTTTTACAATTATGTTACTTTGACCAATTTTAATGTGTTGGCTAGTAGGTTAGCCTATAAATAAAGGTTCACTTGTAATGTTAAGAAAAACTTTTGATATTAATAATTTTTTTCTATACGAGTTTTATCTCTAAACGTCTTCTAGAACGTATCTAGTGTTTTGTCGCTTTTGTTCCGCGTCATATAGTTTCAGATGTTGTGAGATGGTTACTAATGGGTGTACCGGTGCACTAGGCTCTCGCGTTTGCGAAGGGTCTGAGGAGGGGGCGGATCGCTTCAACTTCATGATATGATATATGGAGCGCAGCCTACCTTACATTTTGTGTAAGAGATTGTTTCCATGGCTTGAACATGTGACCCCAGGGTCGCAAAACAACAACCTTACATGTTCCTCCAAGGTCCGCTCTCTTGTTAGTAACTCATTACTACTTACTAAAACATAGCTATGCGGTGATAGAAACATTGTCCAGTGAATTATATTATACTAATTTGTTGTGTATCATGGATCATACATTTTACTTTTAGTTTTTTTTTTTAATCTCGATACTTTTACATCATTTACATTTTAACTCTGGTATTTTTTTCACTTTCAACTTTGGTTCTTTGCGCTTTATAGCTTCACGACACTGGTGGTGGTGTTTTTAATCGGGTAAGGGGTAACCGGCTTCAACTCAACACGACAAGGGCCCGGGTGTTTAAGTCCAACATGTGATACACGATTTTATTAAACTTTGATAATAACCATTATAAAGATGGTGTGTCAAATCTATACTTTTCGGTCATATTTTTGCTTTGTCTAATCAATTAACATTTTTTAAGTTATTCTTATACATGTTTTTTTATATATTATATCCTATATTCACTTTTTTTGTTTTTTTATATCTCTTTTGTCTACTTTTTTGTTATTTATATCTCTTTGTCTACTTTTTTGTTTTATGAGATTCATCTATTTTTTATTCTCATTACAATTTTTCATAAATTTTATAAAACTATCTGATAAAAATAATACTTTGTAGTTATTTTGAACGATGGTAAACCCCCCATAAGTTTAACTATGGGTGGCAAAATGAGTAGGTTAGGTTGTATTGGGTTGGGTTGGTTGTTGGGTCAGGATGAGTTTGGGTCAGGATGGGGTTGGGGCAAGATGGGTAGATTAAAAAATAAGTTAGGATGGGTTGGGTCTTGATGGGTTTGGGTCTGGATGGTTTGGATTAGGATAGGTTCACATCAAAATAGATTAAAAAATTTTAAAAAGATTAAAATAACAATACAAAATTAAAAAAGTAAAAAAAAACAAATTTAAAATTATAAAAAACAAAACTTAAAAATAAAATTTTAAGGGATCCGAAATATTTCATTTCGAACCGGGCCGTTTCGACCCTATCGGGATGGTTAACAACCCGGACCGTTACGAGCCGGCCGGGCCCGGTAGCGACCCAGACTGTTTCGACCTGACCGGACCCGTTAGCGGCTAGGACCGTTTCGACCCGGTCGGGTCTGTTAGTGACCAAAACCGTTTCGACCTGACCGGACACGTTAGCTGTAACACCCCAACCGATGGCGGAAACATCGAGGTGCCACGTGCTGATGATTGTTCAATAGCTCATGGTAACAAATGAAAGTTGAGTATAATTAAATGATTTACAATTGTCATACCAATTAATGATTACATAAACTTGATTCATATAAACTAGGTCAAAAGCTCCTATGTGTTCCAAGACTTCTACAACTTCCAATAGCAAGTAAAACCTGAAACATGTTAAGTTGGAAAGATGGGGGGTCAACTATAAATAGTTGGTAAGAATACATAGGTTTTAGCATGTAATAGAAAACAATATTTTGTATAGCAATCATTGTTGGGATATATCAATGAATAATGTAAGAGTATGAGTCCGACAGGTAACAATGCGTCTTTTGTACAATCAAACCTTGTGTCGACTGAGGCCTAACTCGCAAGTTAGTAAAAGTGTAACAATTTTCGATCATCCCTGAATTTATGCGGGGGGATGGGTTTGTCAGACCTATAGCGCTATAATCTAAATAGACGACTTGATCAATGTTAATGATTGTATTGTGTCTTTTTGTTATAAGTCAAAATGAATCAACAAGCTTCAACATAATGAGAATGAGTAATTTCTATTGTATTAAAAATGTTTAAACATGTTTCACCTCAAAAATGTAAAACAATAAAAAGGAGCTATGTAAACTCACCTTGTTTGCTAGTCTTGAACAAGCTAATGTTGCAAAGAAAAGTAGGCAAGATCCCTGAGGTATTATCCTATTTCAAATAATGGATAATTTAGTTTGGGACCTAATTAAGTCTATATTGTCTAGTTCTAAGGCATTTTATGGTTCTAGTGGGGAAAAATATTTGTTTAAAAATAATAAAAAAAATTGATATCCGATGTTAAATAATTTAAATATTTGAAATGACAAAATAACATGGTCATTTGAATAAGTCTTATTGGAAAAATTGGTTACCAATAGATGTATTATAACAAAATTTTGAAAGAAAAATATTTTTTTTATATTTATTGATAATAAAAAAATTTGTTTATTAAGGTAATTACTTTAATTAAGTTAGAAGTACTAATTTTTCAAATTCACTAAAATAAAGTTTGTAGCTCTGTTTTAGGATATATATATATATATATATATATATATATATATTAATTTTTGTGAATTTTTGATATGAAAATAATCGAAAACGGATTTATAATGAATTATTTATGATTAAAACAATAATAATTATATTAAAAAATAGTTAAATAATTATTTTTGGAAATTGGAAATTATGTTATATAAGAGTTTTTAGTGTTATAAACGCATAATAATTTTTATAGAAACTATACATCTCAATTGATATTTTTAATGAATATTTATATAAAAAATGGTTTTTAAGGCCAAAAGTGTCACACCCTCAAATTCCACTTGCGGGGTTTTACCGCGAGGCGTATGACATACCAGGATCCAAGTCAACGGTCACAATAAACGACATCTATATGCAATAAAAGTTACGTAGAAATACCAACCACGCAGTTTATAAGTAAAGTATAAAACGACAGCGGAAGCAAAATTTAATGTTTACAAAACCAATGTCAAAATGTGAATGCAAACACAACCCGGTTTGCTTATGTATGCAAGACTAGACGCGGTGCGACTCCAGTGCGCCTATGACTCCCTGCTACCTTAGCGACCTGAGAAAACATGCGAAGTTAGACAACACTTAAAGTGCCGGTGAGTCACAGAGATATAGTTTGCAAAAGTTATCATAAGTAAGCCAAACCCAACATCCCTTACATCTATACCTGATGCTAGCTAGACATCGTTACATGATACTATAGTGTCGTGAACCACTGCTGACAAGATAAGAATGCCTCAAACCCGTCACCGGTTCATCACCCGGTGCCGTAAGATATAGGACAAATATGCACCCGCCACCGACCTCCAGTCGGCCCGAGTGGGGCTAGTCAAGCCCAATAGATCTATTCACACCTTCCCCGCTATGTACCCACATATTGATGGTTCACTAAGATATGAGAGGACTTTAATGATGAAAGTATAAGTCACTAAGTATCCATGAGGTATCATGTAATATGTTGGTTTAAAAGTGATGTGTGTAAATGTATATATTAAAAATAACACAAGCTTTAATTAAAACGACTCACCTAAAAACTACACACGCACGGCAAGTGTACCGGTCGCAAAGCAGTAAACAGATAAGACCGAGTATCGAACCCAAAGACGCGAATGCAACTCTAGATCACAACCTATACCGAATACTAGCCTAAATAAATATATACTTAAATGGGGGTATTTTAAACTACTAATTATAAACTTAGAAGAAACTAAATTAAAATAACCTCAACTTCGTATACGAACCTAGGAGGTTGGAGAAATCAGATAGGAAGAAGGCTGGTTACTTAGGTAAAATCCCTAGACACTAGCAATAAATCCTGAATTTGGTAATTAACTTGAGACCCTATTCTTATCTAATAAACATCCTGTTAAAGATGACTCACTAGACTTAAGGCGGGACAAGTGTAGAAATGCTAAAATGGATCTGGATCGCCCTAGCGTACCAAAATCCCATAGAAATCAGATTAAAACCTCTCCTGGATTAAAACCCTCAAACTATGAAGCAGACTTAAACTCTACTGAAGAAAACCTAGGAAAACTCTAAACACGGACAAGTAGCAAACTCGAGTTAGATTTCTCACCCTCAAGAATGGACTGCACATTTTAGTTAATTTATTATATTAGTTTGTTATACTTGTGTCGTACTCCAACTCCAAATACTAGCACGCTAACCTAAATTGACGAACTGGATTGATTTCAAGACCTAGGGGGTATCTCTACATGCCTAGTTCCACAAAACCAATAAACAAACTTCAAATAAAACTAACACCAACACACATATATCAAATCCGACAATAAAAGTTAAAGTCATGTAATTCTACACCTCAAAATTAAAAACCAAAAAACATTAAATGCTGCATAAAATATGTCTAGTTCATAAACCTAAGCAACCATAAAAGTCTAGTTCATAATTAAAATCAGAAACATAGTCATAGAGTCTCGAAAAACAATAATAAACATGTCTTCAAATAAATAAAAACGATACAACAAACCATCGGGTCTTCGAATAATATATCTTTAGTGCACCCCGAACCTTCCCCGTCTCCAAAAATCCTCCAAAACTCCTTAGCTTCACAGTAGCTTCTGGTCGATCACCACAACTTCTTTGATTGAATGAATGTTTGTTCGAAGATAATATTGTTTTTTTCTCAATCCCCTTGCTGCCGTCCTCTTAAAGAATAAACTTCTGGCGGTTGTCATATGAAACAATATATATCCATTCAAAATATTGACCTTCGTGATGTTGTTTTAGGCTTGGGCTACGGCCCAAGTCTCAACATTTATTTTTTTTTATTATTATATTAATATTATATTATTAGTATTATTATTATATACTATTATTACTCCATGCTCTCGTATTAGATGTTCTTGGCTCGACCAACGTTGCTCGTTCACGCTCCAATGTCCATGAACACATACTCTTAAGTGTTCGTGTCTCAATTAAAATTCTTTCTTTTTAAGCTAATTTACCACGAACACCTACAAAAATATAAAATAAATAAATAAGTACTAAAAATTAATAAAAATCTATACAATGACAAAAATATGCCAACAAACGAATACACGCCTAAAACCACTAAAAACTATATACTAAAGACTCAATTATAACAAAAAATACATAAGAGAATAGATGTGTTTTACGACACATCAAACATCCCCACACTTAAACCTTTTTCGTCCCTGAAAAAGAATTATGCTATGGAATCACAGTTAGGTTTACATCCAGTTTCAAAACATAGGTTACTTAATTAATAATCTACTAACGTGTTGATTGCGATTGCAGATATATTGATCCTCTTAAACCCACACCGGTTTCCAAGCCCCTTTTTATTTATGTTAAGTTCATGTTGATTAGTCTATCTAGGGTCTCACTCAAAGGAAGCCACAGTTCCTCCTAATCCCGCCTCAAGCTTATGAAGCTAAAGGAACGACCAATTGACCATTTCCCAACCGTCTTATATAGAAAACCAAGAGAATTTTAAATCATTTTTTTTTCATCTTAGCATACTTAACTCAGAGGGTGTGACCAATCCAAGTCGCTATCCCAGTGGCCAGGCACCTTAAGCTTCAGCATTTTTGCTTTGAT
This sequence comes from Ambrosia trifida, assembly GCA_028751855.1. Lineage (NCBI taxonomy): Eukaryota > Viridiplantae > Streptophyta > Magnoliopsida > Asterales > Asteraceae > Ambrosia > Ambrosia trifida. The sequence goes on from CM054131.1 coordinate 27,522,114, forward strand.
TTCTAATTTTTTTTTAAGTGATTAGAAATTCTAACGGTTTTCTACTTATAACGGTGCTTCTTATACTATTTTTGGCGGTTTCGGTCTCCCCGTTTCTCCTAGATGAGAACCCACAAAATAGCCTAACATAATTAATTTATTACTTTTCAAAGGAAAGCTTTCTACCGGCTGAGCCTACCCACATATCCCAAATCAGACACGTTTTCAATCAATTTTAATCTCTTATTATACATACTATTTGAAAACCGGACACCTAACTTTACCTATCATTTTCCATATTTTATATAATGCAAACTTCAAAATCAGGGACTTTTTTTTTTTTTAGTTTTTTTTTTTTACAGTTTTTTTTTTTACAGTTTTTTTTTTTTTTTTGACTCAAACGACTCTATATACAGACTAAACGACAGTTTCCCATCCCCACACTTAAATTCTACATTGCCCTCAATGTAGGAATAGAAAACAACTCAAAACAAAAAAAATAAAAAAAAAATTCCGAATACAAAAATAAAAAGATGAGGGCAAATTGGAAAAGACTTAGCTGGTTAATTAATGCGTAAGCTCCAAAAACTCTAGTCCAATCCAGCTCGATCGTATAGCATTTTGGTCGCGATCGGCTTTGACAAAATGGTAAACTCTCGGGTTGCTTCAATATAACGTACAGCTCCAGAATCGCCCGAATGGAGATTGAGTACGGGCGGTGCAATCCAAACCTGCGCAAAACGAAAAAAAAACAAAACCCGAGCATAATACCGAACCACACAAAAATAAAAAGACTCAAACTACTAACTTAGACTCAAAATATAACAACAAACAAGAAGACGTACCTGCTTGGCAAAATGGCGGTGAATGGTGGTAGAACCAAATGGGTAGAAAAAAAAAATCTGGTTCTCACTCAACGTGAAGGACACTGGTGATCACAACACGCGTTGCAAGAGAAAAAAAATATAACTTTCCGGGGTAATAGCTGGTTGCATAAGGCGAACAGGTCAGCCCAGACTCCTCACATTACGTGAAAAATCTTTTTTCACAGAAAGTTAATTAATTTTTTTTTTTAAGAAAAATTCTCTTTTATTACCCAAACCTCTACCAAAACTCCCACTCATAAAATATATATAAGGATAATACATGGGATCCGCTCATTGTGAAATTTCCTCTACCTAAGCAAACACGCAAACCTGCTAACTGACTCAAAGACATAAAAAACAAAGATAAAATAGAAAGATAAAAACCTACAAACTACTACCAAAGAACGACCACAAATAAAAAAAATGAAAAGCTAGAAAAAAAAATAGGTATAAATATGAATTTACAAACTCTACAGAGCCTCCCCACACTTAAACTTAATCAGGGGGCTTCTCTTTTATCTGGACCCGATCCAACCCATTTAATTCCACCTGGTCCATATTATTTAGAAAAATTACATTAGTGGAATTTAAAAATATTTTATCGAATTTAAATGGGTCGGGCCACCAATATTTAAATTTACCTGGACCAAACCTGATTCTTGGCATGTAATGAGGGGACTTGTTATCTCTACAACTCCTGACCCTCACCCTGTGTCGGTCCAGGTGCCTCTTCGCCTTCTCCCGTGGTGGTGGCCATGGTGGTGGCACTAATAGCAGTGTTATATCCAATGCCTGCACGGGCCGGCTGTGGTGTTCTTCTTCTTCTTCCACCACTGCTTGTTTCTCATCTTCCTTGTTTGGTGACACTTGGTCAAAATCTTTGTCCACTTCTGAAGCTGACAAATCAACTAACTCATCACCAAACTCTGCTTCCCCATCAGCTGCTTCTTCAAGCAGGTCAGTGGTGTCTTCCTCTTCCACCACTTCTTCCTCAAACAGCCAGCCTGTGGATTCTGAAAAATCCATATCTTCCTCAGCCTCCCCTATCTTCTCCATCATGGCTTTCCTATGCGCGTCCCAGGCTATCATTTCTATCTCCTCATCATCACTCCAGACATCTGCCTCCCAAGGGTATGCTGTTGAACTAGAGATCTGGCAAGGCTGCTCATCCTGCTGAACCAAAGGTGGGACTAAGGCGTCCATTATGGTCTCTGGCTCTAACCCTGAATCCTGCAAAATATCATCCTCACAAGACAAGTGTAAAGAATCATATGGGTCAGTTAAATCATGCACAGAATCAGATGAGTAAGGACAAACAGTTTCAGCAACGGGACTAATACAATCAGGTAATCTAAGTGTTACCATCTCGTCTGGGTCATCATATGTGAAATTAACCTGCTGAACTGGAGGTGGGACTTCAACGTCCATTATAGTCTTCAGTTCATCCACCTGAGCCTCTAGCCTTTTAAGTGCCGCATCTTGTTCCCTCAAAGAGTCGGTGCGCTTGGATAGCAAAGAATCGATATCCTCGAGCATGAGCTGTTGTTTAGCAAGTAAGGCGGCAAAATCGGGTCTAGTGTGAGACGAGACATCCCGATAATCGGGATGTTGATAAAAATGTTGGCTAGGTGGATACTCTGACGAGCTCCCACCATGCCTTTCCTCATACATCTTAGCTTGTAGACGATCAGGCCGACTTTTTATTCTATCTAGTGACTCAGATGTTGCAGGGTTAAACCACTGGTTAGCCTGTGGGTATGAAGGCTGGTATGACTGATATGGCTGCGGCTGCAAATACTCGTTAGCATAATAATCCGTGGAATACCCCGATGAATATGAATGAGGGCATCTTATGGTAAAATGGGGTCCTCCGCAGATCTCGCACATGATAAAAAAAATTATATATTAAGAATAAAAAAAATAATAATAAGAAAAAAAGAAAAAAAAATTATTCACAAAATAGTAGACTAGAAACGGATCGGATAATTCTCAAGAGTGCTAATTGCGTCCCCGGCAACGGCGCCAAAAACTTGATGTGTGTAAATGTATATATTAAAAATAACACAAGCTTTAATTAAAACGACTCACCTAAAAACTACACACGCACGGCAAGTGTACCGGTCGCAAAGCAGTAAACAGATAAGACCGAGTATCGAACCCAAAGACGCGAATGCAACTCTAGATCACAACCTATACCGAATACTAGCCTAAATAAATATATACTTAAATGGGGGTATTTTAAACTACTAATTATAAACTTAGAAGAAACTAAATTAAAATAACCTCAACTTCGTATACGAACCTAGGAGGTTGGAGAAATCAGATAGGAAGAAGGCTGGTTACTTAGGTAAAATCCCTAGACACTAGCAATAAATCCTGAATTTGGTAATTAACTTGAGACCCTATTCTTATCTAATAAACATCCTGTTAAAGATGACTCACTAGACTTAAGGCGGGACAAGTGTAGAAATGCTAAAATGGATCTGGATCGCCCTAGCGTACCAAAATCCCACAGAAATCAGATTAAAACCTCTCCTGGATTAAAACCCTCAAACTATGAAGCAGACTTAAACTCTACTGAAGAAAACCTAGGAAAACTCTAAACACGGACAAGTAGCAAACTCGAGTTAGATTTCTCACCCTCAAGAATGGACTGCACATTTTAGTTAATTTATTATATTAGTTTGTTATACTTGTGTCGTACTCCAACTCCAAATACTAGCACGCTAACCTAAATTGACGAACTAGATTGATTTCAAGACCTAGGGGGTATCTCTACATGCCTAGTTCCACAAAACCAATAAACAAACTTCAAATAAAACTAACACCAACACACATATATCAAATCCGACAATAAAAGTTAAAGTCATGTAATTCTACACCTCAAAATTAAAAACCAAAAAACATTAAATGCTGCATAAAATATGTCTAGTTCATAAACCTAAGCAACCATAAAAGTCTAGTTCATAATTAAAATCAGAAACATAGTCATAGAGTCTCGAAAAACAATAATAAACATGTCTCTAAATAAATAAAAACGATAAAACAAACCACCGGGTCTTCGAATAATATATCTTTAGTGCACCCCGAACCTTCCCCGTCTCCAAAAATCCTCCAAAACTCCTTAGCTTCACAGTAGCTTCTGGTCGATCACCACAACTTCTTTGATTGAATGAATGTTTGTTCGAAGATAATATTGTTTTTTTCTCAATCCCCTTGCTGCCGTCCTCTTAAAGAATAAACTTCTGGCGGTTGTCATATGAAACAATATATATCCATTCAAAATATTGACCTTCGTGATGTTGTTTTAGGCTTGGGCTACAGCCCAAGTCTCAACATTTATTTTTTTTATTATTATATTAATATTATATTATTAGTATTATTATTATATACTATTATTACTCCATGCTCTCGTATTAGATGTTCTTGGCTCGACCAATGTTGCTCGTTCACGCTCCAATGTCCATGAACACATACTCTTAAGTGTTCGTGTCTCAATTAAAATTCTTTCTTTTTAAGCTAATTTACCACGAACACCTACAAAAATATAAAATAAATAAATAAGTACTAAAAATTAATAAAAATCTATACAATGACAAAAATATGCCAACAAACGAATACACGCCTAAAACCACTAAAAACTATATACTAAAGACTCAATTATAACAAAAAATACATAAGAGAATAGATGTGTTTTACGACACATCAAAAAGTTTAGAAAGTTTTACCGCATGTCTCTCCCCCAGAATGTTCCAAAAACAGTAAAGAATGGGGTTGTGACACTCACCTTAGTTTGCGTTCCCAAAATAAGAATTTAGACAAGTCTTGATGATCCCAAGTACCGGCGATCTATCAATAAAGGTTGTATGAGAGTTGTGACTAATAACCCCAAGGCTATTCAGTCCCCGATTGTCCAGATCATGATTAAGTAAGTTTGAAAACGTGTTTGACAGTGTAACCGACACGTGAAACTGACCCGACATCCCGTTGGTGACCCACTACACAAGTAAATCAAGTACACATAGATTACACACAAGTTTCGAGCATAAAACACTTAGTTTGTATCAAAAATCTCATTTTAGTTAACGTAGGGTCGAAGGTGACTGTAAATGGTCGAAGGAGACTTTAAACGGTCGAATGTGGCTACCTTCGCCCCTTTTCTCCCTCCTTCGCCCATTTGTAATACGTTCGACCATTTAGTAACCAGGTTCGACCCCGGAGTCCCTCCTTCGCACCATCGACCATACGAAGGAGGCCAGGTTCGCCCCTGTTGTGCAATTTTCCCTAAAAACGCTTCAAACACATTCAAAACGACTCGAAACATCATCAAACACAGCAGTCAAACATGGATAACTTATCCCTACAAAACCCTACCGATTTTACACCAAAATCTAGTCGTTTTACAAGTTTCCCAAAATAGTAAATTATGGAGATGTCACATCATCATGCATGCAATCTTTACCCAATTAGGAAACTTTATGAAATCACTCAATAATTAACTTAATATACTCAGATTACTATGAACAATAAACCCCCCCAATCATATTCCTATCACTATCATCATGAACAAGCCCTAGATCTAACCCAAAACCCCCAAAATGGATAAAACATCATCAACAATCAATTGTAACCTATCTCAATCATAAAACATCATCAATAGCAGTCCTAGATCATTGTTATAACATCTATACAGCAGTCAATCATCAAACAATACATAACATCACATAAAACACCATTAACACATGTTAGTTTGTATGAAAACTCATTGTTTATGAATAGGTTTTGTTTAGAAAGACATTAGGAAGGTTTTTATCCATTAAAACATGTTTATATCAGATCTGGACTCTTGGGGTTTAATCAAAATTGTTTAAAAAGGATCTAGAATGAAGAACACACCTTAGATCTTCACTTGTAATGATTTAGAGAGTTGGATTATGAAAAATAAGCTCAAAAACTCCTTCCCCAATGATAATAGTCGAGAGATAGTGTTTAGAGGCGTTTAGGGTTTGTGAAATGATGAAAAATGACTAAGGATGGTATTTATACTATGTCCAGGTTCGACCCCTTCGTATGGGCGAACGTGAAAGTTAAGTGGTCGAAGGAACCATTTCAAAACAGTTAGCCAGGTTCGACCCTTCATATGGGTCGAAGGTAGTCTTATATGGTCGAAGGAGACCTTTTTAGAAAACTGAGGGCCAGGTTCGACCCTTCGAACGGTCGAACCAGAGAGGTGTCATTTTCATATTTCCAGTTTGTCGTGTTTAGCACATTTTAACGCACCTTAACGCATGAACATGTAACCCTAATCTATGTTTCACATAATTAAGCATGGACAATCATCTAAACATCATTTAAACACATACTTGTATATGATCCACCATATAAGAATCATTCTACACATAACACTTAATTTAGCTTATGTAATTCACCAATAACGGGACTCAAGACGCGTGTATATGTAAAAGACACCAATGATCCTTCAGATCATTGAACTCTGGACAATACGTAAGAAAACCCCGACTCAACTAACCCAGTTAAGTACGTAATTAAACTGTTTCCCGCTAAGGTAGACTTATAAGTTTTAAATATGTTAAGTCAAATATGCCGGGTGTCACATCATCCCCTCGTTGAAAGAATTTTCGTCCCGAAAATTGTACGAAGTCAAAAGGAAGAAGACGAAAAGAAAGAAACGAAAGAAAATTTACCGGTTGTCACATCATCCCCCCGTTGAAAGGAATCTCGCCCCGAGATTCACTCAGCTTCAGCGGTCACATGTCTAGATTCGAACGGACGCTTAGGAAAAAGATGAGGATATTTGGACTTCATCATGTCCTCCCGTGTGACATCCGTCACCCTCGACTTTCATCTAGTTACAATTTTAGTCCTTCAAACATTTCTTGTAGTCGTTGTCGTTTTCAATTTCAATAAATGTGCGAAATTTAAGTTATATTATTTGCAGGTATTGTGAATCTCGATCTCGATTTAATCTAACACGTTTGTCGCGACGTTATTCGAAAAAAAATATATATATCATAAAAAAAAAAATTCAAGTTTATAAAAGTTTTAAGTAAAATAGTTAACTTAGTTAGTTTTTATTAAGGAAAAATTAACAAGGAAACACTAAAACTAATTTAAGTTAAATAAGAGGGACCAGTTTTGACAATATGCGAAAGTTTAAAAAAAAAGAACATTCATCTGCTGCTGCTCGAGTTTCCGGCCAAGAAGGAATCCGGCCGCCGGATTTCAATTCCGGCGAAGTCTCAAAACGTGTTTTAACGTCTATTTCAATAATTAAATGGTTCCAAACGACTTCTCCATCAATAATTATCGCATTACAACCATTTATTTGGCTTAATGACGAGTTTTAAAGGCGTTAAATCGTGGGTTTATTAGAGTAACCGGCGAGTTTTAATAATCGACCTTAAACGCGTTTGTAATCGTGTATAAATACCTAGATAATTGTAGATGGTTGCTGCACCATTACACAACAAAACCCACTACAAATTTCATACAAAATCGTCCAGAAATCCTCTCTAAATCGCGTTTTTTTTGGCGAGAAAAGAAGCTTCAATCGTGGTCCTAAAAACGAGTTGTAAGTGTTTAATCTTGCTTGTTTTATCTTAGTCGAGCCTTGTAGGATAAAACCCCCTTATTACAAAGCTTCAAACATACTTGAATCGGGTTAATTAAACAATGGTTGAGGTTAGGGTTCTTGGGCTAGATAATTGGGGAAGAAGAAGATGTTGTGTTTTTATATAAATAAAATTTGGGTTGGATAAAATCAACAAAATGAGACTTGGCCTAGTGGTTGGGTCTGTTGGTTTGGAGCCTGAGGACCCGGGTTCGAGACCCTCTCACCACGAAATTTTGTTATTTTTTTATGGAGATTATTTTAGGTAATATTCATATATATAAATATATAAATACTTCGTTTTCCTTATAATATTCATAATAAATCCATTATCTATCCAAAAATTATGAAAATTTAGACATAACATCTTGACATCTAAAATAAGATTTCCACACTTTTATTTTCCGGAAAATGTATCAATTTTATATTTTTATTGAATTTAATCGTTTTAATCATAATTAAATGATTAAAAATTCATTTTAAGAGATTTTAACCTCAAATTTTCTGGAGATTTATTTCTATGAATAATAAACTGTAATAAAATATAATTTCTTATAAAATGATTATTTTTGTTATTTTTACTAATTTTAATCATTAAAACATCATTTAAATTCGTTAAAAATGTTTTAAATGCAAATAAATTAAAAGAAATTATGGAAATATTATTTTAGTATTCCACATCATAAAATAATTATTTCTCATAATAATATCATTTTGGGATCATACCCTGTATTATTCATGCTATTTATAATTAAATTAGATATAATAATAAATTGTTTAATTAAATACAAATCATTAACTTTATTTCAAGGTTATTTTTCTATAAAATGGGATTTATATCTATATGTGAAACACATAAGAGTTTTAGTCATTTATTAAATCGTAAATATATTTATTTCAAAAACTGTCGTTCAAATTATTACTAGAAATTTCATCTTCCCTAAATACGAGTCTAGCAAGCCCTAAATGCCTTAGATGATTCGTCGTCTTAGATTTTTTTTAGACATTGTCCTCATTTAGTGTTGTATATATAGGTTGAGTTCCTCGGAATTCTTAAGCCTTTACGACGAACTTTCTCGGAATTTATATTTAGCGAACTGTGAGTATATCTTTCCCCTTTTTTACTATTTACACTTTTGGGGTGATTCATGTACCATTGTTATTAAACTTACGTATATTATTTACAAAGCAATGTGCTCTTTGATATGTTTTGTGTGAATTGTATGAACGATTTGTCAAAGTCATTAACCTTTGGGCCGCACCTAACAATGAGTAGTACTACGAATTATATCCCTTGGTTACTTACGTGAACGAGTTAAGTCCTTGGTCATTGTTATGGTTTTTCTTGAACGATGGGTGAACGATTATTGAACGATGGGAGGCTTGATTTTGACCCTTTTACATATTACAAACATCAAGGCACATAAATTGCAAATTACTGCTTGAACGAAAATGGATATACTCACCAATGCATTATATGTGTTGACAAATTATTTTGTACATGTTTCAGGTGAAGTTTGATCTTGCATGCTTTTCACGCTTAGGCTGGACCTAGTGCTTAAATAAAAGTTGAACATTTATTATTTATGTTTGAGATTTATATTAAGACTCTTTGTATTTCGTTTTGAACAATGCAAGTTATTTGCTATTAATATTTACAATTTAGTCCATGTGCTATTGAACAATCGTCACTACGTGACACCTCGATGTTTCCGCCATCGGTTGGGGTGTTACAGATTGGTATCAGAGCCATGGTTATAGGGAATTAGGTTATTAGTAAATGCTTTTGACCTAGACTATAACTAAGCTACCCATTATATGTTTTCTTTTATCCTCATATTTCTTTAGATATATTTTTCTCCTTTTACTTTTCATTATATTCGAGGAAGATTTTATTCTACAAATGAAACGAAAACACCAAGTTAGGAGTGATATCTATACCTTGGTGAATAGTTTCACTCTTTATATGATTTAGTTATTTATTTATTTATCTTGGGATATTTTCCTTTCGAGATAGGAGACGTCCAAATCTCAAGGAATCTATCCCTCCAAAAGAAACTTAAATCACTAAGCTAGGAGTGATATCCTTATCTTAGTGACCAGTTTCACTCCATCGTATTTTTATTTTTTGGAAGTATATCTTTAAGTTAGGAGTGAAATCCACATCTCAAGGATATATATATTTCCACATTTCAAGATCCGCTAAAGTTTTGGAAATTATTTGTGACGGGGCACGTGCAATCTGGAAGGGTGAGCGCCTGTATTCTGAGTTTTCTGTCTAGGTTGGTAATTCGCATAAATCCCAATCAGACGAGGGACCCGTTTACCTACCTGGGAATTCTCGGGATGAGCATTCACTTATAGGCTAAAGTACGCCCCCACAAATCACTAATAATATTTCAATTACTTTAGTCAGTCAACAGTTTCTTTGGAAACACTCTTATATCTCGTTTTATACTTGGTATTGTTTTTCATTTGAAATGATTTTCTTTATGATGTTCATAATTTTTCTTAAATCAATTTATAATTACTATATCTCATGTTATGTGTTACTTGTCTTGATATAAACTATGACATTTCCAAGATTTTTGGAATCAAATCTCATAATTATTGTTCACTTTTGTAGATGTCTGATCGCGAATCTCGTAAGAGAGCCTCGAAGCGTCAGGCTAAACTAAAATCTGATCAGCGCATCGCGACCATGCTCAATGACAAGTTGGAAACACTTGTTCCTAACATCATTAACGCTATTATTCCAAACCTTAACCTGAACGGTAGCTCGAATGGGAACTCTAACGGGAATACAAATGGAAATGGTGGGACTAGTGAGAATAAGTGCACTTTCAAGCACTTCAACTCATGTCATCCCAACAAGTTTAATGGCACTGAGGGAGCCACTGGATTACTTGAATGGTTCGAAAGTATGGAGAATACGTTCATTAATAGCGACTGTCCAGCCAACCTACGTGTTCGTCATGCCACGGGTGTTCTTCAAAAGAGAGCGCTCACTTGGTGGAATGGTGAAAAACATGCTCAAGGGACGGAAGCTGCTTTAGCTATGTCTTGGGATGATTTCAAAATCGCCATGACTACTGAGTTCTGTCCTCGTAGTGAGATGAAGAAGTTGGAGGATGAGTTCTATCACCTCAAGCAGGATAGTGGAAATAATGTTCCCTACAACAACCGTTACCACGAGTTGAGCTTACTGATTCCTCGTATGGTAACCCCGGTATCCTTGGCCATTGAGAAGTATATTGAGGGACTGCCACCTCAGATTCATGATTCGGTTATGGGAAGTAAACCCGCTACTGTAGAGGATGCCATCCGTCTCGCAGCGTCTCTTACTGACAAGTATGTCAAGGATGGTACTCTAACTCGTAAGGGTACTAAAAGGCCTACTGAAACTACTTCAAACCCTGCTATCACTGAACCTTCCCAAGAAAACTCTGCCTCTGCCTCTAGTTCCAATAAGAAACGAAAAGGTGGAAACCAAAACTATGCTGTTGTTGCACCTCTTAAACAAGTTCCTGTTGCAAACCCACCTGCTGCACCCCAAACTCAAAAGGTTCAAGAGAACTATGCAGGTGTGCACCCTAAGTGCACCACATGCAACTCTCACCACCCGATCAACCGACCCTGCTGGAAATGTGACACGTGTGGTCGACTGGGTCATACCACCCCTTTCTGTCGTATTGTTAATCGGCCCGTGAATAACCCACAGACTGCTACCCAAAACCAGGGAGTTGGTCAACCCAGAGTTTGTTACGTTTGTGGTGATCCCGACCATATGTTAAATAGATGCCCTCATCTCACGGCTTTTATCCAGACCCGTCAACACAACCCAGCAGCCCCGGCAGTTCCAGCAATTCAAGCAGCTCCAGCTCGTGGTCGTGCTTTCAACATCAATGCTAACCAAGATCAAGCTATCAACGACGTTGTCAATGGTACATTTCTTATTACTAACTTATATGCTTCGATTTTTTTTTACCGGTGCGGATGGGAGTTTTGTCTCGTTAGAATTTGAACCCTTGCTTGCTCGTACTTGTCCTCACTGTACCCATCCTTTTACTGTGGAGGTTGCTAATGGCAATTTTATTCTTATAAAATTAATGCTCCCTAATTGCACGTTGAACTTAAACGATTATAATTTTTATGTAGATCTTATGTCTGTAATTAGGAGTTTTATGAATCGAGTTAGTAAACCTTTCTTGAACCAATACGTAAGTGTTTTTTTTTTTCGTCGATAACATACTCATATATTCCACAACCAGAAATCTTCACTTGAAAGAAATTTCGAGACAAATTTTCTAAAGTAGGGGAGACTGTGACATCCGTCACCCTCGACTTTCATCTAGTTACAATTTTAGTCCTTCAAACATTTCTTGTAGTCGTTGTCGTTTTCAATTTCAATAAATGTGCGAAATTTAAGTTATATTATTTGCAGGTATTGTGAATCTCGATCTCGATTTAATCTAACACGTTTGTCGCGACGTTATTCGAAAAAAAATATATATATCATAAAAAAAAAAATTCAAGTTTATAAAAGTTTTAAGTAAAATAGTTAACTTAGTTAGTTTTTATTAAGGAAAAATTAACAAGGAAACACTAAAACTAATTTAAGTTAAATAAGAGGGACTAGTTTTGACAATATGCGAAAGTTTAAAAAAAAAGAACATTCATCTGCTGCTGCTCGAGTTTCCGGCCAAGAAGGAATCCGGCCGCCGGATTTCAATTCCGGCGAAGTCTCAAAACGTGTTTTAACGTCTATTTCAATAATTAAATGGTTCCAAACGACTTCTCCATCAATAATTATCGCATTACAACCATTTATTTGGCTTAATGACGAGTTTTAAAGGCGTTAAATCGTGGGTTTATTAGAGTAACCGGCGAGTTTTAATAATCGACCTTAAACGCGTTTGTAATCGTGTATAAATACCTAGATAATTGTAGATGGTTGCTGCACCATTACACAACAAAACCCACTACAAATTTCATACAAAATCGTCCAGAAATCCTCTCTAAATCGCGTTTTTTTTGGCGAGAAAAGAAGCTTCAATCGTGGTCCTAAAAACGAGTTGTAAGTGTTTAATCTTGCTTGTTTTATCTTAGTCGAGCCTTGTAGGATAAAACCCCCTTATTACAAAGCTTCAAACATACTTGAATCGGGTTAATTAAACAATGGTTGAGGTTAGGGTTCTTGGGCTAGATAATCGGGGAAGAAGAAGATGTTGTGTTTTTATATAAATAAAATTTGGGTTGGATAAAATCAACAAAATGAGACTTGGCCTAGTGGTTGGGTCTGTTGGTTTGGAGCCTGAGGACCCGGGTTCGAGACCCTCTCACCACGAAATTTTGTTATTTTTTTTATGGAGATTATTTTAGGTAATATTCATATATATAAATATATAAATACTTCTTTTTCCTTATAATATTCATAATAAATCCATTATCTATCCAAAAATTATGAAAATTTAGACATAACATCTTGACATCTAAAATAAGATTTCCACACTTTTATTTTCCGGAAAATGTATCAATTTTATATTTTTATTGAATTTAATCGTTTTAATCATAATTAAATGATTAAAAATTCATTTTAAGAGATTTTAACCTCAAATTTTCTGGAGATTTATTTCTATGAATAATAAACTGTAATAAAATATAATTTCTTATAAAATGATTATTTTTGTTATTTTTACTAATTTTAATCATTAAAACATCATTTAAATTCGTTAAAAATGTTTTAAATGCAAATAAATTAAAAGAAATTATGGAAATATTATTTTAGTATTCCACATCATAAAATAATTATTTCTCATAATAATATCATTTTGGGATCATACCCTGTATTATTCATGCTATTTATAATTAAATTAGATATAATAATAAATTGTTTAATTAAATACAAATCATTAACTTTATTTCAAGGTTATTTTTCTATAAAATGGGATTTATATCTATATGTGAAACACATAAGAGTTTTAGTCATTTATTAAATCGTAAATATATTTATTTCAAAAACTGTCGTTCAAATTATTACTAGAAATTTCATCTTCCCTAAATACGAGTCTAGCAAGCCCTAAATGCCTTAGATGATTCGTCGTCTTAGATTTTTTTTAGACATTGTCCTCATTTAGTGTTGTATATATAGGTTGAGTTCCTCGGAATTCTTAAGCCTTTACGACGAACTTTCTCGGAATTTATATTTAGCGAACTGTGAGTATATCTTTCCCCTTTTTTACTATTTACACTTTTGGGGTGATTCATGTACCATTGTTATTAAACTTACGTATATTATTTACAAAGCAATGTGCTCTTTGATATGTTTTGTGTGAATTGTATGAATGATTTGTCAAAGTCATTAACCTTTGGGCCGCACCTAACAATGAGTAGTACTACGAATTATATCCCTTGGTTACTTACGTGAACGAGTTAAGTCCTTGGTCATTGTTATGGTTTTTCTTGAACGATGGGTGAACGATTATTGAACGATGGGAGGCTTGATTTTGACCCTTTTACATATTACAAACATCAAGGCACATAAATTGCAAATTACTGCTTGAACGAAAATGGATATACTCACCAATGCATTATATGTGTTGACAAATTATTTTGTACATGTTTCAGGTGAAGTTTGATCTTGCATGCTTTTCACGCTTAGGCTGGACCTAGTGCTTAAATAAAAGTTGAACATTTATTATTTATGTTTGAGATTTATATTAAGACTCTTTGTATTTCGTTTTGAACAATGCAAGTTATTTGCTATTAATATTTACAATTTAGTCCATGTGCTATTGAACAATCGTCACTACGTGACACCTCGATGTTTCCGCCATCGGTTGGGGTGTTACATCCCGTTCCCACGTGAACTCCGGTCCACGATTTGAATTCCAACGGACCTTAACGATTCGGATTTTACTCCGACGAAGACTACGAATCTTGTAGTCTAGGATTTCAACTGGTTCCTCCACAATGCGAAGACGATCGTCAACCTTGATCTCTTCCAAAGGAACAATAAGAGATTCATCCGCTAAACACTTCTTCAAGTTAGACACATGGAAGACGTTGTGGACACTGCCGAGCTCCGCCGGCAAGTCAAGTTTGTATGCCACCGGTCCAATTCGTTCCAGAATTGCGAATGGTCCGACATAACGAGGGTTAAGTTTGCCACGCTTCCCAAAGCGTATGACGCCCTTCCATGGAGAAACTTTTAGAAGTACCTTGTCCCCAACCTGGAACTCCAAAGGTTTGCGACGGCGATCGGCATAACTCTTCTGACGATCCCGTGCAGCTGCTAAACGATTACGGATTTGCACGATTTTCTCCGAAGTTTCGTACACAAGTTCCGGACCAGTGAGCTGACTCTCGCCCACCTCAGCCCAACAGATAGGAGACCGGCATTTCCGTCCGTAAAGAGCCTCGAACGGAGCTGCCTTAATGCTAGAATGGTAGCTGTTGTTGTAAGAGAACTCCACCAACGGCAGGTGATTCTCCCAACCTTTGCCAAAATCAATAACGCATGCGCGAAGCATGTCCTCCAAAGTTTGAATCGTCCGCTCACTCTGACCGTCCGTTTGCGGATGATAAGCTGTACTCATATCCAACTGAGTACCTAAGGCTTTATGTAGGACCTTCCAGAAACGCGAAGCAAAGCGAGAATCACGATCAGAAATGATAGAAACAGGCACCCCGTGCTTAGAAACCACTTCCTTAAGATAAATGCGAGCCAAGCGCTCGAGTCCGTCAGTTTCCTTAATAGGAAGGAAGTGTGCTGATTTTGTCAACCTGTCGACAATCACCCAAATCATATCACAACCATTTGGCGATTTCGGTAGTTTGGTGACAAAATCCATCGTGATTCGCTCCCACTTCCATTCGGGAAGTTCTGGCTGTTGCAGGAGACCAGACGGCCTCTGGTACTCCACCTTGACCTTCGCACAAGTCAAGCATTTGCTAACATAGGAGGCGATGTTAGCTTTCATGTTTGGCCACCAGTAGAGTATCTTCAAGTCCTGATACATCTTGTCGGAGCCCGGATGAATAGAGTATCGAGATTTGTGAGCTTCGTCCAAGACAAGCTCCCGTAATCCCCCAAACAGTGGTACCCAAACTCGTTCCGCAAAGTAATGTAGGCCATCAGACCTAAGTTCGAGGTGCTTGTCAGCATTGTGCATAGTTTCAGCTTTTAGGTTTTCCTCCTTCAAAGCTTCAAGTTGCGCAGAACGAATCTGGTCAGGTAGAGAAGAATGGATAGTGAGCTGTAAAGCTCTGACACGTCGCAGGTTCGCAGATTCCTTCCTGCTCAAGGCGTCAGCCACAACGTTCGCCTTGCCAGGATGGTACTTAATGGAACAATCATAATCGTTAAGAAGCTCGACCCAGCGACGCTGCCTCATATTCAACACCTTCTGATCAAAAATGTGCTGGAGACTCTTGTGATCGGTATAAACATCGCACTTGGTACCGTACAAGTAATGCCTCCAGATCTTCAGAGCGAAAACCACCGCTCCCAATTCCAAATCGTGGGTAGTGTAGTTCTTCTCGTGAACCTTAAGTTGACGAGAAGCGTAAGCAATAACTTTCCCGCGTTGCATCAACACACAACCGAGACCAGGAATAGAGGCGTCACAGTACACGACGAAGTCATCCGTACCATCTGGTAAGGACAAGATAGGTGCAGTGCAGAGTTTAAGTTTCAGCAATTGGAATGCCGATTCCTGCGAATCACCCCAGTCAAACTTCTGGTCCTTTTGGGTGAGAGTAGTGAGGGGTTGAGCGATCTTCGAAAATCCCTCAATGAAACGACAATAATAACCCGCGAGACCAAGGAATTGTCGCACCTCAGATGGCGTATTTGGTGCTTCCCAGTCTTTAATAGCCTCGATCTTAGCCGGATCGACATGAATCCCAAGTTCATTCACCACATGACCTAGAAACTGAACTTCGCGTAACCAAAAGTCACACTTCGAGAACTTAGCATACAGTTGTTCCCGTCTCAAGAGTTCCAAGACAAGTCGCAAGTGTTCCTCGTGGTCCACCTTGCTCTTGGAATAGATCAGAATGTCATCAATGAAGACGATGACAAATTTATCAAGGTAAGGCTTACAGACACGGTTCATAAGATCCATGAAAACCGCTGGTGCGTTGGTGAGACCAAAGGGCATAACCAAAAACTCAAAATGGCCGTAACGAGTACGAAAAGCAGTCTTCGGAACATCGGATTCCTGCACGCGCAACTGGTGATACCCAGACCTTAAGTCAATCTTCGAATAATAGCTGGAACCCTGAAGCTGGTCAAAGAGGTCATCAATACGAGGAAGAGGATAACGATTCTTGATGGTCACCTTGTTCAGCTCACGATAATCGATACACATACGAAGGCTCCCGTCTTTCTTCTTCACAAACAGAATAGGGGCTCCCCACGGAGAAGAGCTAGGCCGAATGAAACCCTTTTCCAAGAGTTCTTGTAACTGGTTGGACAACTCCAACATCTCTGGAGGTGCAAGACGATAAGGGGCTCGAGCAATAGGGGCCGCACCAGGTGCGAGATCAATACCAAACTCAACCTGACGATAGGGAGGAAGACCAGGTAGGTCATCAGGAAACACATCAGGAAAGTCACGAACCACGGGAATATCCTCGATCTTCTTTCCACCATCAGAAGAAACAGAAACAAGTGCCAGAATGGCCGAATAACCCTTCCGAAGATACTTGTGGGCTTTCATACAAGAAATGATGCTCAACGGAGCGCCGCACTTCTCACCATGCACCGAGAGGATCTCTCCATCAGGGAGAGGAATACGAATAATCTTATCAAAGCAGACGATCTCCGCACGATACAAGGACAACCAATCCATGCCTACAACGACATCAAAACTACCCAAGGACACCGGCATAAGGTCAATAGGGAAAGACAAACCCGAAAGTTCCAAACGACATTCCCGAAGAATATGTGTCGCCTCAATGTTCTTACCATCAGCCAATTCTACCAAGTACTTAGCCTCTAAGGGTGTAGGTACTATGTCTAGCAACTGACTAAACCCTACCGATACAAAGCTCCTATCGGCACCAGAATCAAATAAAACAGAAGCATAGCGATCGTTAAGAAGGAACGTACCGGTAACAGTATCTGGGTCCTGTCGGGCTTCCCCCGATCCAATGACGAAGACTCGTGCGTTCCCGCCGCCGCCTCCGTTGTTCCTGTTACCCCCACCGTTCTTTCCACCATCACCCTGCTTCAACTTGGGACAGTCCCGCTTAAAGTGACCAGCCTGACCACAGTTGTAACAACCCTGGTTCGTCTGGTTAGCAGCCTGAGGAGCAGGTTTGTCGCTCAAACGAACACGACAAGTCTGAACCTCATGTCCCGGCTTCCCACACCGCTGACAAGTAGTGAGCTTGCGGCATGGCCCATTATGGTGATAGCTACACTTGTTGCACTTCGGGTAACTACCATGATAAGAACCAGTCTTTTGCCCAGATGAAGGGGTAGAAGACTTAGACCTCTTATGTTGCTGCTGGGGCTGGGATGGGGCAGAGTTCTTCACAGAGCTCTCCCACTTTCGCTTACTACCACAATCAGGGGCCTTCACAACAGAACCTCTAGGTGGCAGAGTACCTTCTTCCACCTTCTGGTTGGTCAGCTTATGAGCCAACCGAATAGTACCCTGAAGAGTAGCACAGTCATTCGCGGTAACCAGCCCACGAATTTCAGGTACGAGTCCAGCAACAAAGAATTCTATCTTCTTGTAGTCCGGAGTATCAGCATCCAAACACATAAGGACCAACTCATGAAAACGAACAACATATTCCTCTATCTCCGAACCAACCATAGTATGATTCCACAATTCCTGCTCCAGCTTCTTGATCTCATCACGGGGACAATACTCAGTCTTCAAACGAAACAAGAACTCATCCCAAGGCATGGCATTGGCCTCGGCCAATCCAACAGTCTGAATAACGGTATTCCACCACGTCAAAGCACGATTCTCAAAAGTGCCAAAAGCGTACTTCACATGGTCCACAGCAGGACAGTTACACATCGCAAAAGCAGAAACAACCTTCTCCAACCACCTCAGTAAACCCACTGCACCCTCATTTCCACTAAAGTTATGAGGCTTGCAGTCCATAAACATTTTGTAGGTACAGGTAGGTAGGGATGGCAACGGGTCGGGTATGGTCGGGTTTGGCTATTACCATACCCATACCCGGTTATAAAATCTCATACCATATCCGTCCCATTACCGTCGGGTTTTTGTCGGGTATTACCCGTCGGGTATAGAGCATACCCGCGGGTATCGGGTATACCCATTGGTATTTGCATGTGTATATATATATTTTTTTCTTTTATAGTCTTATGTTTCAAAAAATTGTAATAAGTAACATATATATTATCATCACCATAATAATATTTGAAACATTTAATATGTAAATAAATATATATTATAGTATGAATTTTGAAACTATTTATATATTTCATAGCATATAAATATAAATAACAATGCTATTAGAATATATATTTTAGACGAAAAGTTTATTTTTCAAATAATGTATCTATTAAAATGAAACATTACTAAAAAAAATAGTTAAGAAAAGATATATATAAAACTTAAAAGTTTTCGGGTATATATTTCGGGTAAACGGGTATTTAGTTTCGGGTAATCGGGTCGGGTATCACCTAATACCATACCCGTCCCATACCCGCGAAATATTTTTTTTCCAATACCAAACCCGTCCCATACCCGTCGGGTATCGGGTATACCCGTCCCAAATGCTTCGGGTTTCGGGTATACCCGTCGGGCTCGGGTTTTTTTGCCATCCCTACAGGTAGGAGGATGGGGATGTGGATTAACAGCAGCACCTGCAATAATGCTCAGATAAATAGAACGAACATACCTCTAAGGTATAAAGGAACAGAAGTAGTAGTAGTGTAATTACCACCGGCAAATCCCTGTTGAGCAGCCTGTAAAGCAGCAAGAGCATCAACCACCCGTTGCTGAATTATGTTGTTCAGCTCAGCTTGGGTCATAGTAACCGGCTCATCACCACGACCACCACCGCGACCACCGCCACCACCACGGCGTCCACCACCGCCACCACGGCGTCCACCACCACGAGCAGTAGGCATCCTCTGAACACAGAGAGAACAAAAAGTTCAGATTCGTCACCAGTATTAACGACTAATGCCGAGAATAGAGAACATTTCTGATTTGACCAATCCGTATCAACTACGAATCATCTAATCAGAATACTATGAGTAAGAGAGTTCCGAATGAATACTCATTCCAAAGTGTACTAATCTAAGTACGAGTGTAAGATAGTGTGTGAGTAAGCGTGTCCCTCAAAACAGAGGATAGGATGTCCGAATACGGAACAGATCTCAGAGATACGTCAAATCGCTCCAAAGCGCAACACAACCGTGTTAAGAAATCAATACGTCCATTCCTTCGTCTTCAAACCCCGAAGAAGAAGACAATGGAGAGTAGGCCAAGCCTATGCAAGAATAGATGATGTAACAGACAAGTATGATGATATAGACAACCCGACAAAGTTAATAAGTTTCCCCACTAAAACGACTCATAACGTGTGACCGTCTAGTGTGTGACTCGGCTATAGACCAGACTCTACATGCAGTCCTAGTTCACTATAACCATTGGCTCTGATACCAATCTGTCACACCCTCAAATTCCACTTGCGGGGTTTTACCGCGAGGCGTATGACATACCAGGATCCAAGTCAACGGTCACAATAAACGACATCTATATGCAATAAAAGTTACGTAGAAATACCAACCACGCAGTTTATAAGTAAAGTATAAAACGACAGCGGAAGCAAAATTTAATGTTTACAAAACCAATGTCAAAATGTGAATGCAAACACAACCCGGTTTGCTTATGTATGCAAGACTAGACGCGGTGCGACTCCAGTGCGCCTATGACTCCCTGCTACCTTAGCGACCTGAGAAAACATGCGAAGTTAGACAACACTTAAAGTGCCGGTGAGTCACAGAGATATAGTTTGCAAAAGTTATCATAAGTAAGCCAAACCCAACATCCCTTACATCTATACCTGATGCTAGCTAGACATCGTTACATGATACTATAGTGTCGTGAACCACTGCTGACAAGATAAGAATGCCTCAAACCCGTCACCGGTTCATCACCCGGCGCCGTAAGATATAGGACAAATATGCACCCGCCACCGACCTCCAGTCGGCCCGAGTGGGGCTAGTCAAGCCCAATAGATCTATTCACACCTTCCCCGCTATGTACCCACATATTGATGGTTCACTAAGATATGAGAGGACTTTAATGATGAAAGTATAAGTCACTAAGTATCCATGAGGTATCATGTAATATGTTGGTTTAAAAGTTCAGAAAGTTTTACCGCATGTCTCTCCCCCAGAATGTTCCAAAAACAGTAAAGAATGGGGCTGTGACACTCACCTTAGTTTGCGTTCCCAAAATAAGAATTTAGACAAGTCTTGATGATCCCAAGTACCGGCGATCTATCAATAAAGGTTGTATGAGAGTTGTGACTAATAACCCCAAGGCTATTCAGTCCCCGATTGTCCAGATCATGATTAAGTAAGTTTGAAAACGTGTTTGACAGTGTAACCGACACGTGAAACTGACCCGACATCCCGTTGGTGACCCACTACACAAGTAAATCAAGTACACATAGATTACACACAAGTTTCGAGCATAAAACACTTAGTTTGTATCAAAAATCTCATTTTAGTTAACGTAGGGTCGAAGGTGACTGTAAATGGTCGAAGGAGACTTTAAACGGTCGAATGTGGCTACCTTCGCCCCTTTTCTCCCTCCTTCGCCCATTTGTAATACGTTCGACCATTTAGTAACCAGGTTCGACCCTGGAGTCCCTCCTTCGCACCATCGACCATACGAAGGAGGCCAGGTTCGCCCCTGTTGTGGAATTTTCCCTAAAAACGCTTCAAACACATTCAAAACGACTCGAAACATCATCAAACACAGCAGTCAAGCATGGATAACTTATCCCTACAAAACCCTACCGATTTTACACCAAAATCTAGTCGTTTTACAAGTTTCCCAAAATAGTAAATTATGGAGATGTCACATCATCATGCATGCAATCTTTACCCAATTAGGAAACTTTATGAAATCACTCAATAATTAACTTAATATACTCAGATTACTATGAACAATAAACCCCCCAATCATATTCCTATCACTATCATCATGAACAAGCCCTAGATCTAACCCAAAACCCCCAAAATGGATAAAACATCATCAACAATCAATTGTAACCTATCTCAATCATAAAACATCATCAATAGCAGTCCTAGATCATTGTTATAACATCTATACAGCAGTCAATCATCAAACAATACATAACATCACATAAAACACCATTAACACATGTTAGTTTGTATGAAAACTCATTGTTTATGAATAGGTTTTGTTTAGAAAGACATTAGGAAGGTTTTTATCCATTAAAACATGTTTATATCAGATCTGGACTCTTGGGGTTTAATCAAAATTGTTTAAAAAGGATCTAGAATGAAGAACACACCTTAGATCTTCACTTGTAATGATTTAGAGAGTTGGATTATGAAAAATAAGCTCAAAAACTCCTTCCCCAATGATAATAGTCGAGAGAGAGTGTTTAGAGGCGTTTAGGGTTTGTGAAATGATGAAAAATGACTAAGGATGGTATTTATACTATGTCCAGGTTCGACCCCTTCGTATGGGCGAACGTGGAAGTTAAGTGGTCGAAGGAACCATTTCAAAACAGTTAGCCAGGTTCGACCCTTCATATGGGTCGAAGGTAGTCTTATACGGTCGAAGGAGACCTTTTTAGAAAACTGAGGGCCAGGTTCGACCCTTCGAACGGTCGAACCAGAGAGGTGTCATTTTCATATTTCCAGTTTGTCGTGTTTAGCACATTTTAACGCACCTTAACGCATGAACATGTAACCCTAATCTATGTTTCACATAATTAAGCATGGACAATCATCTAAACATCATTTAAACACATACTTGTATATGATCCACCATATAAGAATCATTCTACACATAACACTTAATTTAGCTTATGTAATTCACCAATAACGGGACTCAAGACGCGTGTATATGTAAAAGACACCAATGATCCTTCAGATCATTGAACTCTGGACAATACGTAAGAAAACCCCGACTCAACTAACCCAGTTAAGTACGTAATTAAACTGTTTCCCGCTAAGGTAGACTTATAAGTTTTAAATATGTTAAGTCAAATATGCCGGGTGTCACAAAAAGAGGCTACCCGGATTCGAACTTGGGACGTAGTCCGGTTCACACACTTTAACTGAATGAAAAACACCAACTGATCTGGCTTGTTTTTGTGTTAGAGGACTGAAACGAATTTTATTTATAGCAGTACGTATGGAATGTATATAAACAAAAGAGAAAAAAAAAGAATGGACGGGACTCGAACCTAAGTCCTGCCGAGACACAAATATTAACAGCAGCCAACTAAACCATAGATCTGTTGGTGTTTTAGTTTTGTTTCAAAATCTTTTTTACTAAAACAGTAATGCATCATCTTCCCCATTTAAACCTTAAGAATCCTAGAATTCCAATCAAGCAAATTATAAACCCATAACCAAAAAAAAATAGAGGGCTATTTGTTAAAAACATGAATACAAACATAGTTCTAAGGTCGATTGAGACTTACGAATCGCGTGGCTTTCCAGAACTCAAAGTCAACGGGAGGGTCAAATTCGACTTAATTCGCGAACCAGAGAGTATGTGAGTGATAATTGAAGTTTGTATGGAAGTTTGACTCGTGATAGACAAAACGCGTTGAATTTGCTTAATTATGGAATGGATTTGACGAGATCAATGGGCTGACATTGTGTCGGTCACATAAAAGCAAATGAATCATGAAATGGCTTCCAAAAAAATCAGTTCAGGCGCGTATTAATTTGAATCAAAAGTTCGGCGGTTGACTATTGTTGATAGCATGTTTGACTGGTGCGAAAATGGAGCGTGTTTAAATTTAACAGCTTTCCATTTAAATCACCAAACATAATGGTGGTGTAGTGGTTTGTTGCTGGAAGTTAAGACTTAGCTTGCTTTGGCCTGGGTTCGAATCTGGCCAAAAGCAAAAAAAATTTAACTTGATTTTTTTATATAAAAATTAAATGGAACTTATTTGTCTTGACTATAAAAGTTTTATTTAAAAAAAATGAAATACGACAAGTAAAAATTTCAATAAATGCTCGAATGAAATTGTATTATGATTATTATTATTTTTTTTAGATATTGGAATTTGAAAATAAGAAAAAGTCACAGTTTCCCCTACTTTTGGGAACTTCGTCCCGAAGTTATAAAAAAAATAATAATAATCATAATAAAATTTCATTCGAGCATTTATTGAAATTTTTACTTGTCGTGTTTCATTTTTTTAAATAAACATTTTATCGTCAAGACCAAGGTTGTAAAAATCCCGATTAATCACTGATTAAGCGGTGATTAATCGCTAGTCCTCACTATACTGATTAATTTTGGGCTAATCACTCAATTAATCGGTGTCCCGATTAATCACCAATTAGTCGGACCTAAAAACTCAAAATTAGGTAAAAATGAATTTGAACGGGTCAAAACTGAAGCAAATTGATCAAATAAAACAAGTTCTTACCTCAAAATTGGATGATAATCCATGATTTAGAAGCAAAATTGATGAAACTTCATGAACCACCCTAGTTGCGTCTGGTGGTTCCATACGATGAAAGAAGGAATGGGGAAGAAAAACGGGATATGGTGAACGATGGAGGTGATTAGGGTTATTTAAGTTTAGGTATTTTAATATTTAACTCCCCTCCATATTCACTAGTTTATATTTAGCGCCTAAACTCCAAAATGTATACATATAAGGTATAAAATTAGCATTATATATGTATAAATTTGGAAACATATATAAAAAAATCAAATCCGATTAATCCTGATTAATCCCTAGTCGGTACCCTACCGGCCGACTAGCGCCTAGCGAGTTCTACAACACTGGTCAAAACAAATAGGTTCCATTTAATTTTATAAAAAAAATCAAGTTAAATTTTTTTGTTTTTGGCCAGATTCGAACCCAGGCCAAAGCAAGCCAAGTCTTAACTTCCAGCAACAAACAACTACACCGCCATTATGTTTGGTGATTTAAATGGAAAGCTGTTAAATTAAAACACACTCCATTTTCGCACCAGTCAAACATGCTATCAACAATAGTCAACCGCCGAACTTTTGATTCAAATTAAACGCGCCTGAACTGATTTTTTTGGAAACCATTTCGTGATTCATTTGCTTTTATGTGACCGACACAATTCTAGCCCATTGATCTCGTCCAACCCATTCCATAATTAAGCAAATTCAACGCGTTTTGTCTATCACGAGTCAAACTTCCATACAAACGAATCCAAGCCACGACTTAGGCTTATAAATTGAGGGTCCTCGTTAGATCTGAAAGGGGCGACAATATCATACAAACCTTCAATTATCACTCACATACTCTCTGGTTCGCGAATTAAGTCGAATTTGACCATCCCGTTGACTTTGAGTTCTGGAAAGCCACGCAATTTGTAAGTCTCAATCGACTTTAGAACTATGTTTGTATTCATGTTTTTAACAATAGCCCTCTGTTTGTTTTGGTTATGGGTTTGTAATTTGCTTGATTGGAATCTAGGGTTCTTAAGGTTTAAATGGGGAAGATGATGCATTACTGTTTTAGTAAAAAATATTTTGAAACTAAACTAAAACACCAACAGATCTATGGTCCAGTTGGCTGCTATTAATATTTGTGTCTCGGCTGGACTTGGGTTCGAGTCCCGTCCATTCCTTTTTTTCTTTTTTGTTTATATACATTCCATACGTACTGCTATAAATAAAATTCGTTTCAGTCCTCCACCAGTCGTTGATTAAATGTAACAATTATTTCGGAGTTCACACATAAGTTGCAAATTGATAATACATATATGTAAGTTTGTAAATGCAACATGTATCAAGTATCAATTATAGTATGTGAGTTGTAATTGTATGCCTAGACAAGGTTAATGGGTCTAGGTGTGAATGTATCAATT
The DNA here is from genome assembly GCA_028751855.1 of Ambrosia trifida. Classification (NCBI taxonomy): domain Eukaryota; kingdom Viridiplantae; phylum Streptophyta; class Magnoliopsida; order Asterales; family Asteraceae; genus Ambrosia; species Ambrosia trifida. Next base: position 27,547,678 of record CM054131.1, read on the forward strand.
AGTTCATATTCAACTAGGCATGTTTCCAAGTGTCATAAATAATCATATGTTCAAATATACTAGATAACTAAATTCTCATGTAAGAAGAAACGATATTTAATACTAAAATTTATTATTCAAATCAAAATGAGTCATTACATAGAATTCAAAAGTAAATAACATTCTAATAGTAGGAGCTTGTCATTAGGCAGCTGGAGGGTCTTGGTATCGGTTTAAGTTAGGACATCGGTTACGGAAGTGGTTTGGATATCCACATTCATAGCACTGGCCATAATTGTATCTGCCGGGATGATTAGGATTAGCGGCCTGGGCAGGAATGGTTAGTTGGTTGGTATTGGGGTTTAGGGTTTGGGGCTTCACGGCATGTATTGATCAAATGGCCATACTTACCATAATTTGTGCATAAGTGACATGGCGAATTTGTGGGATGATGACGTTTGCATGTGTTACACAAAGGAAAGTTTCCCGCATAAGGTTTCTTGTTAAAAGCTTGTGTAGTAGAGTTTCTTTGGTTCTCGGGAGTGGGATTTGCGTCAAAATTCCTGGTGTTGTAAGGCCAAAATAATTTTTATAGAAACTATACATCTCGATTGATATTTTTAATGAATATTTATATAAAAAAAATGGTTTATTAGGCCAAAATGGCCAAAAGAGGCTACCCGGATTCGAACCTGGGACCTATTCCGGTTCACACACTTTAACTGAATGAAAACACCAACTGATCTGGCTTGTTTTTGTGTTAGAGGACTGAAACGAATTTTATTTAGTTTCAAAATCTTTTTTACTAAAACAGTAATGCATCATCTTCCCCATTTAAACCTTAAGAACCCTAGAATTCCATCAAGCAAATTACAAACCCATAACCAAAACAAACAGAAGGCTATTGTTAAAAACATGAATACAGACATAGTTCTAAGGTCGATTGAGACTTACGAATCGCGTGGCTTTCCAGAACTCAAAGTCAATGGGAGGGTCAAATTCGACTTAATTCGCGAACCAGAGAGTATGTGAGTGATAATTGAAGGTGTGTATGATATTGTCGCCCCTTTCAGATCTAACGAGGACCCTCAATTTATAAGCCGTGGCTTGGATTCGTTTGTATGGAAGTTTGACTCGTGATAGACAAAACGCGTTGAATTTGCTTAATTATGGAATGGATTGGACGAGATCAATGGGCTAGAATTGTGTCGGTCACATAAAAGCAAATGAATCACAAAATGGTTTCCAAAAAAAATCAGTTCAGGCACGTTTAATTTGATTCAAAAGTTCGGCGGTTGACTATTGTTGATAGCATGTTTGACTGGTACGAAAATGGAGTGTGTTTAAATTTAACAGTTTTCCATTTAAATCACCAAACATAATGGTGGTGTAGTGGTTTGTTGTTGGAAGTTAAGACTTGGTTTGCTTTGGCCTAGGTTCGAATCTGGCCAAAAGCAAAAAATTTTAACTTGATTTTTTTTTATAAATATTTAAATGGAACCTATTTGTTTTGATTGTAAAATGTTTATTTAAAAAACTGAAATACGAAAAGTAAAAATTTCAATAAATGCTTGAATGAAATTTTATTATTATTATTATTATTATTATTATTATTATTATTATTATTATTATTATTATTAAGTTTGTGACACTTGAACAGTGTCCACCTATATTAAATTATTATTAAGTTTGTGACACTTGAACAGTGTCCACATATATTAAATTACAAACATGCTCTTTTTCTAATTAATAAAGTATGAAGGTTTTTTAATATATATATATTAGCCACTAACTTTTAGGTTAACTTTATTTTCTGCCACTAACTTTTAGGTTAACTTTATTTACTTGCAATTTGACCGCCAAACTTTTAGCTTTTAGGATTTAAAACTTTTGCCACTAACTTTTAGCTTAACTTTATTTTATTCTAATTTAACCACCAAACTTTTAGCTTTTAGTATTTAAAACTTTGACCACCAAACTTTTAGCTTTTAGGATTTCAAACTTTTACCACCCAACTTTTTTAAACTTGCATTGCACTTTGGCCAAACTTTTAGCTTTTAGGATTTCAAATTTTGACTACCAAACTTTTAGCTTTTAGCCGCGAGTATTTTTTGAAAGCCCACGCGAGAATACAGTCACTTAATATTATCTTTTATGTCCACGCAACAGGAGCTCCCACAGCGACACGCGATCTTCAACGTCCACCAAATCCTCAACGCAACAGGAGCTCCCGCCGCGAAGTGCGGGGTAATAGAATCCTAGTTGTTGTTGTTGTTGTTGCTATTATTATTATTATTATATTAGAATTTGAAAATACGAAAAAGTCACATTAGCGGTCCGGACTGTTTCGACCCGATCGGGCTCGTCAACGACTGGGCACGTTAGCGACCCGAACTATTTCGACACGGCTGGGGCCCGTTAGCAACCTGGACCGTTTCGACACGACCGAACCGTTAACGACCTAGACCGTTTTGATTCCCCGGCCCGTCAACGACCCGGGCCGTTTCGGCCTGATCGGGCTCGTCAACGACCAGGACCGTTTTGACCCGAATGACCCTTTAACGACCGAGAAAGTTTCGTCCCGAACAGGCCCAGTAAGGGCGCGGGCCGTTTTGAACCGATCGGGACCGTTAGCGACCGGAACCGTTTCGACCCGGCCGGGCCCGGTAGCGACCCGGACCGTTTCGACCCGACCAGGCCCGGTAACGACCCAGACCGTTTCAACATGACCCGTCCCGTAGCGACCCGGACCCTTTCGACCCGGCCGGGCCCGGTAGTGACCCGGGCCGTTTCGACCCGACCAGGCCCGGTAACGACCCAGACCGTTTCAACATGACCCGTCCCGTAGCGACCAGGACCTTTTCGAACCGACCGGGCTCCGTAACGACCCAGACCGTTTTAACCTGAACCGTCCCGTAGCGACCCGTACTGTTTCGACCCGATCGGGCCCGTCAACGACAAGACCATTTCGACCCGAACGGGCCGGTCAACAACCCAGACCGTTTGGACTCGATCAAGCCCACTAATGACTCGAACCGTTTTGATGAGATCGGTCTCGTTAACGACCCGAACGGTTCCGAACCAACTAGGGTTATTAACAAATGCAAAAAGATATAATTTTTTTTGTTTTTAATGACACTGATTCTATGAGCTATCAACACTTTTGGTGTTGGGTGAGTTTTAATTTAGATTTGTATATGGTTATCTAAAAATACCCATCCCGACTCATTTGTTTTTTTACATATTTCCTACAATTAAAATTACCCATCCTAACCCTTTGAAAATTATACTAAACCCATTTTAAGTCACAAGGTCAAATTTTAAATCCAAAACAACCCAAACTCAACTAGATGAGTTGAAATTGTCAGGTCTAGGTTTCACCAATCAAGACCTTTTTACATCACCTTTTAAATACAACATTTTTTTTTTTTTTTTGCCTCTTATCAGGTTCAAGCTTGAACTCCTAACCTCACATTTAGAATCCTAACACCTTTAGCACCACACCACAAAGTGTGGATATAGAGATTTGAGAGAGACAGAGAGAGGTAGGTGGGTGGCAGGTGGGTTGTATTTTTTTTAAAGTATACTTCATTAAAAAAAATGCCAAAACCAACAAAACGGGGCGGCACAAACACACTATACACCGGAAACTCTAGATAAAAGAAAATTTATACAATCACCCCAAGACAAAGAATCAAGCTTCGCTCTACTTCTAACCCAAAGAAAACCAACCGTCTTGACATCCCCAATAAGCTCAACCATACGCACCGGCTTGTTTTTTTTTAAAACAATGCTATTTTTCGCCTAGAAATAGTTTAATAAAAATAACTAAATTAAACCTAAAACTAGACACCTAGTAATACTCTAGACTCTCTAAAACTAAACTACTAACAGGCAAGTGAACCTATCGACTCTAGTATAGCTAAAGTAAGTCCGGATATCGAACCCACGAGACTCTAATGGAAAACGAAAACTAGACTCGATTACTTATCCTAAATACTGATTAAATTAATTTATTTGTTATTTTAAAGGCGGTTTTACTAAAAACTGAATTGTAATAAAATAAAGATTAACTAAGACTAGCTAAACTGAACTAAAGACACGAACTTGACTGAGCTGAATTCAGATGATGACAAGACACTACCTAGACCAAACTCCTAACTATGCCTGATAAGCTTCTATGGTTATGGAACTGATTTGGAACCGGATCTTAAAATACTAAACATCAAGAATAAACTAGACACCTTCGACCCTTCTCAAGGGGAAACCCTAGAATATTTTTGTGCTGTTAAACCACCGGTTGGAGTAGAAACCTCACAGGTTATCTAACTCTTATGATCGAGTACCCGCTAGACAATCTACCTCACAGCGCGAAAGCCTCACTACACTAGGTGCAAGGGGTAATTATTGAAGCCTAGATAGTTAGATATGCAAGAGTTGAAAGGGAAACTAGGCAGATCTTCTCACAAAGCCTCTAACCTAGCAATTTAACAACCTAGACATACCAACAAGTCCTCACCTCACAACTATTGAACTTGGAAGAATACCTAAAATCTTCTAACCACCAAATATCACTCCTATGGTAAACTCGCGACTATTGACCATAAACTAGTTGCTACACAAAGTCTGCAACCTAACTACCACTCATACATGAAAGACATTCACAAAAGTGCAAGTGGAGTGGATAAATGACAATAAGAAAACAATAAATACGCATATACACCAGATTCAGAGAAATAAAAATCTTTATTGAATCATAAATCCAAAACAAGTTCCAAAAACCATAGAAAACACAAATCAAAACATAGTTATTTGTCTTGGTCTAGATAGTTATAAAAGTTTTAGCCAACAATCATCTTGAAAAGAGAAACAAAGACAAATAAAAATTCAGCAATCATGGTCTAGAACAAAGATAATAAAGGAACGAAAAAACCGAATGATTGACACCCAAATACTCGCTCCCTAGTTTAGAACCTTTGATCCTTAGCTTTGCCACTCTAATAATATTCCAAGCTCTCTCTTACGGCTGTTTGTTGCTTTCCGCTGTCGAAGAAAAATAATCCCAATATGTGGCTGCTCCACGATTTATGTTCCCTCTTTATTTGCGGCAGCTTCCTTCAATAAATAACATCGACGCCGCTATTTTCTCTTCAATCCTTATCGCCGCATCCTCCAATCAATTTAATAATAATCGCTTCAAAAAAACAAAAAAAAAAAAGTTCATGTTGGGCCTTGAGCCGTGACATAAAGTCACGGTTGGTTTAATATTATTATTAATACACTATTATTTATATATTATTAGCCATTGGGGTTGGTGGTCCAGTGGTAAGGCAAAGCCTTTTAATACACTATAAGTGTGAGGTCTTGAGTTCAAGTCTCACAAGCAGCAAGAAATTCGCCTTTCAAAAAAATTTTTATATATTATTATATTCCGTCCTCTAGACTCGAGTGTTCGTGGTTTGACCAAAGTTACTCGTTTACGCTCCAACGTCCATTCAAACACCTACTAAAATATAAAATAAATACATAAGTAATAAAAATGACACAAAACTAATAAAAATATATAAAAACCTATACTAAATAAAATAGACCAGTATACGCCTAAAACTAATAAAAACACTATCTAAACGTCGAAAACTGTACAAACTTTACACCGGAAATAGAACTAAAGTTTGAAAATAATACCCAACTCACATACTTTCTTACATGGTTAATGAATAATGAACATGTCAACAAGAACATGAGCAATTTAACTATGCAAGTTAGACATTGCAACTTGAAACAAATTTATTTTTTTCGTATACAAGGTGTTTTCACATATGAAATACCTCTATAATCATAGGAGAGATAAATTGCACATATAACTATGAGTTACTAACACCATGGTGGTGTATCTACTTTGGCTCGCATAACTCTCTTCATTTTATTAAAAATTGCATCTAATGTTATGTCCTACATGAAATGAATTTGAGGAGTGAGGACTCGTTCGTAATGCTACATCCGCGTATCACCTTTGGCTTGCACACCATAATGTTTTGGTGATAAATGAAGAAACTTCTACGTAGCTCATGTTAAAGATAAAAAAAGTTCTTAATAGTAACACAATAAACAATGGATACATAAAAAGTTTGTATTTTATTCGGTATAAAGGTTAGAGAATTGAAGTTAAATGAAGATAACACATTGATCGAGGTGTGATAATTAAGCATTTTCATTAATGTTGTATATACATTGTACACCGTATGAGAAATAAAGTACATAATGGTGATACAATGTAAAGAGAATACAGGTACTACCAAGCATCACATAATATATTTTTCATTATAAGCAAGTTTTACTATGGTTACATGTTTAACTTAAAGTTCCTATCCAAGCAAACACAACAGTTTTGTTTTGTTTTTTTTTAATGTTGAACAAGTTGTAAAAAGCCAAACATAATATATAGCCTTATGTTATATTGTGGTCAAGAAGTTTGTTTTCTTCTTATGAATTTAGCAACTAATTTTAACAATATTGTGACATTTGTAGCACAATGAGGCTCAAATATATTATAAGTTTACCGAAAGAAAAATGTTTTAGTAGTATAAGACCATTACTAAGCACATACTATGTATTTGTACTTTTTTGTGTTATGTTGTTTCGTTATTCCTTTAGTTATTGGCTCAAAAACAATATTTTTCCATCACAATATGTTTGCATCCATAATAACGACAAAAATCTCTAAAAAACTTTTATAGTTACTATATAGTATCTTAGAAATAGCAACAAATTGGTAGAAGAAACCCATCGTAATACCTGAGTTATTTTGCCTTTCTTGGCGACTTGTTAGGGGCTTTGTTTATGGCTACACGGGGGTGGCGTGGAGAGGGGGTGAAGCCCTCCACGCCACCACACCGCCTCGTATTGTGACGTTTCCATGGCGTGGGGGCAATTGGGGTGGTGACGTGGCGAGCATCCAGTGGTTGGGTATGCGTCTAGGTTTTGTGAAGGGGAAGCCATTTGTGGAGTGGAAGAAGGTGGAACCACCCCTTGATTTTTGGCGTGGAAGAAGATGGAACTCCCTCTATTGACTTGGCCAAACACGTGTGGTTCCATGCCTCCATTAACTCCCCTTACCACATCGTGTAGTCAAATTAAAGTAGACTTTAAAAAAAATATAATAACTACTTATTTTCATATAGCAAAATCTTTATATATATATATATATATGTAATAAACTTGATTTTTCTACTATATATGTATTTTGTAACTTGAACAAAATTGAACGGGTCATTTACTTTAATTATCATTTTTACCTTCGAGTTATTTTTAGAAACAAAAACAAATTTTCTTAGTAATAATAAAACCAAAACTGAAGAAACAATAAGTATCACGGTGATTATCACTAATCCCCGTGTGGTTTATACTTACGTAACGTCAGATATAATCCTTTACCCAAACCTCTAGGTTTAACCCGAGTGAGAACAATGAGTGAGTATGTGTGTGTGTTGAATAAGTAACGACACAAGATGTAAGTGGTTCGGTCGGAAATGACCTACGTCCACTGTAACTAGCCGAAATATTATTAATGATCGAATAATACAAGAGACTAGAATTAGGTTACAATGAGTATTTTCTGATGATCTTTCAAGGAGATGACTATCCTTTATTTATAGGAGAACTCATGGGCCTAATGGAAAGGCCCACAAGAAGTTATTCCCCCTTGGGCCCAGCTAAGGCCCAAGTCCAGGCTCTTTAGTAAAATGGCGGGAAAAGGCAGATCACTGTGGATGACGTCAGGCTGCAGCATGTTCGTTGCTCGAGGCGGACACGTGGCAACCTCCGACTGGCGAACAACGGCCTTACCTTGGCTACAGTTGTTGACCCTGCCTTTACTACTTGATTTGACGACTGACGGTGGCAAGGGATGTCTGCTGGTTACTGTTGACGACGGCATGGTGGAAGCGTGGGCACAGTCATGTCGCCGTTCCTGTCAGTAGTGGTTGTACCAGCCTTGCCACTTGTCATCTTCCCATTGGCGCGTACTCTGTCAGGAACGTTGCTGAATCTTCCTTTTGTGATTTCCTGTACCTCGTACCGGAAGTAGTAAGGGAAGATTCCGCGCGTGGGCATACGCGCGTATCAACTGCTGTGTGTTGCTTATCATTTGGTGACCCTACGCGCTGGCTAACTTCCTGCCTTGCCAGCGCTGCGGAGGTAGCGCGGCGCCAGTATTCCGTCTTGTGGGGATAGGGATGTCGCCTTCCTCTGGATTAGGCTCCCTATCCCTTCAAGTCCCCCTAGTCCAGGGCTTCTCCTGTTCTCTATGGAGAGCAGGTGGAGTTCTCGACTCAAAATGTTGAGGTGCGGATGAAAGCTCATCTGCTTCAGAAACTTGTTGTCATTGGTGTGTTCCGCCACGACTTGTGCAGAAGTTTGGCGGGGAACGTCTTTTTGTTTTTACGTCAAGTTTGCGCTGGGGAAGACGTGTTCCGCCAAGAGTTGGGCGGGGAACGTCTTTTTTGGTTTTACGTCAAGTTTGCACTGTGGAAGACGTGTTCCACCAGGAGTTGGGCGGGGAACGTCTTTTTTGGTTTTACGTCAAACTTGCGCCATTGAATTTAATGCTCTTTGGCGATTAATGCGGGTCTGGAGTTGTAGTAAATTTTGAATCATTGGCCATCAATTTGTCTCTCATAAATTGGAGTTAATGCGCCTGGAATTCGAATGATCAGTTTCTTCAGAGGGAAGCTTAAAGGTTGCTGACGTGTCAGGTTGTTGTCTGTTGTGCTGACTGGTGTGAGTCACATCATTTGGGTATAGTTACCAACTTTTCGTCTGGTGTCAGGCGCGTTTGTCGCCACGCGCTTCAACTGGCTTCCTTGTGGGTCAGAATGTGCCACGTGTCGTGTGGCACGTGTGTTGTGTCAGGCGCGTGGTTTTCACGCGCTTGACATTTCACAAAGGGTGACATCTGTTGACACGTGTCGTCCATCCGTCGGAGTGACAGCTTGGAGTGGTTCCCCGTGTTGATCTTGGCCGTCTATTGACGCATGCGACACGTGGCGTCATCTGGGCTCTTGAATTTGAAAAAGTTGTGACGGTTTGTTTATCCCTGTGGGTCCCACCGTCATTAATGCGATTGGTATATAAGTCTCATTGAGACTCCATGGACGGTTACTTTCTCTCATTTCTTTACATATTCTGATCTTCTTCTTTCTTTCTTCTCCGGTGAACCTTTGAAGTTTCCTTTCAATCTTCAAAGATTTTCATAATCTTGAAGATTTATTGTTGAAACTTCGCATTTGGTCATCTTCTTGTCATTATTCTTGTTGTTGTTCTAGTTGTTGTTTTTAACATTCTCCTCCACCTTCAAGTTTTCCGTTGAAGATTCCGGTGGATCTTCAAGTTTTCCGGTCAACTTCCCAGTTTCCGGTTTCTTTTTTACTTATTTCTCTTTGTTACAAGATGTCTGACTTGTCCGTGAGTCAGTCGCCCTCTGGGGATGCTCTGGGTAAGGGGCCGGCGGTAGAGGAGGTTGAGGAGGAGGTGACAGTGGAACAGGGGAAGATCAAGGAGAGGAAGCTGATGACCAACACTTATTGTGTTTGGAATCAGTCTTCCTTTGACGAGTTTTGCAAGGTGTATGGGATCCTGCCGGAATGGGAACCGGCATTGCCGTCTTCGGCCGATACCGTTCTATCTACTGATAGTGGGCAAATTGCCTTGTACGAGGCCCACTTCACTAAGTGTGGGTTCCGCCTTCCTTGCACCCGCTTCCAGATAGATACACTGGTGGCTTATGGTGTTGGGCCCACACAACTGACCGCCTTTGGGATGCTGAGGTTAGTTCATTTTGAGGCCTCTTGCCGTGCGCTGGAGATTGAACCGACTATGGAGCGGTTCAATGTGTTTTACTTTCTTGCGCGGGATGAGATGTGGTTCTCTTTCAAGCCCCGCCCAAAGGTGCCGCCGATGGCTACCCACACCCCTAAATCTCTTCACTGGGCGAAGGAGAGATTCTTGTTTGTTAAGAGGGGTGTTATTCCTGTTGCGCTGCGCTGGAAGGTGATTGCTGATGGGCAACGTGTAGCAGACATGGCGGTGTTGAAGGATTACAAGGCGCAGCCTTGGTTTATTACCCTTACCTCCAATGCAACGAAATTGGAGATCAAGGGTTTGACGGAGGGTATTTTCCTCCTGCTGGGTATTAGCCGCGTTGGCATTCGGGCAGGCAAGGAGCCCTATATAGCTCAGGAAGGTAAGTGTCTTTGTTTACATATGCTTGTTTCTTGTAGGAAGTCTTACCAACTGTGTTGCAACTGTAGGTGTGAGCAAATTTCAATTTTATGTTGCCCGCGAAGAGAAGGGTATCAAGTGGAGGGCGCTGGCTGGGGCCAGGTGTCTTGTCTGGAGGGGTTTGCTGATCGCTTTTACTATCCAGACCTTACCAGCGCGCCCAAGCCTTACTGTACTACTGGTGAGTCTTGTGATCCTTTGTTCGTCAGCCTTTTTGGCGATGACTCTACTGATTCTTCAGTAGAGGTTGTTCAGCCTGTGAAGGCCTCTGCGGGGCGTGGTCGTTGGAAGCACGCTCCGCGGAAACATAAATATGGGGTGAAGCTTGATTCTGGTCTGACTCAGCGTCTTCCGCTTTAATAGGGGAGGCTATCAAGGGGCGCCGTCGAAGACGAGATGGGCCCGCGTCTGAGGATGAGGATGAAGATGATTCCTCTAAGCTGCAGAAGAGGAAGAAACGTGCCACCAGCGCCACTGCCAGCAGCGCTGCTACATCAAAGGATGCGCCCACTATGCCTACTGGCGGTGAGGGTGTTACCCCACCCTCTGACACAGCTACTGCCCCCAAGGCAACCCTTGGGGATGTCAGTAAGGAGAAGTCCCCTTCCCCTGGTGGTGGAGCGCAAGAGGGGGTTGAGCCGGTTTTTTCTGTGGGTATTGGCGCTGCCCCTATTCGTCAGCCTCTGTTCCAGAAGCTGCTTCAGAAGAAGGTGTCTGGGGAGTTTACCTTCATTGTTTTTCAACTTTTTTCATTTGTTCCGCCCTCAGTATGTTTATTTTCCTTTGTTGCAGTTGCGCCTAAGATTATCCCTACTCCTTCTCCCGTGTCTCCGTCCGCTGAGGCGGCTAGGATTGAAGAGGAGAGGCTTTGAAGGGAGAAGGAGGAGGTTCAAAAACAGGAGGCAGCCAATGAAGCCCTTCGGAGGGCCGAGGCTGAGAAGATTGCTGCCGCCAATGAGGCTAAGAAAAAGGCTGAGGCGGAGAAACAGGCTGAGGCGGATCACCTACGTTTCCAAGAGCAACAATTCCTAGAGGAGAAAGCCCGCCTCTTGAAGGAGAGGGAGGCCAAAGAGCGCTCCGATGTTGAGGCTCAAGGGATGGCTCATGAACATGATGGCTTTGAGAGGGCGCTCTTGGAGACGTGTGGCGGGAGTGCTGGGCAGAGCTCTCGCCAGACTAGGCGTGAGTCTTCTGGCGTTGGTGGTAGGGAACCAGCCTATGACGGCTCTTGCTGGGCGGGCAGTGACGCCATTTGGCGCCCTCGCTGGGCAATCAGGGAGAACACGTTGTTACTCTCTGGCTGCCGAAGAGTTTGTAAGTGAGGTGATGCCTCCCTATGAGCGCACTCACCAGGATATGTTGAGTCGTCCTGACTTGATTTCCGCGTTATGTGTGAATCAGGCAACTCAACTGTCCATGATGGACTCATTGCGCCGCCGTGATGCAGCGGTGCGGCGCGACATTGAGCGCCTGGAGTCGGAGAAGGCGGGCCTTGCTGAAAGGGAGGCTGCCTGCAAGGCGGAAATCTCCAAGTACCGTTGTCGTGCCCATGAAGCTAAAGAAAAAGTAGCCAAACTTGAAGGGGATGCGGCGGCGGAGAGGCGGCGGTGGTTGGAGTCCTGGAAGCGTAGTAATGAAGATACTATGCGTTTGAAGGATTTGCTGGCTGAGGCTCAAGAGGCAAGGCGGGCTGAGACCCGGAAGCTTGAGGAGAAATCCAAGGCCCTTTCTGAAAGGACTGCCAAGTATGTGGAGAAGTGCTTGGAACTTGAGTCTAAAGATGCCCAACTTGTTGAGGCCACTGAGCGCGTCTCCTTTTTGGAACAGGAGAGGGTCCAGATCCTAAATGCAAAGGAGGATCTGGAGCAAGATCTTGGCTCCTCTGAGCAAGCCCGTGTCGCCGCCGTTAAAGAATGTGAAGCCACGAGGGGGCTCTTGGAGGAGGCGGTGGCTGCTCAGGGTCAAATGCAGGACTCTATCCGCTGGTTAATGACTACTGGGATTGAGGGGGTAAGTATCCTTGGATTCCCTCTTGTTTGCTTTGCTCTTTGTTTGCCATTAATAGCTAACTGTTTGTCTTCTTGCATATCTTTAAGCGTTTTTGGCAGGAGCCCAAGTTGGGCGATCAAGTTGCTGCCATAGCTGCCAACGCCCAAGCTTATGGGTATGGGGAGGGCTACGAGGATGGTTTCTTGGCGGATCAAAATGATGGGCGGCTTGACCTCGCGGAGCATTATGGGAAACCCTTGAAGGAGGAGTATGAAGCGGAGCTAGTCAAGTTTGAGAAGGTTGACTTCCCCATCCTTCAAGAGATTGCTGACTGCAATCGTAATGCGGACCCTCCTGCTGCCCTTAAGTATTTTATAGAAAAATCCGATGAGCTGGCGCGGGAAGCGGAGCAGAAGCGTCAAGAAGAGATGCACCAGAAGGCTTCTGGCGAGGGTGCCTCTACTTTGCCTGACGAATAGGCGTCTTCTCTTTTGATGACTTGTAATTATTTGTAAATATGAAAGGGTTTTTAATTCCCGTAAATTAATGAAGGATTTGTGGTTTTTTATATCGTGTTAGCTTTCTCACTCTAACTTCTGTGTACTTATTTAACCAAGTCGTCACCCGGTGTGTAAGTAGAAGTTAGGGCGCGCGTCTGGCTAGACAGTCCGACGTCTAAGTGTAAATATACTCTTGCCTTGAAGACTGTAGCGAGGCGTGACTTGTTCCAAGGGGTCCGAGTTGGGCGCGTGATGGCCTTGCCTAGAAGACCATTGACTTCGCTTTCGTGTAATGTGCTTTCCTCTTGTCCGACTTGTGTTTTACAGGTCTAGAAGACAAAGGTTTTCTGCGTATACACGTTTTGCGCGTCAGTTAGGTCCGGCAAGTAAACCTGTCTTGAAGACCATAGGGTGTTGTGCTGTGCGCAAGTTTGTGCAAGTCCGACGCGCTTTGGGCGCGTCTTGAAGACTTGCCTTGCTTTGCCAGTAAGCAGTGTTGGTCCGACAAGGGTTTTGTCCAAGTTTTAAAGACCCTGGCGCGGAAAAAACAAGTAGAAATACAGATATAGGAAACCATTTTTCATTGATAGATGGGACGACATGTGTAGCCGTATTACAAGCATGTTACAAATAGCAGCGCCGGAGTTGCGCGCTGTTCCAAGATCGTGGGATAGGTGTGCCATCCAGTCTTTCTAGCGCGTAAGCGCCCTTGCCCAATACTTCTTGTACTTTGTATGGACCTTCCCAAGTAGGAGCTAGTTTTCCAGCCCTTTCGGCGTTGGAAGCTTCATTGTTTCGGAAAACGTAGTCCCCGACCTTGAATGCGGATTCTTTGACGCGCTTGTTGTAATAGCGCTCTAGTTGTGTTTTGTATTTGGCCTCTTTGATGGCTGCAAGATCGCGGCGTTCTTCTAGTAGATCGAGGTTCAAGCGGAGTTCTTTATCGTTGTCCCTTGTTTCGGCCATCAATACTCTCGCGGAGGGGCAAGCACTTTCTGCGGGAATGATCGCTTCGGAACCATATGTGAGGCTGAACGGCATTTCGCCGTTGCTAGTTTTAGTGAGGGTGCGGTAGGCCCATAATACATGGGGAAGTTCGTCTACCCACCCTGTTCTCTTGGTTCCGAGGCGTGCTTTGATGCCTTCTACAATTGTGCGGTTGGCCCTTTCGACTTGACCGTTTCCTTGCGGGTGCGCAACCGACGTGAATATTTGATGGACTCCCATTTGGGTCAACCATTCTTGTAGGGACTGGTCCTCAAATTGTGTGCCGTTGTCGCTTACTAATTGCATTGGCAAGCCAAACCTACAGATAATGAATTCCCAGATGAATTTCTTGACATGCGCGCCGTCGATCTTAACCAGAGGTTTTGCTTCGACCCATTTTGTAAAGTAATCGATGGCGACGATTAAATACTTTACGTTGCCTGGTGCTGTTGGGAATGGGCCTACTAGATCGATGGCCCATTTCTGGAATGGCCATGCCGCCGTTACACTTACCAGGTTGTTTTTGGGGCGCAGGGTGTTTGGGGCGTGACGTTGGCAGCTGTCACATTTGCGCAATTCGTTGACTGCGTCCACGTGCATTCCCGGCCAATAATACCCTGCGTTCATCAACTTTGCCACTACCATCCTTGGGCCTGCATGCAACCCGCATGTTCCTTCGTGTATGTCTTTGATCAGGAAAGAGGCGTATGCGGAGTCTACGCAACGCAGTAGTGGCCCTAGGTAGGAACGGCGATACAAGGTATCGTCTACAAGTTGATAGTTTAGAGCCTTGTGCTTGATCTTCCGGGCTTCTGACTTGTTATCAGGCAAGTTGTCAGAGGATAGGAAAGCCTTGATTGGGGTCATCCAGGACGCATTGCCTGTTTGGATGACGTTTACTTGTCGGGGTGGGACAGATGGTTTATTCAGAACTTCGACTCGGACTTCTTTGGCCATGTGCTCAAAGACCGTGGATGCCATTTTGCTTAGTGCGTCAGCCGGTTTATTTTCGCTGCGCCGGATATGTTCGACTGTGCAGGAGTCAAATCGGCTCATGAGTTGTTTGGCCTGTTCCAGGTACAAAGCCATGGTGTTATCCTTTGCGTCGTAAGATCCATTAATCTGTCGTGCGACAAGTAGTGAGTCCACGTGTGCCTGGCCCCCATTTTTTCCGCAATGCGGAGGCCCGCCAGCAACGCTTCGTATTCCGCCTCATTATTTGTGCTTTTGAAGTCGAGGCGGATGGCATATGTGAACTCGTGTTTGTCTGGGCTGATGAGGCGTAATTCTGTGCCGGTGCCGTCGTCATTGGAGGCCCCGTCTGTATAGAGGGACCACATTTGCGACGAGTCTTGTACCGGTGCGGGTGCTTCTGCTGCCTGGCATTCTTTGACTTTGTCCTTGGGTATTTCTGTGGCGAAGTCTGCAAGGACTTGCCCTTTGATTGCGGGCCGGGTTTGTAATTGATCGTATGTTCCCCCAGCTCGATGGCCCACTTCGCCAGGCGACCCGACAGCTCGGGCTTGGCGAGTATGTCATTTATCCGATAGTCCGTGAGAACATTTATCGGATAGCCTTGGAAATACCTGCGCAGTCTTCGAGATGCATGGACGAGAGCGAGGACCAGCTTTTCCATAATTGTGTATCTCGTTTCCGCATCTAACTGTCACACCCCAAAAATGCCACAACGGAATATTAGCATGGTGGTGACGGAGGTTGGTAATCATAAGTGTAATTAGCAAATAATAAAGTATTTGGACGCTTAGAGATAAACCCACAAAACATAAGTTCTTAAACAAGGTTTCACAATAAATCCTTTATTTACATTAGGTCCCAATCCTTTTTTTTTTAAAACATGTCCAAAAGTTATTTTACTAAAAACACCCGTTTTCGCCAAATCCCGAAGCCAATCTCATGTACCTGAAAAACATGCCCATTAAAAATATCAGTAAAACTGGTGAGTTCACAGGTTTGTATAATAAAGAAATTTACCTTCCTTTATAAAAGCATAGTTATGGTAAATACTAAACATATAAACCGATCGAAGATTTGCAAGGTCATTCGACATGATCGCAACCAGAGCCCATAATCAACCCAAAACAATAAGTGGTCCCCCTACTAATACCTTTCAAAATATATTCCCCCGTCTAGAAGACCAGCGCGACTGGTCACGAGGGTGGGTGGTCAAACCCGATAGATCTACCAATATGCTCTGCGGTTCCCTCCAAGAACTAATGATTATGACTGCGGTGGGAGACACCGTACACAAAATACACAGGAAAAATCGCACTTACTCTGGCCATCACTTGGTTATGAAATGAACTAGTATTCTTACCATAATTGTAATAGCATGTTAATCCCCAGATTGTAAAAATGTTCAAAAGCATTTAAAAATAAAAGGGGCCGTGAAACTCACCTCAAAGCTTGATAGCCTAGCTAGCAATTTAAAGTCCAAGTTAACCCCGACCTAACCGTTCCCTATACACAAGGGACACCTTTATGGTCAATTTATAAGTCATTCCAGTGAGTTATTTACCTAACTCACATGACTATCAAGTCTATTCCCGCAAGTTGTTCACCCAACTTAGACTTTTCACACAACATTTTCTTTAGAAAATGTAATCTTTAGAAAGTATTTACTTTCAAAAATACTTGTTTTTAAGCACAACTCGTTGGTGATCATGACTCGTTTTTGGTCCGTTATTTTTACACTAAAACACTTAGCACCTTTATTTTATGATCTCACACATAATATTTCCTTGGCTTATTTCATGCATTACTATGTACACACTAGTCCAACTATTTTAAACATGCGAGATACCAAGTTACGCAACTTGTCGGTTTTAGGCGATAATTTGGCAATTTATCGAAATTCCAATTCGTGTGACTTACGAAAACATGTAGGATCTCAATTATACCTTTAATTATACCTTTTTATTTCAAAAATACACTTTTGACACCTGTTCTAAATCAGATTTGAAGTTTATACAAATTAAGCCGTTTTTTCGCCTTTTTATCGCATAGTTTTGCACTGGACATTACCAAAATCCTATTTTCTTATCAATGCTCAAACTTTTTAGTCAAAACAAGTTATTTAATGAAATTTTAAGTGATTTTTGGTATAAATAATCAGACCTTATATTTTCTTCAAAAATCACCCATTAAAGCCCATATTTTAAGCATTTTTAGGCCCAAAACTTGGCATTTTTCATATAGATCAAAACCCAATTATCTATGTTACCTTATTAAGGAGGAGAGATGGCTACAAAGGTAATTTTACCCTCTTTTTAAGATGGCATACAAAGGGTCACAAGTGTAATCCTTTAACTTTTACCCATTTTTTTCCAATAAAGCCCTTGCCATACAACCTTTAATGCAGTGGTACAAGTCAGTTATACAACTCTACCCCCATACGTTTCTGTTGAAATTCCACAGCCATGAATGCTAACAACAAGCAAGTGCAATTGCCCTCGACCCTTCCAATTGCCATCATCGATTAAACCTCATTGAATGCAAACTTCATTCATCTTACCCTGCTTTCAATCCCCTTCCGGTTTCCGTTGCACACCCTGTTAAGAACCCCTCAACAGAGATTGGGCGCCCACAACTGGGTCTACATATCAATATAAATAGGTTCGCTTCTTCTTTACTATGAATCGTCTAATGTTGTTTTAATCAATCGTTTTTAGAGTGATTTGAGTTTATGTATTGAGATTTTGACGAGTCGCGGTTCCGAAGGTCAACCTAATTTGCGTGGAGGGCGTTGAACAATAGCATTGCCACAACTAATAATCTTGCTAGGAGAGGTGTGATGATAGGGGACGGGATATGCAGCAGATGCGGAGCAGGGGAAGAATCAGTTAGCCATGTTCTCATCAGTTGTGTTTGGGAAGGGGGACATGGTGGAATATTGGAAGATGGCTGCAGGTGCTGATAAACATTGATACTGATTCAGTGGAAGAAATGGTCTCATTTGGTCGATCTTTGGACGTTTCTAAACGGAAGAAAGAAGTTATATATGCAGTGTTCTTATCAACGCTTTGGAGGATTTGGCTCGCAAGAAACGACAAGGTTTTTAAGAGTTCTAACACACGCGTCGAGAAGATTGTTGAGGATGTGAAGGAAATGACGTTTGGTGGGCGATAAAACGGATGAGGAGCCTGGATGTGGATATGGATAGGTGGAGTACTTTTGAGAACATCGAATTTTATCGAGGCTAAAATGGTTTTGAGGGTTGTATTTCCATCTTGTTTCATCGGCCTAGCAGCTTGCTATTCCGGTGGAGCGGCTTTTGTATGTTCTTTTGGTGATAAGTGAATGCTTCGTTTGGCCTGTCAAAAAAAAAAAAATACTACCCGCACTCTGCATTTTTTTGCAGGTGAGATGTCATAGTCAGCAACCAGGAAATATCAATTGCAGTGTGGAAGGAAACTACCACCTCACACGTAAAGTTTAACAGGGTACCACTTGAGGCTGCAACAAAACCAGCAATAGTCACCATGACAACAATAAAAATAAAAAAACTACACGGTACATATTATTTCTCTCGTGTCAAAGTTTAATGGAAACATATATTCATCTTGCATTCAATATAATAGTTTTTCATAATTCCTATTAATTGACGTGTTTTTAAGATGAGTATGTTATGTTTGTTACTGCGTTTTCAGGTGTTTCATCATGTTAATGTATTCCCCATAATGCAGTTTGTTAAGTGATACACTCTTATCATTATATGTGAATTGGACAAGTTGTGTCTTATCAAAGCTTTAACTTTATCAATTCCAGCCTCAAACAACACATCTATCCAACTATTGGCTACTGTGTTAGTTGGCTGTTGAACATGTTACGGTACAGTTAGTTATCATCTATTTGTGTTTGATATAGGGTGTGTGTGTTGATTGTTGGTGATGTTAATTGGCTATGTGACTGTTGATTGTTGCTACACAGTTACTAATGCATTTTGAATCAAAATTTTTTTTTTTTTATTCTTACTTGGCGTCAGGTTATCAAGGCTGCTGATTGGTTATTTGTCATATGAACCGATATCCAAATTAAAAGAATAAATAGCGTCTTGGCCTAGCTCTTGAATTTGTTTCAGGAGTAAACTCACCTTATAAAGTTTGTACATGTCTTTTTGACCCATTTAAATTGTATTTTGATAATTATCATCTCAAAGTGGATGTGTCGTCTTGACCTATTTAAATTGTAATTTGGTTATTAGAACCTCATAAGTGTGTACTTGTATTGAACCATTTAAAAGTAGTGATAATTTTCCAATTGATTAAGTATATACATTGAATAAAACATGCACAAATGGTTCACAGGCCTCCCAGTATTTGTTTCAGAAAGGATTATGCAAATTACATCATTGTCTGCTATAAAAGTAGCATTTTTATATTTTGTTCATAATCACATTGTTGTATGGTAATCTCTTTATGGATCCCGCCGCAACGCGCGGGTAAACCCACTAGTTTTCTTCTAAACATGAGTCATTTTATACAAGTTTATAGGCCAAACTTTCTGATCTAAATCAGATTTCAAAGACTTTATTAAAAAAACCTTTAATTTTTACCTCTTTTGAGTCCAAATCTTATCAAGAGTCTTGTAACTTGATTTCCATTGTCAAAGATTAAAATGTGAGTTTTTAAACCATCTTTTTATACCAAATTTTCTGCTCAAAACTTCAACTTTTCAAAACCATGTTTCATGTATCAAAACCATATTTTTAACTATCCATTTTAAGCATAATACCCACATGTACAATGTTTGATCGAGAAAATCTTATTCATATACATATACATATATACCCACGGCATACATCTATACCTATATAAATATTATTTGTTTTTCATTTTTGAATCAAAATTCCTCATGTTTATAGAAGAAAATCAACAAAATTTATAATTATACACACACAAACTCACGGCCACATATATACATATATGTATCCTTGAGTTTTTCAACCATTTTCCTTAACACTTGTGTGTATAATTACATGAATCTTGATTTCAAAGTGGTTGATCATACATGCAATGATGATTTTAAGTTTAAATCTTCAACGTCGACTCATATATACATATACATATATATATATACATGGCACCCATATATATATATACACACACACACACACACACATCACGCACACATACATATCCATACACACCTATCTCTCTTTTATTTTTATAAAAATCATTTGATTAACACTTACATTTTCAAATTTGTGTGAACAATCCAAGTTGAAAAAGAAGTAGAATTGAAAATAGATGATCAAGGGTTTATGTTTTTACCTTAAGAGTGAAGATAAAATGGATTATAGATAAAGAAAAGCTTCAAAATCCTTGATAATCTTTGTTCACAACTTCAACTTTTAAACTCCATGGATCATGACATGGGAAGATGAAGTGTTTTTATGTGATAATAGAAAAACAAAAGAGTAAGTAGAGAGAGGAAGGGAGTGTACGGTTGTAGTGGTGAGAGAGAGAGAGTGAGCTTTGTTTTGAATGGAGAAGATGAAGTGTTTGAGTGTAAATAAATACTAATCATTGAATTGCATGTATCATCAAAATAGGGTGTGTTGGGCAGCCCCATATCTCGCCACATAGGCTTGATTAGTTGTATTTTTAATATGGTATATTATTTAGTGGGTACTAGGTGCAATTTAGCGGGTATATTACTAGTTAACGCGGTACAAGCCTCTAACTGTTTTAAATACCCGACACACCCAAAAATAATATTTTTGACTCAAGACATAATATTATACACGCCAAGTAAATATTAGGTGCTATCCGGTGTAAAAACGTTGAATTCTCATGGTATAGGCGCGCAGATTGCGCGGTATCGCGCGTTGCGACTAAAATCACAATATTTATACTCTAAATTTATTTCTCCATATTTTTCAACTAAATATGTTTAGAAATATCGTTTCAAGCATAAATTTAAAAATTCGGACTTTAAATATTAGCCGGGTCATCACCAACGATCGCTTTTGCGCGAAAAATCGCTACACGACAAGATTTTAAATATGACACCTCTAGTCATATTTTCACATATAAAATAAGCTTTTGGACTTAAAGTTCGCTTTATTAGCTTCAAATATTATTTTTAAACATATACTTAACTTTACATAAGCACGGTTAATTATCTGCTAAATTGCCAGGTGTCACAGTCTCCCCTCATTTAGGAAATTTCGTCCCCGAAATTCCTTTACAAGGTTCGTTTACGCTTTCAACGGAAAAGATGAGAATATTTACTCTTCATCTGGTCTTGGCATTCCCATGTGAACTCGTGTCCATGCTTGGAATTCCAGTTGACCTTTATTAACTTGATTAGATTTTGCCAGAGTTTCTTAACCTTCCAATCCGTAATAGGTTTTTCGATAAACCGAAGCTTGTCATCAACACAAACTTCTCCAGGCGGAATAATCAATGTCTCATTCGATAGACATTTCTTCAAGTTAGATATATGAAAGACGTCATGAATCCCACTCAGATCTTGAGGTAATTTGAGGCGATAAGCAACTGGTCCTACTCGAGCTAGGATCTCAAATGGTCCAATGTACCGTGGACTCAACTTTCCTCCTTTACCAAATCTCATCACACCTTTCCAGGGTGAGACTTTCAAAAGAACATGATCTCCAACCTGGAATTCCAATGGTTTTCTTCTGTTATCCGCATAGCTCTTTTGCCGATCTGCAGCT
The DNA here is from genome assembly GCA_028751855.1 of Ambrosia trifida. NCBI lineage: Eukaryota > Viridiplantae > Streptophyta > Magnoliopsida > Asterales > Asteraceae > Ambrosia > Ambrosia trifida. The sequence continues at coordinate 27,569,110 of CM054131.1, forward strand.
GCTTTTAACCTTTCCCTGATCTGAACAATCTTGTCAGAGGTCGCTTGAACAATCTCAGGTCCAAGTAGTTGCTTCTCACCAACTTCAGCCCAACAAAGAGGTGAACGACATTTCCTTCCGTATAAAGCCTCAAACGGTGCGACTTTAATACTGGAATTATAGCTATTATTATAAGAAAACACAACCAACGGCAAGTGAGTATCCCAGTTCCCTCCAAAATCAATCACGCATGCTCGCAACATGTCCTCCAAAGTTTGAATGGTCCTTTCACTCTGACCATCCATCTAAGGATGATAAGCTGTACTCATATCTAACCGAGTACCAAAAGAATTTTGGAGCGTCTGCCAAAACCTGGATACAAAACGTCCGTCTCTATCGGAGATGATTGATACTGGAACTCCATGTCGAGAGACAACTTCCTTCAGATAAAGAGATGCTAACTTTTCCAATTTTTCTTTTTCCCGGATCGGTAGAAAGTGAGCGGATTTCGTTAATCGGTCCACAATTACCCAAATAGCATCATTTCCTTTAGCTGTTCGAGGTAATTTAGTTACGAGATCCATAGTGATGTGCTCCCATTTCCACTGGGGAATTTCTGGTTGTTGCAGAAGCCCAGATGGCTTTTGATGTTCTGCTTTAACCTTGGAACAAGTTAGGCATTTGCTGACATATCTAGCAATAGCTCCCTTCATATTAGGCCAACAATAGAATTCCTGGAGATCTTTGTACATTTTGGTAGAACCTGGTTGAACTGAATATCCGGACTTGTGCGCTTCGTCCATTACCAGTTGTCGCAAATTCTCATATCGAGGAGCCCAAATTTAGTCCAAGAAGTACATTGATTTGTCAGCTGTAGGCACTAGATCTCACTCTAAGCCTCGCAATCCTTCATCCTTGAGGTTCTTCTCCTTCAAAGCCTCGCTTTGTGCATCACGAATCTTCTCGGAAAGACTTGTTTGGATCGTTAAACCCCATGCACGAACACGTAAAGGCTTTTCTCTTTCCTTTCTGCTCAACGTATGAGCAATAATATTAGCTTTACCCGGATGATAACGAATGTCGCAATTGTAATCATTGAGTAATTCCACCCAACGTCGTTGCTTCATATTGAGCTCTTTCTGATCGAAGGTATGCTGAAGACTTTTATGATCAGTGTAAACCATACACTTCGTACCATAAAGATGCTGTCTCCAGATTTTAAGAGCAAAAACAACAGCTCCTAACTCCAGATCATGAGTCGTGTAGTTCTTCTCATGCATTTTGAGTTGGTGGGAAGCATAAGTCATGATTTTGTCTTTCTGCATGAGCATGCATCCAAGACCCAATCACGACACGTCACAGTAAACTACAAATCCACCTGTTCCTTTCGGATGAGATAGAATAGGTGCACTACACAACTTAAGCTTCAACTGCTGAACAACTTCTTCTTGCAAAACTATCCAATCACACTTTCGGTCTTTCTGAGTTAATAGCGTCAACGGCTGAGCTATTTTAAAAAAAATTCTCGATGAATCTTTGGGAATACCCAGCTAGACCCAAAAATTGACGGACTTCAGTCGGAGTCTTCATTGCTTCCCAATCTTTGATCGCTTCAATCTTTGAGAGGGCGACATGTATACCTTTCTCATTGATGACATGTCCGAGGAAGTGGACTTCCCGGATCCAGAATTCACACTTAGAGAATTTGGCTATAACTTCTCATTCCGCAAAATCTCTAAAATCAGCCTCAGATGTTGTTTATGATCCTTCCTGGATTTTGAGTAAATAAGTATATCACCTATGTATACTTGTCACGAATTTATCCAAGTTTGGTCTGCATATCCCATTTCATGAGGTCCATGAGCACAACAGCTGCATTAGTCAAACTGTAACATCACTGAGAATTCATAATGACCATAACGAGTCCTGAAAGAAGGTGTAGGTATAACTTCTTCTGCTACCTTCAACTGATGATAATTAGATAATATTTCGATCATCGAGTAGTAACTTGACCCATGCAGTTGGTCGAACCGATCATCAGTCCTCGGTAGTCGGTACCAATTTTTAATGTTTAGTTTGTTCAACTCTCGATAATCTATGCACATTCTGAAATATCCATCCTTCATGAATAGGACCGATGTTCCCCCAGGGTGGGAGACTTGGCCTAATGAATTCCCTTATCCAACATTTCTTGACGTTCTTCCAACAACTCCTGCATCTCAGAAGGCGATATCCTATATGGAGATCGAGCTATCGGTGCTGCGCCGGGAACAAGATCGATTTTGAACTCAAGCTACCTTGACGTAGACAATCCAGGCAAATCTTCAGGAAAGACTTCTAGATAATCTTGTACTATAGGAATTTCTTCCAATTTACGTTCCTTAGCCTTTGTATCCACCACATTAGCTAGAAACGCGGGGAAACCTTTACACGAGAGCTTGCGTGCTTCCATCATACTAACAATCTTCAATCCCGAACCGCATCTATCACCATGTATCACTAAAGTTTCACCATTTGGGAGTGGTAAACGTACTAGCTTTTCTGAGCATACGATCTCAGCATGGTTTTTCGATAACCAGTTCATACTAATGGCAACATCGGAGCTTCCAAGATCGACAGGTAATAGTTCAATACAGAACTTATGATTCTCCAAGAGAAAATTACAATCACGAAAGACCTCACTGGTTTCTATCCATTAGCTTATTCAATGGAATACTTTTTATCTTACTTGACTTCAAGCCAAGGAGAGATTCAAGTCTTCTAGAGACAAAACTTAAATCGATTCTACTATCAAAAGTACTAAAGCATATTGGCCATTGATTAAGAACGTACTCGTGATGACTGACGGATCTTCCTTTCGCATTATAATCAACACTAAGAGTCTTCTTCTCAGACTCTACGGGTTTCTTTCAAGTATCACCCTTCTTAGACAGAAATCCATTTCATAGAGCTTCATCGGTCAGCATCTTGGCTAGGATCCTCACGTCCAGAATAGTTGTCGGGTTTACAAAGGTAACTATGCTTGGAATTGCAGGCGCTAAATCCTAGTTGTACCTCTAAATCCTGACATACTTGGGTGTCACTATTTGAGAAAACAATCCCGTTAACTCATTAGATGGAAAGTATAACCCTAAACATTAGCACCGTTCATGGTTAAATTCTTGAATTCAGTCTTGACCTTCCGGAGCTCATTCAAGGGTAGGTTATAGGCAGCATCTTCTGCTAAATTATAGACTTGAGAATTTCACCACGTCAGGGCTTCATTTCGAACGAAACAAGAAGTGCATTATACTCTTTGCTTAAGAGTACAATCATTAGTTGTTATAACTGGCTCCACTTTCTCTATTCATCTGACAATGTCTAGAGGGCCTTTAGTTACAGAAAATGACCAAAAGTTACAATCCTGAACTGTTTTGTAAGTTCCTCCAGGTATATAGTTATCCCAATCAATTTTAGCCATTGATTAACTATTCAAATAACATGAGGAAATTTTGTCAAACATATTCAGTCATTTTCCTATCTTTAGAGGCACCAATAGGAGTTCCACCACTATCACTACAACTACCATCGCGATGGTCAGCCTTGCCTAAATTTCAATTCACATTATGCTATTCTAGAGTAGCTTTAACATGTTGAGAAATTAGTTGCTCTAACTTTTCTGAGAAACCCGATCCTTTACGAATGGATCCTTGTCTCATTCTAGGCGGCATTTAATCTTTCTATTATTACTAAATAATAGATTTAAGGCGATATAAGAAGAATAGTGGTTTAAAGGCACGAACAAAAGAAAATAATCAACCAAATGATCAAGAAACGTTCATAGCAGGATAGTTAGCAAAGACATCAAATCTTGCAAACTTTAGATGAGAGAGTGAACCGTAAGACATTTTAAATGAACATCAGTAGGTCGATGTATCACATGGTTTTGCCGAGGTTACTCTAACTAATATCCGTTCTTAAGAGGCCTAATCCCTTGTAACGAATCGAAAGATATACACGAATTTGAACACTCAACTCAAACTATAGAATTCACTAAGATTCTCATGCACCGCAAGCTATTATTACGTGTGCACCCGTAATTATAATTTGCCCTGCATTATCACCTGAGTGTCCCCCATATTTGAGTTTTGGATCAAAAGAATTTAAGCGTTTCATTAGATTGCATGTACCGATGCGAATGATCTATTATGCCTATACATTTCGAATGACATAGCCATTAATCATTGATGAAACGTCAAGCGATTAAATTACCGAGACTGGTTCAATAAATTCTCACCACAAGCAACAAATCTTCAGACGATTGCATGAAAGCACTAATGGGTTAGTCCTTTAGCCACTTGCTCTTCCATGGATGAAGATAATGCCTCAAGTTGTTACACAGGTAATCGTCCCTCTATCATAGGCGAAGCTGGCTAATGATATTGCAAGGACAAGATAAGGAAGATAATGTGCTTTAAGGAGAATTATATAAGCGTAAACACACTGGCAATACATAACTTATGTATACTAAGTAAACGTATCCTTATTCAAATAATTAATATGCCGTTTATCCTGGCTTCACATATAAACAAAATCCATGTTTATAATATCGTTGGCTTCGTGGATTTTGAAAACTTTTTCTCAAAATCTTTTCAAGTTGTAGTCTAGAAATTTTTATAAAAACCTTTCTAGTTCACTACAACCATTGGCTCTGATACCAACTTCTGTCACACCCCAAAAATGCCACAGCGGAATATTAGCATGGTGGTGACGGAGGTTGGTAATCATAAGTGTAATTAGCAAATAATAAAGTATTTGGACGCTTAGAGATAAACCCACAAAACATAAGTTCTTAAACAAGGTTTCACAATAAATCCTTTATTTACATTAGGTCCCAATCCTTTTTTTTTAAAACATGTCCAAAAGTTATTTTGCTAAAAACACCCGTTTTCGCCAAATCCCGAAGCCAATCTCATGTACCTGAAAAACATGCCCATTAAAAATATCAGTAAAACTGGTGAGTTCACAGGTTTGTATAATAAAGAAATTTACCTTCCTTTATAAAAGCATAGTTATGGTAAATACCAAACATATAAACCGATCGAAGATTTGCAAGGTCATTCGACATGATCGCAACCAGAGCCCATAATCAACCCAAAACAATAAGTGGTCCCCCTACTAATACCTTTCAAAATATATTCCCCCGTCTAGAAGACCAGCGCGACTGGTCACGAGGGTGGGTGGTCAAACCCGATAGATCTACCAATATGCTCTGCGGTTCCCTCCAAGAACTAATGATTATGACTGCGGTGGGAGACACCGTACACAAAATACACAGGAAAAATCGCACTTACTCTGGCCATCACTTGGTTATGAAATGAACAAGTATTCTTACCATAATTGTAATAGCATGTTAATCCCCCGATTGTAAAAATGTTCAAAAGCATTTAAAAATAAAAGGGGCCGTGAAACTCACCTCAAAGCTTGATAGCCTAGCTAGCAATTTAAAGTCCAAGTTAACCCCGACCTAACCGTTCCCTATACACAAGGGACACCTTTATGGTCAATTTATAGGTCATTCCAGTGAGTTATTTACCTAACTCACATGACTATCAAGTCTATTCCCACAAGTTGTTCACCCAACTTAGACTTTTCACACAACATTTTCTTTAGAAAATGTAATCTTTAGAAAGTATTTACTTTCAAAAATACTTGTTTTTAAGCACAACTCGTTGGTGATCATGACTCGTTTACACTAAAACACTTAGCACCTTTATTTTATGATCTCACACATAATATTTCCTTGGATTATTTCATGCATTACTATGTACACACTAGTCCAACTATTTTAAACATGCGAGATACCAAGTTACGCAACTTGTCGGTTTTAGGCGATAATTTGGCAATTTATCGAAATTCCAATTCGTGTGACTTACGAAAACATGTAGGATCTCAATTATACCTTTAATTATACCTTTTTATTTCAAAAATACACTTTTGACACCTGTTCTAAATCAGATTTGAAGTTTATACAAATTAAGCCGTTTTTCGCCTTTTTATCGCATAGTTTTGCACTGGACATTACCAAAATCCTATTTTCTTATCAATGCTCAAACTTTTTAGTCAAAACAAGTTATTTAATGAAATTTTAAGTGATTTTTGGTATAAATAATCAGACCTTATATTTTCTTCAAAAATCACCCATTAAAGCCCATATTTTAAGCATTTTTAGGCCCAAAACTTGGCCTTTTTCATATAGATCAAAACCCAATTATTTTCTTCTAAACATGATTCATTTTATACAAGTTTATAGGCCAAACTTTCTGATCTAAATCAGATTTCAAAGACTTTATTAAAAAAAACCTTTAATTTTTACCTCTTTTGAGTCCAAATCTTATCAAGAGTCTTGTAACTTGATTTCCATTGTCAAAGATTAAAATGTGAGCTTTTAAACCATCTTTTTATACCAAATTTTCTGCTCAAAACTTCAACTTTTCAAAACCAAGTTTCATGTATCAAAACCATATTTTTAACTATCCATTTTAAGCATAATACCCACATGTACAATGTTTGATCGAGAAAATCTCATTCATATACATATACATATATACCCACGGCATACATCTATACCTATATAAATATTCTTTGTTTTTCATTTTTGAATCAAAATTCCTCATGTTTATAGAAGAAAATCAACAAAATTTATAATTATACACACACACAAACTCACGGCCACATATATACATATATGTATCCTTGAGTTTTTCAACCATTTTCCTTAACACTTGTGTGTATAATTACATGAATCTTGATTTCAAAGTGGTTGATCATACATGCAATGATGATTTTAAGTTTAAATCTTCAACGTCGACTCATATATACATATATATATATATACATGGCACCCATATATATATATATATACACACACACACACACATCACGCACACATACATATCCATACACACCTATCTCTCTTTTATTTTTATAAAAATCATTTGATTAACACTTACATTTTCAAATTTGTGTGAACAATCCAAGTTGAAAAAGAAGTAGAATTGAAAATAGATGATCAAGGGTTTATGTTTTTACCTTAAGAGTGAAGATAAAATGGATTATAGATAAAGAAAAGCTTCACTAACGATCGCTTTTGCGCGAAAAATCGCTACACGACAAGATTTTAAATATGACACCTCTAGTCATATTTTCACATATAAAATAAGCTTTTGGACTTAAAGTTCGCTTTATTAGCTTCAAATATTATTTTTAAACATATACTTAACTTTACATAAGCACGGTTAATTATCTGCTAAATTGCCAGGTGTCACACTAACAGCGTGCGGCTGGTGTAGTAGATTGGCGTTTGCACACCCCTGCGATCAACCATTAGGACCGCGCCTATTGCCCGCTCGGTGACGGACAAGTAGAGCGTGAGCGGTTCTTTGGGGAGAGGTGCTGTTAGCGTCGGGAGATTCATTAGGCACTGCTTCATTGCTTGGAATGCTGATTCCGCCTCTGGGGTCCAGCGGAAGCTGCTCTTTTTCAAACAATTTTTCAAAGTATCCACGAACGGGAATGACTTTGAAGCATAGTTGGACAGGAATCGGTTGAGGGCGACGAGGCGGCCCATCAATGTTTGTACCTCTTTGATGGAGGCGGGTGACGGCATTCTTTCGATGGCTTGCACTTTTTCCGGGTTAGCGCGGAAACCATCCCGTGTCACTATGACGCCTAGGAATTTGCCCTCTTCCATCCCGAATGAACATTTGCTCGGGTTCAGCTTCATGCGCACTTTACGCAGTTGATCGAATGTTTGTTGGATATCCCGGAGCATGTCATCTTCCTCCTTGCTTTTGATCACAAGGTCATCGACGTAGACTTCAAGCCGTACGCCGATTTCGTTGATAAAGGCCGTGTTCATTAGGCGCTGGTATGTAGCTCCCGCATTCTTCAAGCCGAAGGGCATCTTGGTGTAACAGAAGATACCCGCGTCGGTGCGGAACGCTGTTTTGTCTTCGTCTTCTTTGGCCATTTGAATCTAGTGGTACCCTTTATATGCGTCCAGGAAACACTTAAACCGATAAGGGGCGAGAGAATCCACTTTTAGATCAATTTCCGGTAAAGGATAACAGTCCTTAGGACATGCCTTGTTGATGTCTTTATAGTCGACACACATGCGCTACCCTCCATTAGCTTTTGCGACCATAACGGGGTTGGCCACCCAAGTCTGGTATCTGATAGGGCGGAGAATGCCCGCGTTGAGCAGCTCAGTGACTTGTTCATTCATGGCCTTTGTTTTCTCCGGGCCCATACTGCGCTTCTTTTGTACTATTGGCTCTACGGAGCGGTAGACATTGAGTCTATGTTCCGCTATTTCGCGGGGGACACCGACTATGTCCGCCGGTTGCCATGCGAAGACATCCATATTGCTGATTAAGAGCTACTTCAAATGATTGTGTATGGTCTCGGAGATTTCATGGCCAATGACCACCGTTTGCTCCAGAAATTTAGGGTTGAGTACCCATTTTTCTGGCTCAGTGCGGGCGCTTGTCTTGACCATTTTGGGAGGTTTTGCAGTTTCCGCCACATGGCAGTCTTTGTTACCTCGAATGAAGGCAATGCCCGTCCTGGTTGGGAAGCCCACCATCGCGTGTGCCGTGGAAGCGTTGGCGTTAAAACGCGCGATGCCTTCCCGGCCCAGGAGTATATCATGATTGGAAGTGGCTGGCAAGACCATGAAGTCACATATCTCCGTGCGCTCATGGGTGCCATCGGACCATGTGACTGCATGGAGAGCATGCCCCGCGGCATGATGGTCTCGTGGATGAAACCAGAGATGGGTTCATTAACCGGTACAAGCTTTGCTTGGTCTTCCTCATCCAACTGTTGAAAACACTGCTCGTACATGATGTTAGTGCTGCTGCCGCCATCCAGGAACATGTACCGCGTGCGGTAATGTCCGAAGATTGCGGTTATGACAAGCGGGGCGGTGCAGGAAGCGCCGCCTCTGACCTTTGGCATGAGGACGTCAGCCTCTTTCCATGAGTAATCAACTGGTTGTACACGGGTGCGCTTCCCATGCTGGCTGTTTTTGCCACGCTTTGTCATGTTGCAGTGATGACGAGGGATGAGTGTGGCGGCGTGGGTGTTGAGGTCCCGGATTTTCTTTCGTGACCCCTCACCTTGGTTTTCGTCATCCGTCTGACCTTTGCCGGCACGGTGAACGTTCTTTACTAAATGACCGAGCTGACCAGACTTCAGCGCGGTCTCGATCTCCATCTTCAAGCTGTAACAGTTATCTGTGAGATGACCGAAGTCGTTGTGATACTCACAGAACTTGCTTCTGTCTACATTCCTTCTTTTCCCAAGGGGATTGGGCTCCTTCAATGTGACTTGCTCAGTTTTTAAGACATGGGATGGTGTTTTTGTTAGCGGGGTCCAAGCGTGGTTTTTCTTGGAGTGTCCACGTTGGTCCCGCGATTGTTTTGTGTTAATGAGTTGGCGGGCATCGCCAGCGGGGGAGTATTTTCCCTCGTCGGCGGTGCCTGAGATGCGGCTCCAAACAGATTTATTTTTGTGTTTATTATTATTATTATTATGGTGTTGCGGTTGGAATCCATGCATCTGATTGAAGGATTTCTCGGAGGAGGCGTATATTTTCGCGGAGTGGATGAGTTCATCCCAGGACTCCGGAATGCCATCCTTGCCTGTAAGACACTTCATGAGCTCTGGGCTGCGCACATTATGTATGAATGTTGCCTGCGTGAGTTCCTCCCCACAGCCTATTTGCAAGGCCTCTTTGTTGAATCGGACGATAAAATCTTCGATTGACTCGTGATCATACCGGTGGCATAACAGAATATGCGCCTTATCTTTTTTGTGCTTGCGCAAGTATGAGAAATGACTGCCGAATTTTTCGGTGAGGTCATCGAAGTCCTTAACGCTCCCCGCGGGGAGGTTATCGAACCAGACTCTGGCTACACCCGTTAAGGTTTTGGCGAATAAGTGGCACCAGACATGGACGGGCCAGTCGACCGACATTCCTACGCATTCAAAATCATGCACATGGTCATCAGGGTCACGCAGGCCATCGTATCTACCGATGCTGCTAGGAAGCTTAGCTTTCCTTGGGATTTTGGTTGTCGCTATGCGAGCGACGAATTTTGACTTTTCGGCGAAGGATTTTGGCCTGGATGGCTTGACCAAGTCGTCGTCCTCGTCGTTGTGACGTGAACGGTGAGTACGTTTCTTTCCGTTGTGGTCAGAATCGCTGCTAGATGACTCGTAGCCATCAGGTTCGTCACGTGATTTTGCGTAGCCCCGAGCCCTGGCGTCTCCTCCGAGCTCCCCGCTACGACCATCACCGTGAGTGGCCGAGTCTTTCTTTCTATACCCCTTTTTTGACGGAGTATCATAAGTGAGGGCTTTGCCCTTCTTTTTAGCTTGTTGTAGGAGTTTACGCTGGTAGATCGCAGCGCTCTTGGCATTCTGACGGAGGAGCCACTGGTCTGGATCCTCCTCTGAGTTGTCCTCACTGTTATCATCAGAGTCCAAGTCACGGACTTCGAGAACTGGCTGCTCGAGTCGTGAAGTGGGTTGTTTGACGACAATGTGCGGTGTGGTTTGGTTTTCCAGGGATTGAGTGTCAACCTCCCCGGTTTGGTTAATGACAGAAGTGTTAGGGTTGGGTTCAGCCATGGGTGGGTTTAAAAGATGAAGAAAAAAGTTGTTCTAACCGTCGGATGGCGCCAATGAAGAAACAATAAGTATCACGGTGATTATCACTAATCCCCGTGTGGTTTATACTTACGTAATGTCAAATATAATCCTTTACCCAAACCTCTAGGTTTAACCGAGTGAGAACAATGAGTGAGTATTTGTGTGTGTTGAATAAGTAACGACACAAGATGTAAGTGGTTCGGTCGGAAATGACCTACGTCTACTGTAACTAGCCGGAATATTATTAATGATCGAATAATACAAGAGACTAGTATTAGGTTACAATGAGTATTTTCTGATGATCTTTCAAGGAGATGACTATCCTTTATTTATAGGAGAACTCGTGGGCCTAATGGAGAGGCCCACAAGAAGTTATTCCCCCTTGGGCCCAGCTAAGGCCCAAGTCCAGGCTCTTCAGTAAAATGGCGGGAAAAGGCAGATCACTGTGGATGACGTCAGGCTGCAGCATGTTCGTTGCTCGAGGCGGACACGTGGCAGCCTCCGACTGGCGAACATCGGCCTTACCCTGGCTACAGTTGTTGACCCTGCCTTTACTACTTGATTTGACGTCTGACAGTGGCAAGGGATGTCTGCTGGTTACTGTTGACGGCGGCATGGTGGAAGCGTGGGCACAGTCATGTCGCCGTTCCTGTCAGTAGTGGTTGTACCAGCCTTGCCACTTGTCATCTTCCCATTGGCGCGTACTCTGTCAGGAACGTTGCTGAATCTTCCTTTTGTGATTTCCTGTACCTCGTACCGGAAGTAGTAAGGGAAGATTCCGCGCGTGGGCATACGCGCGTATCAACTGCTGTGTGTTGCTTATCATTTGGTGACCCTGCGCGCTGGCTAACTTCCTGCCTTGCCAGCGCTGCGGAGGTAGCGCGGCGCCAGTATTCCGGCTTGTGGGGATAGGGATGCCGCCTCCCTCTGGATTAGGCTCCCTATCCCTTCAAAAACGTTTATTATAATTGACTGTCAAGCGGCTCTGATCCATGAAATGGTAAAAATAAGTTTGACAAAGGTCCCGTCACACTATCAACAAATTAATGACAATCAAATTACTAAAATTCTATAGAAATTATAAACAAAAACTATAGCTATAGAATTGAAATATCGCATTATCAAATTAACCACGACGAACCAACTACAAAATCCATAGAAATTAAAATAAAAAACAATAACATCATATTTGATCCTGAAGTGGAAACAACCCAATTAAACAGCATTCAACATATTTTTTTATTTTTAATTCAAACCCGTTTTTACATACGGTAACCATAAATTCTAACCTTAGCATTACTCTTTTGTTCCTTAGTCGGCTCTTTCTTGGTCTCCTCCGAATGACGAGGAGAAACATCTTCAATCAACTTAATCTCACACTTTGTACCAAGTGCCTTTAGCCCATACTTCTTTGCAATTGTCTCTATATTGGTCCAATCCTTCCCAACATCCTCTATAAGGATATGGAAATTTCCCCCAAGCCTTTTGAACTTGTTGACATACTTTGGAATACAATCATCAAAATAGACTTATAGTTGGTGACGGTTATAAAGAAAATATGGGGAACCAAGGATGAGATTTGTGAAGATCGAGTGCTAAAAGACTTATAGTTATTTTGCATTTTAATTTACTAGTAGGGAATATTCCTTATGTATATATGTAATAAACTTGATTTTTTTTACTATATATGTATTTTGTAACTTGAACAAAATTGAACCGGTCATTTACTTTAATTATCATTTTTACCTTCGAGTTATTTTTAGAAACAAAAACAAATTTTCTTAGTAATAATAAAGCCAAAAAGTTTATTATAATTGACTGTTAAGCGGCTCTGATCCATGAAATGATAAAAATAAGTTTGACAAAGGTCCCGTCACACTATCAACAAATTAATGACAATCAAATTACTAAAATTCTATATATGACAATCGAAATATTCTGCAAAACATTATATGTTAAATAATCAAGTTTATTACATAAAAACGTATTAAGCAAAACTAAAAATTGCAATGTTACATAATTTTATGCACTTAAAACAACATATAATGTTTTGCAGAATATTTCTTGTTGGTGACGGTTATTAAAGGGCCCACACACAATCAATGCACACAATATTCCTAACGTCACCCTCCATCAGTGTCACCCACACTCTATAAAACTTCAGCTTACTCTCTCTTTCCTTCCCACCCTTCCAAAATCACATTCTCCCCCAACCACAATGACATCTCCATTCTTAAAACACATCACTCGGTTCTACTCTCAAAACGCAAAACATGAGGGGGTAATAAAAGCTATAAAAAAACAAATTCTCCCCTAACGATCATATCTTGATCATATGGGATTTCGATTTGTTTGCTACTAATGCTATTGCTTTCGCACTCAAATCGGGCCCAAACATAACCCTCTCCCACCCTGGGTTTGATAAGCAACAAAACTGTCCGTATCCACACAGAAAAGGTAGGCTTATTGATCTCAAGGTAAACACAAACTTTGGTTGTGTTTACCTAGAGAACAATGAACATTACAATCATGTCGTTATCGTAAATGCGAAGCCAACGTTTACGGCGAAGGGATCGGAAATGGAGCGTAAGTAAGTTTCCATCATTAGCACCACTTCTTTCTTCTTATCATTAATTAATCTTTTAACACTTGTTGAATTGGTTTGTTTAAGGGATCTGGAAATCTATTTTGATGATTGTATTCCAAAGTATGTCAACAAGTTCAAAAGGCTTGGGGGATACTTCCATATCCTTACAGAGGATGTTAGGAAGGATTGGACCAATATAGAGACAATTGCAAAGAAGTATGGGCTAAAGGCACTTGGTACAGAGTGTGAGATTAAGTTGATTGAAGATGTTTCTTGTCACACCCTCAATTTCCACCGCGGGATTTATACCGCGAGGCGTGTGACATACCAGGATCTCCATAGCCATAAGTCACATGAATGACTCTAAATGCCCAAACCATTTAGTTCGTTATCATAAAACAAGTTTCATTGATGATTAAATATTTCAATAGTTGCGGAAGTGAATTTTAAAGATAATAGTTATTCAAATAGTCAGATTAAGACAACGAGTTTGAAATCACAATAGACAATTAAACATTCGAAATAGATAATTATTCATATCCCCATGATGCCATATGATGCATGCCCTACTCGTGCTTCGAACTAGTGTCCTGCAAAAAGGTATAATAATCGTGGGTCAACATAAAGTTGGTGAGTTCACAAAGTTTGGTAAAAGCGTAGGTCCTCCAAACTATGTTTGAGTAAATGCTAATTCACATGCCAGGGGTAGCTAGCCCACTCATGATAACTAAAACCGGTAATACCGAACTGCTAAACAACGAGATCCCACAATAGTGAGCAAAGTGTCTTGCATCATTGTCTATTAACAATGATAATATGTTGAGTTATGGTTCACACCCATGCTCTCCAGCACACGATGTGAGGTTTGTGAGACCTAATAGCGCTATTAACTAGTAACCCGCTTGCCATCTGGCAACTCATTCGGTATTTAGAAGGACTTCAATGATAGAGTTGGTTTAGTTCATCAAGGACATAAAGCATGAATTAGTGAAAGCAGATTCACCTTGTGAATCATAGCACCCCAAACCCGGGATGTGTATGAGTAGTCCCAAACCGGACTATGAAAAAGTTTAGAAAGTTGTCTCGTCTGAGACGTATGCTTTTGAGAAAAAGAGTAGTGAAACTCACCTGATAGAGATGCTTGTGATCTAGTGAAGTCGAATTACGTAGCTACTATCGTCCGGACAGTACTTTCCCTATGATTTATTAAAGCATGGTAAATCACAAGTTCTAGTCGTTTATCATTCAATTTGTCTACCCGACACTTGTGGACTCGGTTATTGAATTGTGTGAACCTCGGTTTTTGTACTTGTGATAAGGATAGTTATCTTGACATGTGTTTAGGGCATTAATACCCCTAAGTGCGGATTAACACATGCTCTAGCCTTGTTAACACAAGTTATTTAAATGTAGCTGATTTGTTCTCATTGTAGAGAAGATATGCCGATTAGTTAGTGAATCAACTTAACCATTTCTAAGCTTATTTGTGTCACACCCTCAAATTTCCACCTGCGGAGTTCTACCGCGAGGCGTGTGACACACCAGGATCCAAGTCAACGGTCACAATAAACGACGTCTAAATGTAAAAACATACGTAAACAAAAACCATGCATAAGTTTAAAACCAACATTCAACAGTGCGGAAGCATTTAAAGTTTACAAAAAGTCATGCATAAATAAAACATAAGTTCAAAAGTTCATGATTCCAAAACGTGCAAATGAGACCCTAGACGCGAGACGACTCCAGTGCGACCTCGTGCGCCTATCCGACAGCTGCTACCTTAGCGACCTGAGAAAACATGCTAAAAGAGTCAACATAAAATGCTGGTGAGTTCACAGGTTTTAATTAAACGTTTAAAGTGATCCTTCGAAAACCGTTACCATCACAGTTACTACTATGCTTGTGAGAACGCTAGCTAGGCGCAGAATGAGATACTCATACGGGTGAAACCATTGCTGACTAAGCCGTGTAGTGACCCTTAGTTTCCTATGGGCTACCGTCATCACCGGTAGACCTTGTTTTATTAGAGACAATATGCACTCGCCGGTCCCACCGTCGAGTGGGGTTTGTCAGTTCCCAATAGCGCTATCCATATTTCCCCCCATATACCCATGTTAGTGGTTTCTAAGGGACTTTTTGATGAACCGTATAGTACGATAAGTAAGCCATAGTATAACGTGATAAAGAGTCATGAGCCATAAGAGTTTAACAAGTCATAAGTCATAAAAGAGTTTTAAGCATGTTTCTCCCCCGAAAACATAAACCGTAAAATGTGGGGCCGTGAACTCACCTTAGGTTGCGTATTCCGTTTAAGAGTAAACCGTATGCGTGATATGAGTAAACCGTCTGTAAGATATGATAGCCCCAACTATTGGCGACCTATCATAAGATATGTGTCAAGTTAGACTAATAACCCATCGGGTTCATTAGTCCCTAAGTCCAGTCCATGACCATTATGTGTCCGAAAAGCGTGTTTGACCGACAACAAGACTACGTAAGACAAGACTCGACATCCCATTGGTGACCCGACATTCCACGTGTTAGATAAATACAAGACATCATGCCACATATGCAATTAAACACTTAATACGCGCAACAGTTCACCTAGTCTAGCATAATGTCCGATTAACGCATAAACAGGTCCGAACACGTGTTACTAAGTCATTGGGTGTATCCCGGGGTTCCTATCATGTTCCTAGGCGTCAAATCATGTTCCGGGATGTTAAAATATACATACAGCAGCATTATACGCGATTAGGAATCAAACTAGCATTTAGGATTGTAAATGCTTAAGTATAGGCATTTAGGATTGTAAATGCTAGTTGTTGAGGGGAATAGGCCTCTATTCGCCTATATATAGGCGATTAGGGCTTGTATTCTCCTGAACATCAGGCATTTAGGATTCTACTCGCCTAAAGCCTCATGCGAGTAGGATCCTACTCGCCTCTGCAGTCCTGTAGTGCAATTTCGCGCGCCGAACACTCCAAATCAGATCCGAAACATGTAGGAACATCCAATAATCATCCTAACACATTAACAAATATATTTCAAGCAAAACCCCTAAGTTTTCATCGTTCTAACAGTTCCGAATGCGAGCGTTTTCCCAAAATAGCAACTTAGCATGTAAACATCACATCAACATGCAAGAACTTGCCCTAAATAGCAATTATTCAGATTAAATCACATAACCACGTTATCCGATAGCATCCTACTGTTCTAGCATCATCCTAAAGCAAACCCTAACATCATACAATCAACAACACATCTCATATCATCCTTAATCATCCAAAATCCTTCAAATGGGTCAAAACATCAAGTATCAACAATACACAACCAAAACCATTCAAACTCCTAGGACATCATCATACTAACTTGTAATAGCCATAAACATCATAATAACACAAAAACAACCATGATTCAATCCTAAAAATTCTATCTTTAATCACATATAACACATGTAAAGGTGTGGGTTTGTTTAAAAACGGTTTTAAATGGATTTTCAAAGACAAAAACATTTGTAAGTCAGGTCTGGACTTTTAGGGAGTAAAACATAATCATTTAAAGGTTTGGGTTTGAAGAACACACCTTGTATTCAAGAGGAGATGATGGAATAAGCTTGGAAATGGTTGTTTTGATGTAAAAATAGGTTCCAGAGGGTGTTTGTAGGTTGAGATAGGTTATGGGACGGCTAGGGTAGTATAAATGATGTTTTGGAGGTCAAGGGTGGTATTTATAGGCGTTTTTAATCGTTCGGAGCAGTTCAGGCGAGTATGCAGCAGTATACGCGATTAGGACTGCTACTCGCATGAACCTTCATGCGAGTAGCATCCTACTCGCTTAAAGACTTCCCCTAC
Source organism: Ambrosia trifida (assembly GCA_028751855.1). Taxonomy (NCBI): domain Eukaryota; kingdom Viridiplantae; phylum Streptophyta; class Magnoliopsida; order Asterales; family Asteraceae; genus Ambrosia; species Ambrosia trifida. Next base: position 27,586,228 of record CM054131.1, read on the forward strand.
TCGCCTCAAATACTGGCGATTAGGCTATACCACATGGCCTACTCGCCTATAGTCTGTGTGTCCGGGTTTTTGGCGCGTTAAACCCTATTTTAACATATGTAAACACGTTTCCACATACCGACAAGTCACATAATGATAACCAACATATAATGCACGATAACTAACACGTTCCCGCCCGATCACCAATTCCCGGGACCCGAGACTTGCGTATGTAAAAACCCTAATGATGTGCGACTCGACTCGACCGACCTTGTTATGTGTAACGTATGCGCGACTCGCTAAGGTAGACTTACTAAGTTTTCAAAAGTTAGTTACCGGAAGTTGCCGGGTGTCACAATTTGAGCCTAGTAGTGTTATCACATAATATAACATAATATATTTGTGAGCTTTGTATCATTTTAAGTCTTGATCACCATGTGGTTAGCCTTAGCTTTAAACTTAAGCCAAGTGAGCTTGCACTCGTGAAATCCGATATATTACATGGTGATCCAAGTTGTGTATGGTTTCAAAAGTACAATTTGACTACCCATGATTATAACAAAGCCGATTATAATGATGATCACAAGAACAAATACTAGTATTACGGCAATGTGCCTAAGATTTATATCCAAAAAGTATTATTTTGAAATTTATTCTCTTGTAAAGTGTCGTGTGCCTAAACATGGTGTTGTAAGGCCGAGTGTAAGGTTTAACAAGGGGGTATATCGAGAAAAGAAGCTTAAAGTGCAATGTATCTTACCTAGGATGCTAGAGAGTTGTGTGTATGCTCCCCTCGTTCCTAGATAGCTTTGGCTTGATGATCTTCAATACCTTGGCCGATTGTTTTGTTAGAGAGTATAAGTGTTTGTGTTGAGTGATGGTGCAAGTGTTAAGCTTTCTCAAGCTCTCTATTTATAGTGGAATTCAAGGCAAGTCTTCTCCATGGATCCTTGTAACTTTACAAGTACATTCCATGTAAGTGTAAGAAGTTGTCTTTGGATTGAAAGGGACTTAAGCTCATGTGTTCTAGGGGGATCGGCCGAACCTAGAGTCAAGAGAGATCTTTCATGTTTTAGGGGTAATGTCAAGCCTAGTGTTAGTTCTAAGCAAGGCCTATTATAGTGTAAGTAGTGGTGGATTAGTAGGCTTGTGAGATGTGGACAAAATGGTGAGTATGTTGTCATGGAAGGGTCCCTATCGGCCGAACATAATACAAGGAGATGGGATCAAAATTTGATGATAGCGATGTGTGTTTCTTGTCTCCATGCGATTACTAGCTAGCATGGGCTATTTAGGGACATTCTAGGGTGCAAGGTTTGTGCTTGTGAGGATAATCAAGTCCTATTTTAGTGCAAGTCTTGGACACTAGGGGATAGTGACAAGTGATGCTAGTATCCTTCTTTCTTCATGCTTTTCGGCCGAGGTATATATGGAAGAAAATGACTTGTCTTGAGGGTGTAGCTTGTCCTATTTATAGGATAGTGATGTTTCATTTTGTTCTCCATAATTCCGATTGGAATAGGGTAGTTTTAGGAAGGTTCCAAATGTGAAAATGAAGCTATACTTAGTTGTCCATGCTAATTAGGTGTAATCTTAGGTTGATCATAGGTGAAAGGGACATGTGGGTGCCTTGAGTTGTGTAGTCAGCCGCAAAGAAAGAAAGACAAAAGGAAAGTGAGGTGTAAGTTTCTAGAGGATAGTGACACATCAATAACTAGGATTTAGGAAAAAGCATGTGTTCTTGATTATGTGTGTGTGCATTTATGTGTATGTATGTATGTATGTATGTATGTTGGCTTCTAGAAGGTATTTAACAAGGATAAAGTTTACTTGTTAAGGTCTAGTGTATGTATAAAGCCTATTGTAAATGTATATATATATATATATATATAAAGCACATTTATAAGGGATTCATGTACACACATAGATTAATATTTGTAACTCTCATATGTTTAGTCATGTGTTTGCTAATCTATGATAGCTCATATATATATATATATATATATATATATATATATATATATATATATACATCTAGTGAGTGAACGCTTAACTTATCTAGTTAACTCTAGTCAAGTAGAATGCAAGAAATCTAGGTGCAAGTAACTAGAGTTTAGTTGAATCAGGAACCTGAAATTGCGGAGTATCACATCATCCCCAAGTTGAAAAGAATTTCGTCTCGAAATTCAGCAAGTAAACAGTAAAGCTAGCTTGAAAAATGCATGCTTGGTTCCCGGATGTCACATTTCTCCTCGTCATTCATAGGAGACCAAGAAAGAGCCGACTAAGGAACAAAAGAGTAATGCTAAGGTTAGAATTTATGGTTACCATATGTGGAAATGGGTTTGAATTAAAAATAAAAAATATGTTGAATGTTGTTTAATTGGGTTGTTTCCACTTCAGGATCAAATATGATGTTATTGTTTTTTATTTTAATTTGGGGAATTGGATTTTAATAATCCATACTTTGCCTCGTTGGTCGACAATAATCTGTACTTAAGAAATTCCTCACAACAGTCCCAACTTTCAACGCATTGGCCGACAATGAACTTTTTAACTTTCAAACATTTTCAGTTTTGAAATTGGGTTAGTTTTCAGTTAACAAAAGTTTATTTCCGGCCAATAGTTTGAAAGTTGGGATTGTTGTGGGGAATTTTTTAAGTACAGATTATTGTTGGGCAACAAGACAAAGTTTAGATTATTAAAATCCAATTTTCCTTTTAATTTCTATGGATTTTGTAGTTGGTTCGTCGTGGTTAATTTGCTAATGCGATATTTCAATTCTATAGCTATTGTTTTTGTTTGTAATTTCTATAGAATTTTAGTAATTTGATTGTCATTAATTTGTTGATAGTGTGACGAGACCTTTGTCCAACTTATTTTTACCATTTCATGGATCAGAGCCGCTTAACAGTCAATTATAATAAACGTTTTGGTTTTATTATTACTAAGAAAATTTGTTTTTGTTTCTAAAAATAACTCGAAGGTTAATATGATAATTAAAGTAAATGACCCGTTCAATTTTGTTCAAGTTACAAAATACATATATAGTAGAAAAATCAAGTTTATTACATATATATATATATATATATATATAAGGATTTTGCTATATGAAAATAAGTAGTTATTATATTTTTTTTAAAGACAACTTTAATTTGACTACACGATGTGATAAGGGGAGTTAAAGGAGGCATGGAACCACACGTGTTTGCCAAGTCAACAGAGGGAGTTCCATCTTCTTCCACGCCAAAAATCAAGGGGTGGTTCCACCTTCTTCCACTCCACAAATGGCTTCCCCTTCACAAAACCTAGACGCATACCTAACCACTGGATGCTCGCCACGTCACCACCCCAATTGCCCCCACGCCATGGAAACGTCACAATACGGGGCGGTGTGGTGGCGTGGAGGGCTTCACCCCCTCTCCACGCCACCCCCGTGTAGCCATAAACAAGGCCCCTAACAAGTCACCAAAAAGGGCAAAATAACTCAGGTATTACGATGGGTTTCTTCTACCAATTTGTTGCTATTTCTAAGATACTATATAGTAACTATAAAAGTTTTTTAGAGATTTTTGTCGTTATTATGGATACAAACATATTGTGATGGAAAAATATTGTTTTTGAGCCAATAACTAAAGGAATAACGAAACAATATAACACAAAAAGGTACAAATACATAGTATGTGCTTAGTAATGGTCTTATACTACTAAAACATTTTTCTTTCGGTAAACTTATAATATATTTGAGCCTCATTGTGCTACAAATGTCACAATATTGTTAAAATTAGTTGCTAAATTCATAAGAAGAAAACAAACTTCTTGACCACAATCTAACATAAGGCTATATATTATGTTTGGCTTTTTACAACTTGTTCAACATTTAAAAAAAAAAAACAAAACAAAATTGTTGTGTTTGCTTGGATAGGAACTTTAAGTTAAACATGTAACCATAGTAAAACTTGCTTATAATGAAAAATATATTATGTGATGCTTGGTAGTACGTGTAATCTCTTTACATTGTATCACCATTATGTACTTTATTTCTCATACTTTGTACAATGTATATACAACATTAATGAAAATGCTTAATTATCACACCTCGATCAATGTGTTATCTTCATTTAACTTCAATTCTCTAACCTTTATACCGAATAAAATACAAACTTTTTATGTATCCATTGTTTATTGTGTTACTATTAAGAACTTTTTTTATCTTTAACATGAGCTACGTAGAAGTTTCTTCATTTATCACCAAAACATTATGGTGTGCAAGCCAAAGGTGATACGCGGATGTAGCATTACGAACGAGTCCTCACTCCTCAAATTCATTTCATGTAAGACATAACATTAGATGCAATTTTTAATAAAATGAAGAGAGATATGCGAGCCAAAGTAGATACACCACCATGGTGTTACGTAACTCATAGTTATATGTGCAATTTATCTCTCCTATGATTATAGAGGTATATCATATGTGAAAACACCTTGTATACAAAAAAAAATAAATTTGTTTCAAGTTGCAATGTCTAACTTGCATAGTTAAATTGCTCATGTTCTTGTTGACATGTTCATTATTCATTAACCATGTAAGAAAGTATGTGAGTTGGGTATTATTTTCAAACTTTAGTTCTAATGACTAATATACCACTACAAAAAAATGAGTATCGGGGACTGAGAAATCAGTCTTAGATACATACAAATCAGTCCCTAATGGTTATCGGAGACTGATTAGCCAGTCCCTAGTCAGTTGCGGATACCTAGTCCTAGATAGTGGTTTTAGTAACTAAAGATCAGTCCCTATTGCATGGCACCAACAGGAACTAACATTCGGTCTCTAATACGTATAAATTCAGTTTTAAATGTGTGACCTAATACCACATCATTTCAGTCCCTAACACTTTTTTTCAGTAACTGAAAAATTAGTCTCTGATACTGAGGTATTTCAATCTCCAATGCATCTCTTTAGGGACTGAAGATCAGTTCTTTAAAGTGTCTATTTTTTCACTAATACATTCCATTAGGTTCACGATCTCATGTCAATTTAGTCCCTAAAATAATGTTTCAAAGACTAAGAATTATTCTCTAATACCATATAGTCCTTATTGATATGATGTTTTAGAGACTAAAAAACAATCTAAGATACTATGTAAGTTAGTCCCAAATATGGTTTTTCAAAGACTAATAATGTAGTTATACCAAAGCTTTTTCAGTCTCCAATATCTGTATTTAGTGTCAAAAAACAACTTCTAATTTACTAAATATTAGAAATCACAAAAAACCAAACCATACAAACATAAATAATAAATTGAAAATAAATGAAAGGTTGGTTATACAATATAAATTCATCAATTATTCTCTTAATATAGAAGCTACTTGTCTATAAGCCCTCTTTGAAGAAAGTTCTACGACTCTACGATATATTTAGAGGCTTTCCTCGAATCAAAGAATGATGAAGGTTGTACAGTACATCAAGTAATCAGATAGAGCCCACATCAGAAAGAATACATCCTGTGGCTGATGACCATCATTGCTAAAGGTTAGTTGCTCTCTTCCAATGGTCGGTGGCGGCGTCTGGTGGTGATAGTAGCGGTGACGGTGGCGGCGGTCGGTGCTTGGTGGTAGGTGTTGGAGGTGAAGGTGGAGGTGGCGGTTGGCGGTGGTGCTCGGTGATGGCGGTAGTCGGTGGGTAGCAATGGCGGTGGTCGGTGATGGAGAGTGGCGGCGGTGGTCGGTGACGGAGAGATGCGGCGATGGTTGGTGGGTAGCGACGGTCGGTGGTGGGTGGCGGTGGTCGGTGGTGGTGGTGGCGGCGATGCGCGCTAGTGGTAGAGGTGGGTGGTGGTGGTGGTCAGTGGTGATGAATGGTGACAGAGGGAATGGAATGGAAAAAAACCATGGGGGTTGGGTGGAATGAATATGGGGTTTTTAGAGGGAATGGAATGGGGGAGGTAATGGATGATTCCATTACCTTGACCAACCGAACACCTTTTTTTTCATTCCATCATAATGATCCATTCCATTCATAGTCCTCATCGAACCCTTTGAAGACTGCGTATCAATCACTAATTTGACTCGTTTTGTGAAAATTAACAACTAGTTTTCAGTCTTTAATATGTTCCTTATTAAAGACTAGAGATTAATCACTAGCATAAGTCATGGTGATTAAATTCCTTAATATAATCCAATTATGATAAATCAACTCTAAATACTTTATGTTGGGAACTAATACTAAAGTTATTGATACATTTTGCACTACGGTTGAATTGATGATGATGTGTAAGAGACAAAAAGTCAGGCTTTAATCAATTTATATACAAAGGCATTTGAGACTCAGTTCTCAATACGCTCTCTTACAAATACTTTTAGTATTCAGTTGTAGTCTCTAATATAATTCATCAAAATGGTAGAATACACATCGGTTATTGGAGACTGGATATCAGTCCCTAATTATTTAATGTTGAAAACTCTTTTTTAGGAGACTGTAATTTAGTTTTAAATAAGGTTTTTCACAAAATGTTTGAGACTATTTTTCACTCCCCAATACTTCCCTTAAAATGATAGAATAATTGGAAACTAAAAATCAATCCTTAGTACTTTTATATCTCAAAGGCGTTAAAGACTTAATATCAGTCCCCTTCGATATGCTTTTTTGGAATATTAAGAACTAATTTTCAATTCTTATATTTCCCTTCGCATTAGAGGGAAAAGTATTTGGTACTGAATTTTAGTCACAGAAAAGGTTCCCTCCAAAACCTTATATTACCCATGCATATTTTGAGGCTGGAATTTAGTCTCAGATAAGGTGGGCATGTATTAGCGACTAATTATCAGTCACTAACATAAGTCGTACAAAAATCAGTCCCCAATAGTATTAGTAACTGAAAACTCAGTCCTAGATATCATGTATTTGAGACTGATATATCGGTCCCTATTAGTTTAGTCTCTAATGGTCACTTTTCTTGTAGTGTACACAACCTGCTATACAACTCTTAAAAATATTATCATATTTGCAAGTAAAGACATAAGATAAGATGACTCTAAGGGTGCGTTTGGTTCGCATGAATTGAATGGAATTCCATGGAATGGGAATTCGAATTCCAACTCTTAAGAACATCAAAGCAACAAATAACAAACAAGACGGATTAGGTTTTCATCGGTACAAAGAAAAAGATGAAACCGGCAGCAATTGGCGCTCCGGATTTGCCATCAACAAGCCCAGACTCGGTTCCAGCTCCTAGTCAAGCCCAACTATGTTCCGAATTATGAATCTTTTATTCTTTTAAGCTCGGGCCAACATAGTACATACAAACAATTAAAACACAATATATTATTTAATGTTTTTTATCAATATTCAGTAAAGGAAGAAAAGGATAAATGGGTTTGGGAGAAGAACGTATGACATGTCATTTGAATGGAACAAATGGTTGCAAATAAAAGTTAATATATTCGGATGGGCGATTGGAACAAGGTAAACTGATAAAGGGTGATTGGAATTGAGTTTCAAGAATTATTGGCTTTTCCAATAAGCCAATAAATCATAAGCTGTCTGTGTAACCTAAAAACACTTTCTGTTTTGACTTTTGGCTTTTAAGGGTGAAAAAAACTGTTTTTGAGAAGTTAGAAATCCTGGCTTTTGACTTTTGGAAAAAAATTACAAATCTACCACTCATACAACCAATATTCACAATAATTAAGCGAAACACTTAAAAAAACAATCTATTGACTTTTTGACGTTTCTCATCCCAAAAGCTAATCCAAACACTTTTTTTAAAACTCATTTCCAAAAAGTCATAAGCCAATAAGCACTTCTAATCAAAAGCACTTTTGCATTTCCAAACTCAATCCCAAACACCCTCATAGATTGCCAATACTATTTGGGTTACGCCGAAGAAATATCGGGCATTGAGCGCATTATGGGGTGAAGAGGAAGAAACTTCGGATCACCTATTTAAATCGAGCTTGGTTGTTGTGGTCATTTGGCACAAAATGAGTATGTGGTGCGGAATACCCTCCATTTTCACCCTTTCTGTTCGGGATTTATTGGCAGTTCATAAATGCAATTCGAAGAGGGGGGATATTAGTTGGGAGCAATGGCGTTAATTCCGCATAAATCATTGGTAGTTTTGTTTCTCTGTGCTTTAGTTTCAATATCTATCATGTAAGATGTCAGGCGTGATTCTGGTATGGTGGGATGTATGATCTAGTTCCTTGCTAGTGAAACTTTTGTATATATTGGGTGTGAATGAAAATGTTCCTTTGCCTTTAAAGAAAAATTAGTTTTATTTTCTATTGGTAATGGTATCTATTTAAATCAACAACAAATTATTTTTTATTTGCTATATTTTTTTATCTAACAACCAACATTCTATTAGAATTAGAATAAACGGGGACTGCCAAAAGACCGGTAGTCCCATAAAAAGTACAAATAAAACAGAAACAATTATAAAAAGACATCTCTTGTATCATTTGTGTTAGTATTTTGTATCTCCGCTAAAAAGACTAAATCATCCTTGAAGGCCACAGGAAAATGTGGGTGGCATTATTCATCGATATTGTAAAGATTTTGATCAAAAAGCTTTTTGTATATTCTGATGATTTTGGTTACAAGAAGGAGAAGCCTAAATAGGCAATACAAATAACAAAGAAAAGGAAACTAATAAATATGAATGAAAGTGGTCGGCTGGAATTGTGCATGAGAATTTGATAGGGAGCCAATCAAGGAGAGAGATTAGCGTAGAAGTCAATGCATTTTCAATACTCCCCCTCAAGATGGAGCGTGTAGGTTTCGCATGCCCATCTTGACAAGAAGGGACTCGAGTTGCTTTGAGCCCAAAGCTTTTGTTAGAAGGTCTGCTATTTGTGCCTTCGTGTCAACATAGAGTGGTTTGATTTCATGTGACTCGACTCGCTCTTTAACAAAGTAACAATCCATTTCAACGTGCTTTGTTCGTTCATGGAACACTGGATTGTTCGCAATATGTCGAGCTGCATTGTTGTCACAGTAGAGTGGTGTAGAGCCATGTTGCTCGGTTTCAAGGCCCTTTAATAGCCAACGCATCCACAAAATCTCACTAGTAGCATTGGCCATTGCACGATACTCGGCTTCTGCTGAGGAACGTGATACAACCGACTGTTTCTTTGATTTCCATGAAATGGGCGCTCCCCCTAATAGGAGAAGGTATCCCGTTCTTGATCTTCGTGTAAGTGAGCAACCCATCCAATCAGCATCACAATATGCAACTAAATTGGTGCCTCCTTCTTTCGGGAAGAAAATACCTTGCCCTGGCGTTGCCTTAAGATATCGAAGGACTCTCATGGCAGCATCAAGATGTCTTTGCCGCGGGTTAGAGACAAACTGACTTAGAACATTTACCGAGTAAGCAATATCGGGTCTAGTTGCTTGGAGATATAGTAATCGCCCAACCAATCTTCGGTTCTTGGTAGCATCAATACGAACATCCTCATCTCCCTTGTCAAATTTTAAATTTTGTTCCATAGGGAAAGAGCACGGCCTACATCCTAACATCCCACTATCTTCTAGGATGTCGAGGGTATACTTTCGTTGGCTTAGTACTAAGCCATCTTTAGTTCTTGCCACTTCTATGCCGAGAAAATACTTTAATGGACCAAGGTCTTTGATGCTAAACTTGTCGTTTAGAAAGTTTTTTGTTTCTTGAATTTTGTTTTCATCATTCCCTGTTATAATGATGTCGTCGACATATATGAGAGCGGTAACGAATATTTTTCCCTTTTTGTAAGTAAAAAGTGAGTGGTCTGCAGCGGATTGTTTGTAATCAAGTTGAAGGAGGGCCGATGTAAACTTTTGATACCAATTTCTCGAGGCTTGCTTCAAACCATATAATGATTTTCTCAAACGACATACCTTTGTTCCCCCTTTGTCGTAGCCTTGTGGGAGTCGCATGTATATCTCTTCGTTTAAGTCCCCGTGCAAGAAGGCGTTGTTGACATCGAGTTGGTGAATGCCCCAATCCTTTTTGATGGCTACAGCAATGAGACTTCTTACGGTAACTAGTTTTGCCACTGGTGCAAACGTGTCGTGATAATCAACCCCTTCCATTTGCGTATATCCTTTGGCGACGAGTCTTGCCTTGTATCTCTCAACTTCACCATTCGGTTTGAATTTTATTTTATACACCCATTTTGAATCTATGACTCGTTTCCCGTTGGGAAGATCTTCTATGGTCCAAGTTCCATTCTCTTCGAGGGCTTTTATTTCTTTTTGCATGGCATCCCTCCAATGATGATCCTGCACAGCTTGTTTAAAACTTTTTGGCTCATCATTTGAGGTGATGGCCGCAAGGAAGGCCTTATGAGATTGTGAAAATTTTTCATAAGAAACGAAGTTTGCAATGGGACATACCGTTGAGGATTCTTGATCGGATGCGGGTTGTGCATGGTCTATAGAAGGGGGGAGCTTGACTTCGTAATCTTTGAGATGAGCAGGTCTAGTTCTGGTTCGTTTTTCCCTGCCTTGTTCAACGCTTTCAACATTTTGATCACCACTTTGTTGATTCTCTTCGGTATATGTTGGATTGCTTGGTGATTGTGATGGAATGTCAGGCCCACCATGTGAAGGCCCAGATTGATCCTCCAATTCAGCGTGAATAGGCCCAACATCATCATTAGTTGGGTTGTTTTGGCCCAGTGCTTCCAATTCCAGTTGCTCATCGAGAATGAGGTGGGTTTTCGGGTTATTTGGGTCCAAATCTTCGGCCTCTACTACGTTGGAGCTAGTGGCCCCGTTGTTTTTGCTCTCTTCATCCGGGTAGGCAGTGAACACGTCCTCTTCTTCATGTTGATTTTCAATACTCTTCGAGGAATAGGGGAAAACTTTTTCAGCAAATTTTACATCTCTTGACGTGATGATTTTACCATTGCTTGGATCGAAGATTTTGTACCCTTTCGTTCCACTTGGATATCCCATGAACACACCCGGTCTACCTCTTATCTCAAACTTGTCTCCATTTGTCTCAACACTTCGGTAATACGCCAAGCAACCCATTACCCTCATATGGTCATAGTTTGGTTTTTCCCCATGTAGGAGCTCGTATGGGGTTTTATTTTCGATAACCTTTGAGGGTAGCCTATTTATGATGTATGTGGCAGTTAAAATGCATTCACCCCAAAACCTTTTCGGGAGACTTGCTTCGAACTTGAGAGCACGCGCTGTTTCAAGTAAGTGTCTATGTTTTCTCTCCACGACTCCGTTTTGTTGTGGGGTGTGTGGGCATGTTGTCTCCAAAATGATTCCTTGTTCCGCATAAAAACTCATCATTTGGTTGGAAATAAACTCTCCACCGTTGTCACACCTTATCCTTTTTATATTCTTCTCAAATTGCGTCTTAACCATTTTGTGGAAGTATATTAAACAAGTACTTGCTTCAAATTTGTGTTTAAGAAGATAGACCCATACGACCCTACTATAATCATCAACTATTGTTAAAAAATAGTTGGCTTTTGAGAACGAGGGCGTACGATACCTTCCCCATACGTCACAATGAATTAGATCAAAAGGCGCACTTGTTTTAGTTATACTAGTAGGAAAAGGCATTCTGGTGAATTTAGATTTCATGCAAGAATCACAAACATCATCATTGTTCTTAAAAGAAAAATTATTGAGAAAATTTATTTGAGACAACTTCTCGTCACCCGCATGTCCGAGTCTCTTGTGCCACATATCACTAGTCACAACCATAGCTTTTCTTCTATTTCCAAGCATCCCCATTTGATATAGACCATCTTTGCACCTACCCGCTCCAATCAATTTCCTCGAACGCAAGCCCTGCATTACAAAGAATTCGGGAAAAAATGTTACGGTGCAATTTAGATCTCTTGAAAGTTTGCTCACAGATAAAAGATTAAAAGTAAATCTTGGAACGTGCAAAACTTCTTGCACTTTTGTTCCATTCGGCAAGGTGTGACTCCCTCTGCCTTCAACCGGTACATTTTCTCCATTAGGAATGGTCACAGGCGGTTCGTTTCTGGATATGGTTTTGTCCTCGAGAACATCGGACCTGTAAGTAATGTGTTCCGTGCACCCAGAATCCATTATCCAGTTGTCATTGTGTCTATGTTTACCTGCCATGTTCGCGGTCCGAGGAGCCTCACTTTGCGTGGGTTTGTTTTCTCCAGCAAAGTGTTTCTGAAACTGTTCGTATTGCTCCTTTGTTAAGCTTCCAATTAGGTCCGGTTCGGTTTCTGCGCATGCTGCCTTCGGCTTCCCTTTTTCACGTTTATTTTTACCAGGCCACCACTCCGGATAACCGATTCGCTCAAAGCATCCATCGCGAGTGTGTCCATCCTTTCCACAATGATCACAATGGCCCGTGCCCCTTTTTTCTTTTTGTCCGGTTCGATTTGGTGGACCATTACGCTTTACAGAAGCTTGGAAGGCCACGGCTTCATTAACCGGCCTCTTTCCTCCGGCTATAGTTCTTTGTTGCTCGTCTTAGGCGACTAGGTGATAAGCGTTCCCCAAGGATGGGATGGGTTTGGTTGCGAGGATCTGTGTTCTAATGATTGAAAAATCACCATCTAGGCCCATAAGGAACTCGTAGAGTTGTTCTTTTTCTCTAAGTTCCCTGAGAGATTTTCCAAGACCACACGTACAACCATTACATTTGCATTTGGGAGTAGGGAGAAAAGATTGCATCTCATCCCACAGCCCACGCAGCTTTGTGTAGTACGCGGACACCGTCATCCCGTCTTGCCTGGTGTTCGAGATAGCCTGCTTCAATTCGTATGCTCGCGGAGCACTTTCTTTTCCGAAACGTTCTTGAAGGTCCTTCCAAATTTCCGATGCTGAACTGGCGTACTTCACGCTTCCTCGGATTTCTTTCTCCATAGCTGTAGTAAGCCATCCCTTGATCATCGCGTCGCATCGCATCCATGCCATATAGTTTGCATCATCCGTTTCTGGCTTCTTGATGGTTCCGTTGATGAAACCTATCTTGTTCTTAGCAAACAAGAAATTTTCCATCTCTTGGACCCAATCAAGGTAGTTATGGTCAGTTAACGCATCGTTGACATGCATTTGTCTCGGATAATCGGAGGGGTGGAGGTAGAATGGAGAGTTGTGATCGGGGCTGTTTGTATCGGATTTTTGGGTTTCTTTGTTTGCATCATTGCCTGCCATAGTGGCTGGATTATGCGAATGGTTTTGGGTTTGGATCGAGCGTGAGAACTCACTGCTCTGATACCATAAAGATTTTGATCAAAAAGCTTTTTGTATATTCTGATGATTTTGGTTACAAGAAGGAGAAGCCTAAATAGGCAATACAAATAACAAAGAAAAGGAAACTAATAAATATGAATGAAAGTGGTCGGCTGGAATTGTGCATGAGAATTTGATAGGGAGCCAATCAAGGAGAGAGATTAGCGTAGAAGTCAATGCATTTTCAATATATTGAAATGACAAAATTTGAAAATTACTCTCCCGAGTAAAAGATAAAAAAAATAAAAAATAAATCAAAGTGGAACTTCTGATTAAACTAAAAAAGGTAAATAAAAATAAACTCAACCAATAAATAAAAAAATATAAATATAGACGTGTGAATTTACTATTTGGTCAACTTTATATTTTTTTTAACGTTAATTTTCACTAAAAAACCGAGCAAGCCCTCAAAAAACGACGAGGACCGCCCAACCAATTACATATTATACAACGGATTTTTTGCCCAATTGTTCCAATCAATCCTAACATTATTCACCCTGTTCTTAATCCAAAGGAAAGCCATAGATTTCACGATCGCCACAACTTCAATCACCTTAGGGTCCGAATTTTGAAAGACCACCTTATTTCGTTTTTTCCAAATCGCCCAACACGTAACCATAATAATAGCTCGAACCAGTTTCCTACTCTTACCAATATCCGGAACCAAATTTTGCCAGCCAAACATGTCTCCGGTTGACCCAAATGCAGCAGGAAACAAACGGCACCATCTCCAAATATTGCTCCAAACCCCAAAAGCAAACCCACATGAGACCAAAACGTGAGAGACCGACTCCTCCTCTACACCACACACCGGACAAGTGGAGCTCGGCAAAACAACCTTTCTTTTAGCCAATTCAATCGAGTAGGAATTATATTTTGATCAATTCTCCAAACCAAAACATTGACTTTAATTGGCACCCAGCTAACCCATCGCATTCGCAAACCTGCAGACCCGTTCCGAACTCCCCTCAAGGCTGCCTTAACCGCTGCAACCGAGAAACTGCCACCTGAGTTCTGGCCCCAAACCCATTTATCTTTTTTCTGACTCAAACAAACAGATGACAACATATACTCTACGTCTTTAACCTCTGAAATACCTTCTACCGAAGATACCCCTAGATTCCAGTTGTCGTTGACCCCTGCATGCGTTCCCACCTGCTTCAACCGATTACTAACCAAAATATGTTTATCTCTATCCAGTGAATACAACACAGGCCACCTGGTACAAAGAGGGGTTGAACCAAACCAGATATCTTTCCAAAAATTGATACTTTTACCATCTCCTAGCTGACACGTTATCATTTGATCCAAACTTTTGTCTTCAAACTTAATCTTGTCCATAACCGACACTAAGGACTTCCAAACCCATGGTAGAACCTTTTTATTCGGGAGAAATCTCCATCTACTACGTCCTCCAAGTAGACAAAGAATAACCTTTCTCCATAGACCCCACTGATTAGCTTTGAAACGCCATGCCCATTTAACAAGCAAAGCCGTATTAACCTCTGACAGTTTTGAAACACCCATCCCCCCGTACCGTTTAGGATTCGTGACATTCTCCCAAGAGACCCAATGAACCCCTTTGCCATCTTTACTACCATTCCACAAAAACTTCCTCATAATTTTTTCTATATTATCCAATACCGAAGTGGGCGCTCTAAACAACAACAGGTAATAAACCGGAAGGCTGGCAAGCACCGATTTAATCAACGCGAGCCTCCCACCAATAGATAGCACCTTCGCCTTCCAAGATTGAAGCCTTATCCGAATAGTCTCTATAACCGGATCCCAATGAGAAATCTAGTTCATGTTCGCACTGACTTTGACACCAAGGTATAAGAATGGAAAGCACCAACTGTGCAGCCTATATACCTGGCCATACTATCCACCTCATCATTCCCAACCCCCAAACCAAATAAATGGGATTTTTTAACATTTATTTTCATCCCTGAACACAAATGAAATACTCGAAGCAATCTAGTCAGCATGATTAATTTTTTTCTTGTCCAGTTTCCCATAATGAGTGCATCGTCTGCATAAAGCATATGAGAGATAGCTTGACCTTCACTTGGAAGAGAAATACCTTCAATGTCACCTATCCGACACGCTCTAGAGATCATACATGCCAAAACTTCCATAACAATCAAGAATTAAAAAGGTGATAGCGGATCGCCTTGTCTTAGCCCCTTCTGACACGTGAAATCAAAAGTAGGCGACCGGTTCACTAACACTGCTGAGCGAGCCGATTGAAGAATGCCTCTTATCCACCGACACCATAGCTCTGGGAACCTCATCCAAATACCAACCAATGAGATTTTAATGAGATTTTTTTTTTTTTTGAACGGTTTAGAGTATAAAGCTGTAGATTATGGTAGGAAACAAGTAAAGGCAAAATTCATAGATGAGATATCAAAAGGAGAATCAAGTGCTTATTAGTGTACCACCCTGTAGAAGGTTATTTTGTAGCAAATTCGATTTCGGGATGTTTGCTTATCTCAACTCCAATGTGCTAAGTCAAGTTTCCACATAATTACAAGCATGTGTGTGTCTATATGTGTGTAAACTGTGGGTTTTCACACTGTGAACTATGTTATGAACTTAGGCCCAACTAACCAGCCCAGTCCATTGGCCCAACAAATTGAATGGCACTGTAGATATAATATAAGCAAGGAGACGAATAATAATAGGGCAATGAAAAGTGCTAAGCAAATTCGTTTTTCTTATCCTCTCATTCTGTATTATTTTCTAAATTTCTCGTGTTGATTGCTGCTAGTTCATACGAGTTTACTTCAACTATGTGTAGAGCTTCGGCTTGAATGCCACTACAGGAATAATCTTGGGGGCCCAATCACATATTAGAATGATGTAATGGGTAAATAGGTTAGGTATATTTTTTAAGATACTGAGGGGCTGTTTGGTAAGCCTCTTATCGATGCTCTGAACCATTCAACTCTGAATAATTCAGCATTCAACGCGTTTGTTTCAACTTCTGAATGGAATGATTAAGGCTGGACCATTAAGACTTGAGATGTTGCTGAATCATTGAGCACTAAACCATTAAGCATTGAACTAGGCTGAACCTTAATGAGATTCTCCTACCAATGTGGGACAAGAATATTAACAATTAAGAGGTCTAACTTAATGATTCAGCACTTAATCATTCAGACCTCTTAACCATCCAGCACTTAATCAACCAAACAGCTCCTGAATCTTTGCATTAAATTTATGACATCCCAACATTGAAATTAGAATGGGTATTTCTTGTTTACTTTGAAAAGGCTCAAACTTTTTGGTCCTTTTTCGCAAATTTGGTGCATATTTATGAGATGTCGTAACATGGGTAGGTTGTATAACCGGTTAAAATAGATCATTTTATATGATGGGTACACGGACCGGACTGGATTGACCCTCAAGAACTTGTCGGTTTTTAAGAAATAAGAAATAGTTTAACAATAATAATAATAATAATAATAATAATAATAATAATAATAATAATAATAATAATAATAATAATAATAATAATAATAATAATAATAATAATAAAGTAGAGAATTCTGTGACCGAATTTCACAAGAGAAAGACGAGGAGAAAGAAGCATAAACTCAACATGTAGCCTTCGTGTGTTTGCTTTAAATATGTATTTTTTGACACATTGGATTTTTTTCTAATTTGCTAGTTTTAATTTTATTTTCCTATTATAAATAAAAAAAATAGGTTGATGCACATGTCTTGTTTACCACCAATTTTAATATTTTACCATCAAATCTACCACATTTCCCACTCTTTTTGGAAGAAAAACCAGTAAGTACATTCTATACGGTGGAGCTTCATCTTATTCAGATGCAGAAACCTAATGGAATGATGTAGACATTTGTTACAGATTTGAAAATTTGAATTTTGACTCGATTCGAATTTGATTATCAAGGTTTGATTTTGGTTTTTAAAAACTTGAATTCGATTCGATTCAAAATTGCATTCAGCAATTGAAATCGAAGCAAATTCGAATTTATGATTTTCAATTCACATATATATTTTTTATATTTATATATACATTAATATTTTGTTTTTTTATACATTGATAAAGTTGTCGGAGAGTCCATAATCAAGAATGGCCTAAGATGGTTAGAAGTAGGGGTGCAAACGAGCCGAGCAGCTCGCGAGCTACTTGGGGTCGGCTCGGTAAAAAGCTCGAACGAGCCGAGTCTTATCGAGCTCGAGCCCGAGCTCGAGCCTGAAATAAAGCTCATTTGGTTATCGAGCTCGAGCTCGAGCCTCGAGTGTAAAACTCGGTTGGGCTCGTCGAGCCTTATCGAGCTTTGCTTATTGATATCAATTAATACTATATAGCCCAATTGTATTGCAACCCAGGCATTAACTAAATTACTTTGGGACATGGGCTTCTTAACTATCCAAAACGAGCTCATTAATGGTCCAAAAACGAGTCCTTAATAGTCAAAACGACCTCCTAAATGGTCCAAAACGAGCTCAAGCCGAGCTTGGGCTCGTTTAAACTCTTTCCACAAGCTTTCGAGCCAAGCTCGAGTTCTTAACAATACTATCGAGCCGAGCTCGAGCCCAAAATACAAGGCTCGATTCGAGCTCGATCTCGAGCTTCTGAAAATTGCAACGAGCCTAGCTCGATAATGCAAGGCCCGAGCTCAGCTCGGCTCGGCTCGGCTCGTTTGCACCCCTAGTTAGAAGCATTCTTAACAATGCTAGCTTTATTGATTTTGTAAATTAGTATTGTTTATATTATAAATAATTGGTTTACAGTAGTTTAAAGCAATTTATTATTTAGGGTGAATTTGGAATCTTATTTAAATTTGAGTTTCAAGTACGAATAGAATCAAATTTTGAATTGGGCATAAAGCTTGAATTCGAATCGAATAAATCAAATCTATATCGATTATGAATTCAGGTAAAAAACTAAAATTTCAAAAACTTGATTGGATTAGTTTGAATATTCGTTATGCTCAAGAAGATGAGCATCTAACATAGGTTTATGACATGTGAACAAGCAATGTTTTGAATTTGAAAGTTAAATCTGAAACTTTCAAGAGTTTCATGATGATTTTAAGAAAGTTAATATGGGCTTCTTGATCTTATAAGATGTAAGTAGCATTAAAACATTGTTACATATATGAATCGGGTTGTTCAAAAACACTTTTTGTCCTACTGCTTTTGAATTTCTTTAGCTATTTTTTATACTAAATACCTAACATTTTAACAAAACTAGCAGGAGCCCGCGCGTTGCAGCGGGACTGCACGTTGTTTGATTAATCGGCTTGCTGTTCGTTTTCTGCTTGATTTGAAGTGCCGTCTAAATGGTGAGGGAAAGTAAGGTGACAATCTATTCCGGTTGGTTAAAGCACCTAAGTAATAATATGTTACATTTGAGCCCCTACGTGTGTTTCTGGTACAAAATTTGTTTATGCGGGCGGGATGTTGTATTGTGAGCTCACACGTTGCAGTGGAGGCGACAATTTATAACTTATAGCAGCGGGTGTTGTCGATCCTCTTTTGGTGAGCGTAATATAAACGTATTCCTTACTTGTTAAACAATCAAAATCCATTAACTATTTGTCAAGGTACAGAAGTTAAACAACAAAAATCATTCTAATTCTAATTCTATTTAATTGAAGTTTGCACTCTAGCTATTTTTGGGAGGAGATAAACTGCAGTATCAAAGAAAATGTAATAAAAATCACCTTATGTTTTTAACATGGTCAGACATCCGGTCAAATCTATGGCCACTGGTTTATCAGAGCGACTCCTTATATGTTTCAAGTAATTAAGTAAATAATAAAAGCACCATCGTCATCTTACATTTCAACGGAAAGTTACTAATTCTTAATTTTTAACCAAGTTTGCTAATGTGTATAACTCGAAAACAACACTCCAACCACTACTAACAGACATAATTAACTATTCTAAATCACAAAACATGAGAGAACTTGCATTCCAAATGAACACCACTTGGAGCAGAAGCTCTAAAAATTCCTTTATTAGTATACAAAACAACTTCAACAGTAGGAATTCCTCTGCTATTAAGAATTTGCCTAGCCTTAACTTAGTAATCGCCGAAGGAACATCTTCACTTAGCTATGTATCTGAATTTAAACCATTCCGTTTAGTTTTAAACCTGTTTTATGATGTGTTAAACAAAGATTTCAGATATGATTCCTCTACCTAACCAAACTAAATTGTTAATTTCCCAATAATATAAATGGTTGCTAACATCAATAACTAACAATAACAAAACATCTGATATAAATTAACTAAGAAACTTACAATCAATATTTTGCTCCATATCTTGTCTATTACCTTTAAAAAAAGTATATGTTATATGTGTTGTAACAAAGAAACAACCCCTAAAAAGAGAAGATTTCATGAAAACAGTAGCTAAATCAAAGCAATTACCGCACGGTTAATGTGCTCTTATTTCACTCCAAAAACTTGGTTCGTAGGACCTCCAAATTCAACCACCGGTTGTGGACACACGAACATCACCTATGATTCGGCTTGTCTTATTCTCAACTCCGTCCATATAGAAACCATGATGCTATTGCGAAGGGTATAAAGTAGGATTCAATTGGTAAATGGAAGGGAAAAATAAATTATGGTTAAAACCGATTAGGGATATCGAAAGAAGCACAGTGATTGAAGATGTGATCAGTCACACCCAATGGTAGTTTAAGTGGTGTGTTGATGGAAAGGAGGCGAATAGTTGTTTCTGCAATGAGGAGGCACTGGAAAGGAGGTGAACCGACGTAGATGTGTGTATATACATAGTTAATGAGCGTCTTAAAGATTAAAAGAGTAAATTACAAAAATCGTCCTTTATGTTTATAGCGGGTTGGAAACAGTGGCGGATCTAGACCAAGATTTCATGGGTAACGTTACATAATTTTCATGGGTAACGTAATATAAAACACGTAAACAAAATTAAAAATACACTAAAAATACACTACGCCAAAAAAGTGGAGGGGTAACGTAACGGACGTTACCCCTGCTCCTTCTCTAGATCCGCCCCATGTTGGAAATTATGTCCTTTTAAAAACATAAATTACATAAAACGTACTTTGTATTTACAAACCCTAACATGTTACGTCCTTTTAATCTAACATGGTTATTTTTTTTCTCGTTAAAATATGAACAAGGGGACCTCATGTGAGGGTATAGTGGTGGTGGGTGATAGTGTCTGTTGGCGAGTGAGGGAAAGATTAAACTTAAGGGTGAGAAAATAGAGAGTTGTGTGTGTGTAGTTTTTATGTATTAAAAGATTATTTTTATAATAAATGGGTAAAAAGACTAATCTACCCTCACCATAGGGTCCACTTGTCCATATTTAACAATAAAAAATAACTGAGTTAGTTTCAAAGGACATAACGTGTAAAGAAAACAAAATTAAAAATACACTAAAAATACACTACGCCAAAAAAGTTGAGGGGTAACGTAACGGACGTTACCCCTGCTCCTTCTCTAGATCCGCCCCATGTTGGAAATTATGTCCTTTTAAAAATATAAATTACATAAAACGTACTTTGTATTTACAAACCCTAACATGTTACATCCTTTTAATCTAACATAGTTAGTTTTTTTCTCGTTAAAATATGAACAAGGGGACCTCATGTGAGGGTATAGTGGTGGTGGGTGATAGTGTCTGTTGGCGAGTGAGGGAAAGATTAAACTTAAGGGTGAGAAAATAGAGAGTTGTGTGTGTGTGTAGTTTTATGTATTAAAAGATTATTTTTATAATAAATGGGTAAAAAGACTAATCTACCCTCACCATATTGTCCATATTTAACAATAAAAGTTAACTGAGTTAGTTTCAAAAGACATAACGTGTAAAGATTTGCAAACACAAAGTACGTTTTCTGTAATTTGTGTTTCTAAAGGACATGGTTTGCAATTCACTATAAACATGAAGGACGACTTTTGTAATTTCATCAATGATATATATAAAAAATAAATTAATAAAAAAGAGATTATAAATGAAATTTGACTTGCATTAAATTTTCATATTAAATTTGTCTTACTAATCTAATGAAATTACATTTTTGCCCATATAAATAAATATGAAATGACGAAGTTGCCCGTCCAAAATACACTATATAGTAGTATAGATATGTCATTACAATAAGAATCTATTTTTCTTTAAGAAAAGTTAGTGGCCGGGCTCTTTTTGCTAAAGGTACACTTTGTGCAAGTTTTAATCCATTTTATTTTATAGGAGGAAATTATTATTCCTATATTACTATATATTTCTAGCTTCCAATTGGATATTATATTATTATTATAAATATAACCCAAATGGGCCGTTAATGATAAGGTGCCACCTTTACATTTTATTGGTATGTTAATCACGTGTCCATGTGCCTCTTTTTAGTTATGAATACATCTTGTCATATAAAATTGTTTTGACTGGTAATCAAATGCCTTAAATGCCCTCCAAGAAAGGATATGAAGTGAATTTACTGAAAAATAAAAAATATTTAAGTACTTTATATACTTAAGTGCTTCGGCCACTTGTGTTAGCCAAGTGGTAAGAGATAAAACATCATAAAGATTCATGTTCCAATTCTAAGCAAAATGAAAATAAGGAGAAATTAACCGTTTAAAAAGAAAAAGAAGAATTTAATCACATCTGGTCTCATTCTATGATATAAATAAGGGTGTAAACAAAATTTCGTTTAAAAAAGAGAGCTTAAGCTCTATTTGTTTCAAGCCCTGTGTCTAAGGCTCGAATTCGAATCGTATACGTATATAATTATATACATATTTGTCATTATAACAACATGCAGATTATTTAGTTATATCATAATTTTAAATGTAACAATATCTATTATGTAATTCTATATTTATAATTTAAAAGAACAAAATTATTTTATTATAGTTATATAAATAATGAGCTCGTTTAGAGTTAATGACTAGCTTGGTATGTGAAGCAAGTCAGTAATAGTAATAGGCATCAATATAGGCTCAAGATTGAGTTCCTTAACTCCTTTAAGCTTGATCAATTTTACTTTTACTGAGCAATTTTAAGTAGTTCACGAGTGGCTCGGCTCGGCTTTTTTACACCCGTGTTAGCTCTAGGATGATTTTGGTAGATGTACAAAATACTAAAAGTGGGCATTTTACACCGGTCTTTAAGCATCATCTGACTTTTTCTTCCTGTTGACCATTTGACCAGAAGTGTATGGTACTCGTAAGGTCAAGGTCTGGCAGTTGTAAAATGATATACTTCGTAATTTATTCTAAAGATTATACATGGTGTTGGTATGTACAACAAGGACTCTAGTATCAATTGTGCTATAAAGACTTGTACAATATGCATTAAAGATTGTGAGTGGATGTGTCATGAGTACAATCATCTATGCATGATGTACATACAACATGTGAAGTCAGTTATTGGAAGTTGAATTGTTTTGCACCTGGGTCATGTGTATTGAAATACTGCTGTTCTGTCACTATGATATAGCGGTTTATAACATGTGCAATAATGTTTGTACATTGGTGTAGTTCAGATTAGTGGACTTTACTAAGTCAATATGGTCAATGGACATAACATAAGCTGATGATCTAGCTTGATGAGGTATAACATAGATAGATACATTGAATGTGTATGTTTGTGGTTTGGATTAATTACACTAAGCCCCAATTCTTTTATATTAATTACAAAAACAAATTGATTCTTTCACCTATTTGTCTATTTGGGAATTTTTTAAGTAACATATCTTCAAATAAAAAAGCTCAAACATTAGTCTACACAATAATAATTATATATGAACATTACACCACTTGAGTCTTTATTTAATTAAAAAAAGAACCAAATCTTCGTTATATCTTTTTTCTTTTTTTCTTTTCACAACCCTTTTAAGTTACTATATTGACAAGTAGAAGAATAATCAAAACCATAAATATGCAAACACAGGATGACATACATCAAAATACATTTACCTAATATAGAAGGCTTTTAAAGTTTTCAAATAAACTTAGTGGTTGTTTGGTAACCTTAGCGTCAATAAATTCCAAGCCTTTAAGATGGTTGATTAACTAAGAGGTTCTGAATCAGTAAGAGCCTAACTTGGCTCAGCGTGACTAATTTGTGGTGGATCGAGGAGGTGGTGCGTGAGTGACCGGTTGAGGGTTATAAACACAGATGAATATTTTTTTTTCCCGAAAGGCTTAAAACACCAGTGAATAAATGAAGAGGTAAAATTTCATTCAACATCATTTTAAAACTAATAGTGATTAAGAGATTTACTGAATGATTCGGAGGTGTTCTGTCAATAAACTGAACACACTTAATGCTTAGTGATATAAAGGTAGCCTCTTGATAGAATCATTAAGAGGCTATCAAACAACCCTTACCTATAATAAGTGAGTAATTTAATTGATTTCATTAAGTTACATATTTTGCTGTTTGAGAAAACAATATTTTTATTTAAAGGAAAAAACAAATTTGGTCAATTTTTAAAAGCAAAACCAAGATCCAGTACATGGTATAACCAAAACCACAAAGGGGTATTTATGAAACTTTACAAACCACAAGGGATAGATCTACAAATTACACAGCCACCACAATGGAATGGACAATCCCTTTATTAGTTGAAAAAAAAATAAAAACAAATAAAAACAGAAGTTTCCCAGATATTAACTTGAAAGTTCTTGGATATTTCTCAAAAGAAAACCAAAAATAACCTTAAAAATTCATTAAATTTTCCCGCTTTATTATTCTTTGTTGGAAGAATCCCTTTTGAGTGTTAAAGAATCCCTTTTTATTATTAAATTTTGATTGAATTTTATTAAAGATTCAGTTAAGAGTTAGATCAGATCAGATCTGAACAAGGGTTTGTTTAGAAAATGCAGAGAAAGATTATGGAGAAAAGAGGGTTAGATCCCAGTAGTAGTGAAGAAGGTCAACCTGAAAAGAAAAGGCCAGCTCTTGCTAGGTATTTTCTTTAATCTTTTTTTTTTTAAATATTTTTTTATAAATTTAATTTAATTTTTTTAGTGGGTATTTCTATTTTTAGCTATTATGGATTTTTGGCCATTTAATCATGTCAATCTTTTAGTTATTTTGCTATCTTTAGTTAAATTTAGTAATGTTTGGCTGTTTGGTAGTGATTTTGTTTTTTGTAAGTTATATGCAACTTTTGAGCTGATTTTGACTTTAATATGTTAGTGGCAATTCTGTGAAGAGCTGATTTTTGTAATTAGGAGAGAAAATATCAAATATTATTAATACATGTTGATAGTATAATTGAGCATATATGTGATTAATGAACATTTTAAAAATCAGTAGCAGTTGGTGATATAAGATTGTTATTTTGCAAGATCTAAATGAGTTACGGAGTATTATCTATTTATCTATTAGAGTAGTCTCTTTTGGTATATTTGTAGCATTTTTTTTTGTATATTGATGTTTAAAGGGGACATTTTTATGCAGTGTCATTGTTGAAGCTCTGAAGGTTGATAGTTTGCAGAAGCTTTGTTCATCGTTGGAGCCTATTCTTCGACGCGTTGTAAGATACTTACTCCCAAGTGGAATACTGTAAATATATGGATGTGTTCTAGTCGGTTAATGATCGAAAATTGTGTTTGATTCTAAATTTATTAATTGCATATGCATGGAAAGGTTAAAAGATTTTCTATAATCTATATTTTGTAAAGACTATTAAACTTGTTTTAGTATTTGTCTGTTTAATATCTTTAAAAGCATTCATTTGAGATTAAACTTGTGGAGCTATCGTTTGATCGTAATGACTAGTCATACTAATTGGCGTTCTGATTATATAGGTTAGTGAAGAAGTTGAGCGTGCCTTGGCAAAGTTGGGCCCGGCGAAACTTAATGGAAGGTACGGGCGTTTCATCTTTGTTCTGTAATATTAAAGCTAATTTAGACATCTTATGTGTATCAAACAATGTGTAGCGTCAAATATTCCAAATGCTATCTTTGCTAGTTTGTGCTTGTGGATTACATAGTTTCCTCAAAGTTGTTTGTTTGCTCATTCAAGATTCTTTTTGTAGCATATGAAATTATCTTTTTGCTCATTATGATCATCAAAAATAAGATTTTTTTAGATTCTTAACAAAAAATCAAACCAATTACTTCGTTCCCCTGGCCTTCGACACGTTCGGCTCCTTGGCACCGGAAGCGGTGCGGTTTTTGGCTTGGGTTCAGCGAGTAGTGCGCAACAACTTTTCCACCCCTCAAGGGTGGGGGTTTGTTTTTAGCAGATTGGGATTTTCGATCCAGAAAGGGGTGGCGGCGCAGCTTGTTGCCCGCCTACCTACTAATACTATCCTTATGTAATGTTCCTTCTAATTGTATGAAAAGTTTTTTTTTTTTTTTTTTTAAACACATCTTTGAATTACTTCTTTATATCATTTGCTACTTCATGGTTTTGGATTAAATAAATCCATTTATTTGCTGAATTTTTATTTTTTGGAAAATTTAAACAGGGTATCTCCTAAACGAATAGAAGGGCCCGATGGAAGAGACTTACAACTACACTTCAGGTCCAAGTTATCACTTCCCCTTTTTACGGGTGGAAAAGTAGAAGGAGAAAGAGGTGCTGCAATTCACGTGGTATTAATCGATGCCAACACGGGCCATGTTGTAACATCCGGCCCAGAATCCTCCATCAAGCTAGATATTGTTGTGCTTGAAGGCGATTTCAATAACGAAGATGAAGAAGGATGGACTCAAGAAGAATTTGAAACGCACATGGTAAAAGAACGAGAAGGGAAGCGGCCACTTTTATCTGGTGAACTACAAGTTGTACTAAAAGAGGGCGTCGGGACATTAGGGGAGTTGACCTTTACTGATAATTCTAGTTGGATAAGAAGTAGGAAGTTTAGGCTCGGGCTTAAAGTTGCATCGGGTTACAGTGAAGGGCTTCGTATTCGTGAGGCCAAAACGGATGCTTTCACTGTTAAAGATCACCGAGGAGAACGTCAGTTTTTTTTTGTTTTTATCATTTTTATTTCCGAATAAAACAGTTTAGAAGGATAACATATGATGACATAAAGACATCTACTTTTTTGATCTACAGTTTACAAGAAGCATTATCCACCGGCTCTAACTGATGAGGTTTGGAGATTGGAGAAGATCGGGAAAGATGGATCTTTTCACAAGAAGCTAAACAAATCAGGCATATTTAGCGTTGAAGATTTTCTTCGTCTCGTAGTGAGAGATGCGAAGAAGCTGAGAAATGTAAGATTTGTGTCGTTTTCTTCTAACCATTATGCTTTTTACTAATGGGGTGTTTGGATGTGCGTTATGAAATTTATCATTGCTGTTTCTAGTGTTTGGGTAAAAGTAATTATTATTAATTGTGGAATCTTGAAATTTTTGTAGATATTGGGCAGCGGCATGTCAAATAAGATGTGGGATGTTCTTGTGGAGCATGCAAAGACATGTATTTTGAGCCCCAAACTTTATGTTTACTATTCTGATGATGTGCGAAATGTTGGTGTTGTTTTCAATCACATCTACGAGTTAAGTGGTCTGGTTGCTGATGGCCACTTTTACGCAACCGATGCGCTTTCCGATAATCAAAAGGTTAGTTTTTAGTGTTTTCCTTTTGTTTTTAATGATGCACTATGTGGCAGGTGTTGTAGTTATTAGTTAATGTCTTCAAAAAATAAAATAAAATGGAGCATTGTGTGAATTATTATTAATAGGATGTTAGGGTTGATGTTTTTTTACCTAAGCGGTGGAAATTGTTGCGACTTTTATGTGATGTCGGGTGCAATGTTATTAACAAGTGAAATATGCTAAAAATTGCAGAGTTTATGGTTATTGCTCATTTAAGTATGAAAATTTCTGAGCCGAACTGCTAACAACGGTTTTGTGTAACGACAAACCAAACCAAGCGGTTTTTTTTTTTTTTTTTTTTTTTTTTTTTTGTGGTTTTTGACGGTTTGAACCGCTTTTTATTCCATTTCAAAATGTAGTTTATATAAATTAATTTTAAATGATGACGATGGTTTGGATTTAACGCATATACATAACTGCATATCCCATAAACGAAGCAATAAATAAAAACGGTTAAATGCCCGTTTCCAAATTCCAAACCGTCAGCCAGACCGTTAAACCGCCAAATTCAAACTGTAAACCAACCGTATGAATCTCAAACCAGCCGAATTGACTGACTTGCTTTAGCTTGGGTGGTCTGGCCAGTTTCTGTGGCTTATGAACCCTCCTAAAATGCGATTGTAACACATCTCAAAATCGAGGACTATATGAGGAGATAGAAAAAGATAAAATCTTTACTAAATGTGAACGCTTTTATTATATACGTGCAGGTGTTTGTAGATACCCTGATGAAGAAAGCATATGATAACTGGATGCAAGTGGTGGAATATGATGGAAAATCATTTTTCGGAGCTCTTCAAGTCAAAGCACCGGCTCCACAAATCGATATGGGAATGGGCCCACAAAACTATTCGAATTCGTTTGATCATCAACTCAGCCTACCACCTCCGGCCACTCAAGAACAACCTACTTCAAATCCAGGTGTCATCGTTGGAGGTAACCGCTTATTTTCATACCTATTAGTGAAATGTCGAAAATTCTCTCGAGAGTCATCAAATGGTCATCTTTTCTTGTGTAGGTTATGATACGACTAGATACACCGTGGAATCACAGAACATGAATCTGAATGCACCTAATCAATTCGATACAACGTCATTCACTCTACACAATCCCATGATCAACGGTTCACAACAGCCCTCTGCGAACGATAACAACATCTTGGCGCTTGGATTAACACAACCATCCGCTTCCAACTTCCTTTCTGGCAATACCAACACATTGAACTTGAGTTCATCATTTAGAGGACTAGACGATTACTTCCCCGAAGAAGAAATCCGTATGAGAAGTCATGAAATGCTTGAAAACGAAGATATGCAGCATTTGCTTCGATTATTCAACATGGGCAACGGCGGAGCCCATGGTCAAGCATCGGGTAGTCAAGTTAACGAAAACTATTATCAGTATTCATCAGGTTACATGCCAAACACACCTTCAAACTTTGGGTATGGATTCGACGTGGATAAAACTCGTTCGTCTGGGAAAGCTGTGGTGGGGTGGCTTAAACTAAAAGCGGCATTGAGATGGGGCATTTTCATAAGGAAACAAGCGGCCGAAAGAAGGGCCCAGATCGTTGAACTGGAAGAAGAGCCGTGATTAAGGTAAGGTAAGCCTGTTTGGTTTTGGTGTTTTGAAGGCTTCTTTGGCGGTTAATTGCTGTTGACATAAAGAAGTCTTGATATCTTGTATAGTGATAAAACTTTGTTTCAGTTTTTCACTTGTTTTGAAGGCGACGGGCATGCTCTATCAAAAAGCCCAGAAAAAGCCGAGCTTTTGGAATACACAAATACCGAAAAGCGCAATCTAGTTTATATAGTGATTGATTTGTTGGATGTTGTATTAGTTCTCTTTGTCGTGTCGGTTAAGATGTAACATTAACAACTTTTTGTGTATGCTATGATGTGAATTCTAATAATAGAACCACCTTTGTTTTCGTGTCTGTTTGTGTGTGTTTTTTTTTTTTTTTTTTTTTTGCGCATATCACGTGTAGTGGTTCGTTTGTTTAACGAGCATAAACCGTTGGATCATTCATGGTTTATGTACACCTAATTCGTAACCAGCATAAAGTTACAAGATTGAGCGATTCTTTGGCCATCGGGTATAATTATTTTATGAAACAGATGACTTAAAACAAGTGTTGATTGATATCAACTGAATGAAAAAGAAATTCACTTGGGTCACTGGAAATCAGTAAGCTTGTTTCATCATTGAACTGGTTTTAATTGTTTTTTGTTTGGATGAACTAAAAGTGTAATTGGTATTGATTTTTCTTTATTTTCTTAAGTCTATGTTCTTAAGTCTATGTTAGGTACTGATATATGATTAATGCCTAAATTAAATAAGGAGAATTCAAAATAGATGATGGTGGTGTAAAACCAATTTGTGCTTGACTTTTTGAGGCCTTTATTTCATGTGGTTGTAGTTATTCTGAAACTACTATAAAATCATTAAAGATCCTTTTTGTATGTTTTTTTTTAAAGTGTTGATAATAAATTCAGTCAAGGACTATAGCAATCATTCATCTCCAATTTGCGAACCCATTTTAAGAAGTTAGCTATTCTATCATAGTATATTAGGATGTTCCGTTGCCAACACTATCCCCGTTAGTGTTGTAAAAGGCGGGCTAGGCAGTCGTCTAGACGCCGCCTAGTCGCTAGTCGGCTAACAATATAGGAATAAGCCCCTAGTCGGAGATCTAGGCGTTTTGGGCATTATGCGGGTCCTAGCGGTGGTTTTTTTTTCCTTAGTATTACTAGGTTATTTGTCCGTGTAACACACGGGTATAATAAATAAAATTTAAATATATAGTAACTAAGATTACATATTAATGTAAATTATTGAAAAGTTTTAATATATAATATAATTTCTAAAAAAACAAAAAAAAAAAAAAATCATAAATCTCTAAATATCTCTTTGTATACAACATTGGTTGTTTTATTTGTTAACATTGCTATATCTATCTAAGGGCATGTTTGGATAAACTTATTTGAGGCAAAAAAGACTTTTTGTTAAAATGACTTATTAACTTATGACTTTTTAAAAAGGAGTTTTTAAAAAACTGTTTGGATTAGCTTATGTGGTGAGGAAAAACAATAAGTTGATAAGTTAGTTTGTAAAAAAGTGTTTGGTTTAACTTATTTAGGTAAAATGACCAAAAAGGGTATAAGGAGGGAAGGTATAAGAAAATAATAAGGGCATGTAGGTAAATAACCATCAATAAGTTATAAGGAGGTTCAAAAAGTCACTCCTCCTTTACTTTTCCAAAACAACTTATCATAGGCTTACAAAAAGTTAAAACAAAAAGTCCTTTTCCTTTTGCCAAACACTTTTTGTAACTTATTAACTTTTTGGAAAAGTTATAAGTCATAAGGAGGTGGAAATAAGGAGAGCCAAACATGCTTTAATATTAATAATTTAACACTGACTTTGCTTTTTACTCTTTATAACGCGATGCACAATTGGCCATAAGCGAAAACATGGTATTTCAAATACAAAACAATTCTAGATAGCGATTGTCTTTTGCTTATCGTCATCGTGAGTCATACAAATAAAGTTTTTTTTTTTTTTTTGAAATTGGAACATAATTTTCTTTTTAAAGTTAAACAAAAAATAAGACATCCAGTTAAAAAATTATAGTTTTCGAAAGTGATAATAAAATGTGGTAAATAACCTAAACATAAATAATTGTTTGGAAATTATAACACAACTAAGAAATAAGTCAAATATGAAAACATTTTATTATTGTGTCAGTGATCAACAAAGAAAGATATTGTTACAAACTAACCCTCTGTAACACATATAACAACATAAAAATATCGTAACTTAAAGTTGAGAGAGATATAAAAAATCTAAAGTTAATTGGAAATATCTTAAACTTTTAGCAATTATTAAATCACAAATGAAAAGAGTTTAGTATTCTGAAATTTAAAAACAATAACTTTTAATTCACAAGAATGTTAAAAATGAATCAAGTTAATTAAGAGCATGTTTGGCTCTCCATTTTATTTTCTCCTTTCTCCTTCTTCTACCTCATTTTCTCCTTAATCCCAAAAGTAACAATTTCTATCTTATGACTTTTCTCGTCTTTTCTCCTTTTCAAAGCACAAAATCTTTCAAAAGCTCATTTTCAAACAATTACCCAAACACTTTTTTTTTTTTAACTTTTGACTTCTTGAAAAAGTTATATGTCAAAAGGAGGTGAGGAAATGGAGAGCCAAACATGCTATAAGTATTCAACTATGTACAAATTAAATTTATATTTTTAAATTGTTATCCCAAAGTTTCTGATTTATTTGGCAGTCAAAATTATTTAATTTTGAACAGTCATATTTTGATTAGATGAATGATGGGGGTAATTTAAACTATTTAAATTTGGTTTGATTTTAAAGTTTGAAATTTTAATTTTGTAATTTTAAAGTACGATAAATATTTTTTGGTTTATAATTATAAATAGTTTTTAGAAATGATTAACTATATTTGATGAGATTGAATATGTAAAAAATGTTTGTCTTCTAATATTTTTATATTGATTAATAAAAACAATTATGAAAATAATTTAAATACTAATTGAATGACATTTATTGTTTTGAATAATTAATGTAAGATTTCATGAGGGAGTGACATGAGTCCCCTCATATGTTTTCTTTTATTAGATAGTGTAGATGTGTATATATCTAAGTATTTCTAAGTACTAGAACGCCCTCAAACGCATCATCCGTGTCACACCCTCAAATTCCACGTGCGGGGTTTTACCGCGAGGCGCGTGACACACCAGGATCTCAGTCAACGATCACAATAAACATACAACAAACATGCATTCATAACTATATTTAAAACCAAAATATCATGCTTTGAGCCGTAAACCAGCAGCGGAAGCATTCTTGTTTACAACCAAAAGACATATCATTGTTTACAAAACATTGTTTAATATGCTTCAAAATATTAGACGCTGTGCATGACTCCGTGCGCCTAGTCCATTGACTGCTACCTTAGCGACCTGAGAAAACATGCCAAAAATGTCAACATATAATGCTGGTGAGTTCACAAGTTTTCTTTTATAAAGCGTTTGTTATAAGTTGTGAAGATCATATCCGTTACTACTAGGTTATAAGAACGTTAGCTAGACGTTAAGTGTTTGTTTACTACTGCGGTTGGGAACCCATTACTATACGTTTATAAGTTGTTGAAGCTTGCCCAGTAGTTTTGGCTATAACCGATGCCTCGGCGAGCCAGTAATAAGAGACAATATGCACCCGCCCGGCCCAGCCGTCGAGTGGGGTTTGTGAGGCCCAATAGATCTATCCACATTTCCCCCGTTGTGCATCCCCGCACATTCATGGTTTCCCCCCTGGGACTTTCCGTAAAAAGCCGCATAGTATATGTAAAGTAACCATAGTATAACATGACCTTTAATAGGTAAGTAAGTAGCATGTTTCTCCCCCGAAAGTAAAACGGTAAAAGTGGGGCTGTGAGACTCACCTTGGATTGCGTTACTTGAAAACAGTTAAGTAATTATGTTATGATAGCCCCAAATAGCGGCGACCTATCATAAGATGTGTATAAGTATTGGACTAATAACCCGCAGGCTAACTAGTCCCCGAATGTCCAGACCGTGACCATAAACGTTTGAAAACACCTTTAACTGTTAAACCGACCGTGCCAGACAAGACCCGACATCCCATTGGTGACCCGACATTCCACGTGTTAGATAAATACAAGACATCATGCAACATATGCAATTAAACACTTAATACGCGCAATAGTTCACCTAGTCTAGCATAATGTCCGATTAACGCATAATCAGGTCCGAATACGTCTTACTAAGTCATTGGGTGCATCCCGGGGTTCCTAGCATGTTCCTAGGTGTCAAATCGTGTTCCGGGATGTCAAAACGCGTTCACGGCAGCAGTACATGCGATTAGGAAAGTCACACGCGAGTAGGCTTCAGCCTACAGGCGATTAGGGGCCCAATCGCATGAGGTACCAGGCGATTAGGGTCCTAATCGCCCCTATATCTGCACAATCGCCAATAGCATCAGGCGATTAGGATTCCTAATCGCCTGCTGCTGCTGTGTAACGGATTTTCGCGCGTTTAACCCTCCAAATCAGATCCGAAACATGCAACAACACCCAATATCAAACCTAAATCATTTACCAACCCATTCCAAGCAAAAACCCCCAACATATCACTGATCTAACATGTTCTAAGCAATTATTTCCTAAAATGGCAAAGTACTAGGTTTCACCAACCAACCTTATCTTTCCTTAAATGGAAACAATCAGATTTCAATCTCTACAAACTTGTAAATCATCAAACCTCTGATCTAACATCTTCCTAGTATTAATCCTAACAACATTGCATCAACAATCATGCCATAATCATCCTAAATCTTCAAGAACACTCAAATGGGTCAAAATACACATTTTCATCAAAACACAACAATAATGGCTCAAACTCTAAGATAACCTTCCTAATAATCTCTACATAGCAGAAGTACAATCATATCTTGGGAACAATCATGTTATAATCACCAAGAAGACCAACATATGCATGTAAACTTCACATATAACAAGCATTAAGGTGTAGACTTGGTTTAGAACTCTTTTGAAAGGTTTTTAAAGACACAACTTAGTAAAACAAGGTCTGGACCTTTGGGGAACCCAAAATAACAACTTTACAAAGGTTAGGGATGAAGAACACACCTTGGGTTTTGTTAAAGAAAGGTGTGTAGGCTTGGAGATGGTGATTTGTGTAGCAAAATGAGTTCCAGAGGTGTTTCAAGGTGTGTGGGTGGCTTGGGAGCAGCTAGGGTTGTTCTAGAGGTGTTTGGGGAGTTAAGGGTTCTATTTATAGGTGTTTTGACCCGGACTCTGCTGTATAGGCGATTATCAATACATGTCACGCGATTGGGGGCCTAATCGCATGGAACATCAGGCGATTAGGTCCCAGTCGCCTGATATATATCCTACTCGCCCCATATATAGGCGATTAGGGGTTCCTAATCGCCCCTGTGATGCTGGAACGAGTTTTTGGCGCGTTAAACACTATTTTAACATATTTAAACACGTATTCACATACCGATAAGTCACATAATGATTTCAAACATATAATGCATGATAACTAACACGTTTACATCCGTTCACCAATTCCCGGGACTCGAGACTCGTGTGTGCATTAAACCCGGTGATTCCACGAATCACCAATCCTTGTACCCATGGTTATGGACCGACTCCCGATGACCCCGCGGATCATCGTAACGACTCCCGATGATTCCCAGAATCATCATACCGACTCGACTGACCCCGTTAAGAACGTAATATGCATGACTCGCTAAGGTAGACTTACTAGTTTAGTCAACGTTACTAACCTGAGTTTGCCGGGTGTCACATCATCCCCCTGTTGAAAGAATTTTCGTCCCGAAAATTGCCCAAGGCCCAAAAAGGAAGAGACGAAAGAGAAGAAAAATTTTCCGGTTGCCACATCATCCCCCTGTTGAAAGGAATCTCGACCCGAGATTCATTCAGCTTCAGCAGAGACATGCCTTGATTCGAACGCGCGTTTAGGAAATAAATGGGGATACTTAGCCTTCATTTGATCTTCCCGTTCCCACGTGAACTCCGGTCCACGATCAGAGTTCCAACGGACTTTAACAATGCGGATTTTACTCCGTCGAAGGCTACGGATTTTATAGTCAAGAATTTCAACCGGTTCCTCCACGATACGTAGACGATCATCCACCTTGATCTCTTCGAGAGGAACAACCAAAGATTCATCCGCCAAACACTTCTTCAAATTAGAAACATGGAAGACATTATGAACATTACTGAGTTCAGCTGGCAGATCAAGCCTGTATGCTACCGGTCCAATCCGTTCCAGAATTGCGAACGGTCCTACATACCGAGGATTCAATTTGCCCCGCTTCCCAAAACGTATAACGCCCTTCCACGGAGATACCTTCAACAAAACCCTGTCGCCAACCTCAAACTCCAAAGGCTTGCGACGACGATCGGCATAGCTCTTTTGACGGTCCCGAGCTGCTGCCAAGCGGTTACGGATTTGTACGATCTTCTCGGAAGTCTCGTACACAAGTTCCGGGCCGGTGAGTTGACTCTCACCCACCTCGGCCCAACAAAGAGGAGACCGACATTTCCGCCCGTAAAGAGCCTCGAACGGAGCTGCCTTGATGCTAGAATGGTAACTGTTGTTGTAGGAGAATTCCACCAATGGTAGATGACTCTCCCACCCCTTGCCAAAATCGATTACACATGCCCGAAGCATGTCTTCTAGCGTTTGGATTGTCCGCTCACTTTGGCCGTCAGTTTGCGGATGATACTCTGTGCTCATGTCTAACTGAGTACCCAGAGCCTTATGCAAGGATTTCCAGAAGTTAGAGGCGAACCGAGGATCACGATCAGAAATAATAGAGACAGGCACCCCGTGCCGAGAGACCACTTCCTTGAGGTATAACCGTGCCAGACGCTCGAGGCCATCGGTATCTTTGATAGCGAGGAAGTGCGCAGACTTTGTCAACCTATCGACAATCACCCAGATCATGTTACAACCACTGGGCGATTTCGGGAGTTTGGTCACAAAGTCCATCGTAATCCGCTCCCACTTCCACTCAGGAATTTCGGGCTGTTGCAGAAGGCCGGATGGCTTTTGATATTCGACCTTGACCTTGGCACAGGTCAAGCACTTGCTCACGTACGAAGCCACGTCCGCCTTCATGTTCGGCCACCAATAAAGTATCTTTAGGTCTTGATACATCTTATCGGAGCCAGGGTGAATAGAGTACCAGGACTTGTGAGCTTCATCAAGAACAAGCTCCCGCAAGCCCCCAAATAAAGGAACCCAAATACGTTCAGCGAAATAGTGTAACCCATCGGACCTGAGTTCAAGGTGGCTATCAGCACCATGCATGGTTTCAGCTTTAAGGTTTTCCTCCTTCAAAGCTTCTTGCTGCGCTGAACGGATTCGATCAGGTAAGCCAGAATGGATAGTGAGCTGAAGAGCTCGAACACGACGAGGTTTAGCCGTTTCCTTCCTGCTCAAGGCGTCTGCGACCACATTCGCCTTGCCAGGATGGTATTTAATAGCACACTCGTAATCATTAAGAAGCTCGACCCAGCGACGCTGTCTTATATTCAACACCTTCTGATCAAAGATATGCTGGAGGCTCTTGTGATCGGTGTAAATAGTGCATTTGGTACCGTACAAGTAATGCCTCCAAATCTTTAAAGCAAAGACCACCGCACCCAATTCCTGATCATGGGTGGGGTAGTTTTTCTCATGAACTTTGAGCTGACGAGAAGCATAGGCGATGACCTTCTCGCGCTGCATCAGTACACGACCGAGACCCCGGATAGAAGCGTCACAATAAACCACAAAATCGTCCGTGCCCTCAGGCAAGGACAAGATAGGAGTAGAACAGAGTTTAGCCTTTAACATCTGGAAGGCCGACTCCTGCGAATCACCCCAGTCGAACTTTCTGTCCTTCTGGGTAAGCGAGGTGAGGGGTTGAGCGATCTTCGAAAATCCCTCGATAAAACGACGGTAATAACCTGAAAGGCCTAGGAATTGCCGCACCTCAGATGGCGTCTTTGGTGCTTCCCAGTCTTTAATGGCTTCAATCTTAGCTGGGTCAACGTGAATTCCTTTCTCATTAACAACATGACCAAGGAATTGGACTTCACGCAACCAGAAGCTACACTTAGAAAACTTGGCGTACAACTGTTCCTGCCTCAGGAGTTCCAAAACAAGACGCAAGTGTTCCTGGTGGTCCACATCGTTCTTGGAATAGACTAGAATATCATCAATGAAGACAATCACGAACTTATCAAGATAAGGCTTACAAACACGGTTCATCAGATCCATAAAGATGGCAGGTGCATTGGTGAGACCAAAAGGCATGACCAGG
This sequence comes from Ambrosia trifida, assembly GCA_028751855.1. Taxonomy (NCBI): domain Eukaryota; kingdom Viridiplantae; phylum Streptophyta; class Magnoliopsida; order Asterales; family Asteraceae; genus Ambrosia; species Ambrosia trifida. The sequence continues at coordinate 27,622,961 of CM054131.1, forward strand.
AATTCAAAATGGCCATAGCGAGTTCGAAAGGCGGTCTTCGGAATGTCAGCTTCTTGAACCCTCAACTGATGGTACCCCGACCTCAAATCAATCTTCGAATAGAAACTAGAACCCTGAAGCTGGTCAAATAAGTCATCGATGCGAGGAAGAGGATAGCGATTCTTGATGGTAACCTTATTCAACTCCCGGTAGTCGATACACATCCGTAGGCTTCCGTCCTTCTTCTTGACAAACAAAATAGGGGCTCCCCACGGGGACGAACTGGGTCGAATGAAACCCTTCTCTAACAGCTCCTGCAACTGGTTCGATAACTCCTGCATCTCGGGAGGTGCAAGACGATAAGGGGCACGGGCAATAGGGGCCGCACCTGGAGCAAGTTCAATACCAAATTCGACCTAACGATAAGGCGGGAGACCAGGTAAGTCTTCAGGAAATACATCGGGAAAGTCACGGACAACAGGAATATCTTCAATCTTCTTCTCTTCATCAGACGAAACCGAAACAAGTGCCAGAATGGCAGAATACCCCTTCCGAAGATACTTATAGGCTTTCATACACGAAATGATACTCAATGGGACCCCGCTCTTCTCACCGTGCACCAACAGAATTTCTCCATCAGGGAGAGGAAGTCGAATGACTTTATCAAAACAAACGATCTCAGCATGATACAGAGACAACCAATCCATACCCACGACAACATCGAAACTACCCAAGGACACCGGCATAAGATCAATAGGGAAGGAATAACCCGACAACTCAAGGTGACACTCCCTAAGGACGTGCGTCGCCTCGACTTTCTTACCATCAGCCAATTCTATCAAGTACTTAGCCTCTAAAGGTGTAGGTACCCTATCAAGCAATTGACTAAACCAAAGAGATATAAAACTCTTATCGGCACCGGAATCGAATAAAACCGTAGCATAGCGATTATCGAGAAGAAACGTACCAGTAACAGTGTCAGGATCTTGTCGAGCCCCGCTCGAACCAATCACGAAGGCGCGAGCATTCCTGCCTCCGCCCCCATTGTTTCCATTACCCGACCCGTTCTTCCCAGCTTCGCCCTGCTTCAACTTGGGGCATTCACGCTTGTAGTGACCAAGTTCACCACAATTGTAGCACCCCTGTTTGCCCTGATTTCCCTGGGGAGCAGCAACAGGAGGAGCCGGAGTAGGTGTAGCAGGAGGGTTCCGGTTACCCTGAAGATTAACCCTGCAGTCATGAGCCACATGCCCGGCCTTGTTGCACCGGCGACAATGACTCTTGTCGCAACGACCAGTATGATGAAACCAGCATCGTTCACACTTTGGCAACCTCCCCTGATAACCCCCCATTTTCTGTTCAGACGACGATCCCCCAGTATCAGCTTCCGCTTCCTAGGATTGACGATCTCTTCGATCAACTTCAAGGAGCAACCCACTTCTCGAAGATTGATCTCCGTTCTGGTTATCATCAGCTTAGAGTCCACGATGAAGATATTCCCAAGACGGCCTTTCGCACTCGCTACGGTCACTATGAATTCATGGTTATGCCTTTTGGGTTGACCAATGCTCCCGCAGTATTTATGGACCTGATGAATCGGGTTTGTAGACCTTATCTCGACAAATTCGTGATCGTTTTCATCGATGATATTTTGATTTACTCTAAATCAAAATCCGATCACGAGCAACATCTTCACTCTATCTTGAGTCTCCTAAAGAAAGAACAACTGTACGCCAAGTTCTCAAAATGCGAATTTTGGCTTAAGGAAGTTCAATTTTTGGGACATGTCATTGATATGAACGGAATTCATGTTGATCCTGCAAAAATCGAAGCTGTGAAAAATTGGAGTGTTCCTACCACTCCCACAGAAGTCCGTTCTTTTCTTGGGTTGGCTGGTTATTATCGTCGATTCATCGCCAATTTCTCCAAGATCGCTGTTCCTCTCACTACCTTAACTCACAAGGGTAAACCCTATGAGTGGGGACCTAAGCAAGAGAAAGCATTTGAAACTCTTAAGCTGAAACTTTGTGAAGCTCCTGTCTTATCTCTACCTGATGGTAATGATGATTTCGTGGTCTACTGTGATGCATCGAACCAAGGTCTTGGTTGTGTTCTCATGCAACGAGGAAAGGTTATTGCTTATGCGTCTCGACAACTCAAGACTCACGAGAGAAATTATACCACCCATGATCTTGAATTGGGCGCTGTTGTCTTTGCACTCAAGATTTGGAGACATTATCTTTATGGGACCAAATGTGTGGTGTTCACGGACCACAAAAGTCTCCAACATGTCTTCGATCAAAAGAATCTTAACATGAGGCAACGACGTTGGGTTGAATTACTTAACGACTATGATTGCGAAATTCGCTACCATCCTGGCAAGGCAAATGTTGTGGCTGACGCACTTAGTCGTAAAGAGCGTGTCAAACTCCAATGTGCGAGAGTTCGTACTGATCTTCAAGATCGCATTCTCCAGGCTCAACACACCTCAGTCACCCAAGGTAACATGTACGATGAAATGTCTTGTGGTGCTGAGACTCAACTTGAAACCAAACCCGATGGTCTCCTTTATTTCCTTAACCGACTGTGGATTCCCGACCGTGATGATCTTCGTACTTTTCTCATGAACGAGGCTCATAAGTCTCGTTATTCTATTCATCCTGGAGCTGACAAGATGTACCAAGATCTTCGTTATTCTTATTGGTGGCCTGGTATGAAGAAAGACATTGCCCTATTCGTTGCAAAATGCCTCACTTGTTCCAAGGTTAAGGCTGAACATCAACGACCATCTGGTATGCTTGAACAACCAGAGATTCCTGTCTGGAAATGGGAGAGCATAGCTATGGATTTCATCACCAAACTCCCTCGCACACCTAAAGGTTTTGACAGTATTTGGGTAATCGTCGATCGTTTGACCAAGTCAGCTCACTTTCTACCTATTCGTGAGAAGTATTCTGTGGAAAGGTTGGCAAAGATGTACGTAAGTGAAATCGTATGTCGTCACGGTATACCTCTGGACATTATTTCTGATCGCGACGGTCGTTTCACCTCTCACTTTTGGGGATCTCTACAAGATGCTTTGGGTACCAAGTTGAACCTGAGCACTGCTTATCACCCTCAGACGGATGGTCAGACTGAACGAACCATCCAGACACTTGAGGACATGCTCAGGGCATGTGTCATCGATTTTGGTGGCGCATGGGATTCTCATCTTCCTTTGGTTGAGTTTTCATACAACAATAGTTATCACACCAGCATTAACATGGCTCCTTTTGAGGCACTCTATGGTCGAAAATGTCGTTCTCCTGTCTGTTGGACTGAGGTTGGTGAAGCTCGTATTACTGGACCCGAACTAATCCAGGAAACCACAGACAAAATCCAGCTTATTCAGGATAATCTTCTCAAGGCTAGAAGTCGCCAAAAGAGTTATGCTGATAAACGTCGTAAACCCTTGGAATTTCAAGTTGGGGACCTTGTGCTACTTAAGGTATCCCCTTGGAAAGGAGTTATTCGTTTCGGTAGAAAGGGAAAACTAGCTCCTCGTTATGTAGGCCCCTTCAAAATTCTTGACAGAGTTGGAAAGGTGGCTTACAAGCTTGATCTTCCACCTGAGCTAAGCAATGTTCATCCGACCTTCCATGTTTCGAATCTCAAGAAATGCTTAGCAGATGAGAACCTTCATGTTCCTCTTGAGGATGTGCAAATCGATGAAAGCATGCACATTATCGAGAAACCCGTCGAGATTGTTGACACTGGAGTCAAGAAACTCAAGCGCAGTCGTATTCCGATCGTTAAGGTTCGTTGGGAATCTAAACGAGGCCCAGAGTTCACTTGGGAGCGTAAAGACCAGATGAAGTCGAAGTATCCACATCTTTTTCCACCAGACTCTCCAACTCCAACTTCGGGACGAAGTTCCTAAAAGTAGGGGAGACTGTAACATTACGCATTTAATACTTGTACGTTACGCATCGACATTAATAAAACGTCAAGTTCTCATTTTATATTCGCATTTATTATTTTTGTCGCGATTATGGAACCCTAATACTATATATAATATTATATATAAGTGTGTGATTGTATAATTATATCAAAAATAAAACATGCCTTGGCCGGGAATCGAACCCGCGCCAAAGGCCGGGCCAAACACACTCATGTGCACAACCAACTGGGCTAGCCAGTTCCTTGTGATAAACCCGGATATATATTAATCTTATACGCGTGTTTAATCCCCACAGTTGACAAGGAAAGTCAACTGTGGGATTCCTTGGTGATCAATCCAACAATTAAACGCGTAATTGTGCTATCTTTGGCAAATTCGTGCAATAACCGGCCCAAAACAACACAATTACACGTCATGGACACCAAATCATTGACCAATTAATCAATAATACGCGTTAGTATTCAATTATAAGTCAACCTTCTAATTAACCCTAACCCTAATCCTCTAGTATAAATAGATGGTCTGCGAGTCTTGGCAAATCGCTCACAACTCTCTCTCAATCTCTATTTCACTCTAATTCACTCTGATATTGATTAATTTGCTCGTGGTTTGACTTTCTCCTTGACCCGACTATCATCATCAATACCACTCTGTGAGTCCTCGTGTTTTTGTGGGATATATTCATCGGCATTCAGGCAACCAAAGCCCTAACATTAATCGGGCTATAGTTGCCTGAATCGTTCAATTGTAAATCTAGGGTTCGTTGTTTATTAATTGGGGATAAACTTGATTCGCGTATGTATATTTATTTAATTTGAAACCAGAATCATCACAACCACCGGCCTAGGCCAAGTGGTTGTGACGCTGGCCCTTCACACAGGTCACCCGGGTTCGAGTCCCGGCTCTGACCGGGTTTTTGTTCTTTTCTTTTCTTTTCTTTTTAAACAAAACAATTACATTATATATATATATTAATCCTTTTAATCATTTAAATTCTTTTTAAAATACCTAAACTATTTTATAAACTCTAAAAAAATTATAATTGTTTAATCTGATATAAAAGTTTTATTTGTAATTTTTATATTCCAGAAAATCATTTATTTAATATTTATAATAATTAAATCATTTTTATACTATTATATTTATAAAAATCCATTTATATATCAAAACAGTTTTATTAATTTCCCCAAAAATTATCCTAACTTTTTATAAAGTTAAACTTTACTGAAATAATTTTTAATTCAGTAAAATCATTTATTTTATATTTTTAATCAATTTTTGTTAGATTTAATCATAATTAATTCATAATAAATCCAATTTTCATCATTTTTGCACCAAAATTTTATACAAATTATTTTTAATCATTTTGATCAGAAATATGATTTTTAAAATAAGATTTCTTTAATTTTAGTATTTTTGAATATTAAAGTTAATAATTGGCTATTTATAAATAAATAGATTTAAAAATCTATTTTAAATGAAATAATTTTATAAAAATTATTTTATTGCTTCAAACACTTTAATGTGCTCACTCAAAATTCAAACTTTATAAAAAGACCTTCTTTCATTAATTATCAAATTTTCTTTATTTAATTAACATTTTTTAAATTAAATTTAACAATTGATTATCCCCAAATCGAAACCCTAGGATACACATATTAGTTATATAGACTTAGACTTATTATATATTACCTCATTATAGGGTAATATTTGGAATCATTTTGGGCAACACAATTATCATATCTTTTCAACAAGTTAACATTTGCTAAGGTGAGTTTACATAGCCCCTTTTATTTATCACCATTTTTGGGGTGAAACATGTTATAACATTTTCATTGCAATTCAATCATCAATGTGTCTATGTGTTTTCTATGTTGCATATTGTCTTGAGCATGATTAGAGTAAGCACCATTCTAGCATAATCATTAACATTGATCAGCCGACGGTATACATTGATAGATCTATTGGACTGACAATCCCACCCGGATACGTGCCTCCTACAAAGGTTACGTGGGTGTTTGTTATCGCATAACATATTCATTGGGACCATAAGTGTATGGTATGTATCATTTTATAACAGTCAGCAGGGTTGATTATGCACTCGATTTATTTCTAATATGTTCTCACATATGGGCTAGATTAACATGACACATGAATTGCACAACATTTTATTCATTCTATCATCAAAAACCTATGTAATTCTCACCAACTTATGTTGACCCAAAATACTTTCAAAATTAACATGTTTCAGGTAACAATGAAGCTGAGGCTTGAGTTAGCATGAGGATTTTCTTGAAGTTTATTTGAAGTTATTGAAGTTGCTATTTGCTATTATGTATTTGAATTCTTAGACATTATTTCACATTTTGGATATTTATGTTTGAATAAATTATTTAAAATTTATGTTATACCATGTGCTACTGAAAACAATCATCAATACGTGGCACCCCGATGTTTCCGCCATCGGTTGGGGTGTTACAGATTGGTATCAGAGCCTTGGTTATAGGGAATTAGGTTATTAGAAATAATCTAGACTATAACCTTAGGGACTAAAACAGTATTTGCTTCTCCTACTTGTAACCCTAATTGCTTCCCTAATCCTATCCTTATCCTATGCCCTACAACCCTAAACCTACATGTGACTACTCTTAATTGTCTGCTGCAATCCTGATCCACCATTAGAATTATAGGACAAAATCCTCAGGTTTAACCTGAACCCCCCTTGAGATCTCGTCGAAGTTCTAGATTTTAATAACGAACACGTGCAATCTGGAAGGGTGAACGCCTGTATTCTGAGTCTTCTGTCTAGGCTGGCATTGCGCATATATCCCAATCAGACGAGGGACCCGGATGCCTACCTGGGAATTCTCGGGATGAGTGTTCACTTATAGGCTAAAGCATGTCTTCATATGTTATTAGAATTTAGAATCTTTGATAAGTCAACGTTTTCGTTTATTCGTTTTAATTAATGAATAAATGATTACATTCCTTATATAAACTCTCATTCATTTCATTGTGTCTATTACAGATCATGCCTCCTCGTCGCAGCACTCGCAACAACAATGGTGAGAACCACGAAGAAGGTGGTGATAACCATAACCACAACCATGACCAAGCTCCTAACCACAACAACAATGGGGTCGATGCTCAACTGGCTGCGATCATTTCTCAACAAATGGCGCAGCAAATCGCAACTCTGGTTCCCAATTTACTTGCTCAGGTCATCCAATTGAACGGCAACGGGAATGGTCACAACAATGGGAATGGCAATGGCAATGGCAATGGTAATGGACCCCAAGCTTGCACCCTTAAACATTTCAACTCCTGTAACCCTCCAAAGTTCAGCGGTGAAGAAGGAGCTACTGGACTTCTCCAATGGTTTGAGGGTATTGAAAATACCTTCATCAACAGTGAGTGCCCCAACAATTTCAAGGTTCGTTACGCCATGAGTGTTCTCCATAAACGAGCACTCACATGGTGGAATGAAGAAAAGCGTACTCGTGGGGCCGAGGTTGCTCTTGCTATGACATGGGACCAGGTCAAAGAGATCATGAAGGAGGAGTTCTGTCCTCGCAATGAAGTCAAAAAGCTTGAGGATGAGTTCCACACCTTGGCTCAAGATAGTGGGGAAAATCTTGCCTACAACACCCGCTTTCATGAGCTTAGCTTATTGTTGCCACACAAGGTTACTCCTCTGCCGGTAGCCATCGAGAAGTACATCGGTGGTCTGCCCATGCAAATCCAGGACACTGTTTGGGGTAGAAATCCTGCAACTCTGGAAGAGGCCAAACGTCTAGCGGCCACTCTTACTGATAATCATGTGAAGAACGGTACTCTCGTTCGCAAGGGCACTAAGAAAACTGTTGCCAAAGATACTCCACAGCCTGCAATTGAAGTCAAGCCTGAGACCTCAAGCAACAAGAAGCGCAAGGCTAGAAACTATATGGTTGCTGCTACTCCACCTGCTGCCCAAAACCCAGCCAAGAAACCATACACCGGACCTCACCCTCTGTGCAACACTTGCAAGTATCACCATCCCACACAGGTGCCATGTCGATTCTGTACTAAGTGTCAAAGATATGGTCACCTGGTGAACGTCTGTCGATCTCCTGCTGCCCAAGACAACAACAACCCAGCTCCCAACCCACAAAACAACAGGCCTACTCGTGGTCAATGCTACGAGTGTGGTAACCCTAATCACTACATCAACAACTGCCCTAACCGTAACCGTAACCAAAACCAAAATCAAAACCAAAACCAAAACCAGAACCGCAACCAGAACCAAGGTGCTCGAGGTCGCGCCTACAATCTCAACGCTAACCAGGCTCGTGACAACAACGAAGTGGTGAATGGTACGTTTCTCATTAATAACCACTATGCATCCATATTATTTGATTCAGGAGCTGATAAGTCATTCGTGTCACTGAAGTTTGAACCTTTACTTAACTTACCCCACACTAATCTAGAAGACCCTTTCGTGGTAGAGGTAGCTAACGGGAAGTCTATTTCGATCGGTTCTATTATACGTAACTGCTTGTTGAATCTCGATGATCATACCTTCCCTATCGATCTCATCCCCATGCATCTTGGTAGTTTTGATGTTATAGTAGGCATGGACTGGTTGTCAACTCATCGTGCCGAAATTCTGTGCTTCGAGAAAGTCATACGCATTCCTCTCGAATCTGGTGAAATTTTGAAGATCTATGGTGAGAAACCCTGTGGTGAGCTTAAGCTTATGTCTTGTACTACTGCCCAAAAGTACTTACGAAAGGGGTATACAGCCTTCTTAGCTAACGTGATAGAGAAGAAGGACAAAGGCAAAAGTATCCAAGACATTCCTATTATTCGAGACTATCCTGAAGTCTTTCCAGAGGATTTACCTGGTTTGCCTCCTGCTCGACAAGTGGAGTTTCGTATTGATCTTGTTCCTGGTGCTAATCCTATTGCTAAAGCTCCTTATCGTCTTGCACCCTCTGAGATGCAAGAACTTGCTAGTCAATTACATGAACTTTCTGATAAAGGGTTCATTCGCCCTAGTTCTTCTCCATGGGGAGCCCCTGTCTTATTCGTTAAAAAGAAGGATGGTTCTCTTCGGATGTGTATTGACTACCGTGAACTCAACAAACTCACCATCAAGAATCGTTATCCGCTTCCTAGGATTGACGATCTCTTCGATCAACTTCAAGGAGCAACCCACTTCTCGAAGATTGATCTCCGTTCTGGTTATCATCAGCTTAGAGTCCACGATGAAGATATTCCCAAGACGGCCTTTCGCACTCGCTACGGTCACTATGAATTCATGGTTATGCCTTTTGGGTTGACCAATGCTCCCGCAGTATTTATGGACCTGATGAATCGGGTTTGTAGACCTTATCTCGACAAATTCGTGATCGTTTTCATCGATGATATTTTGATTTACTCTAAATCAAAATCCGATCACGAGCAACATCTTCACTCTATCTTGAGTCTCCTAAAGAAAGAACAACTGTACGCCAAGTTCTCAAAATGCGAATTTTGGCTTAAGGAAGTTCAATTTTTGGGACATGTCATTGATATGAACGGAATTCATGTTGATCCTGCAAAAATCGAAGCTGTGAAAAATTGGAGTGTTCCTACCACTCCCACAGAAGTCCGTTCTTTTCTTGGGTTGGCTGGTTATTATCGTCGATTCATCGCCAATTTCTCCAAGATCGCTGTTCCTCTCACTACCTTAACTCACAAGGGTAAACCCTATGAGTGGGGACCTAAGCAAGAGAAAGCATTTGAAACTCTTAAGCTGAAACTTTGTGAAGCTCCTGTCTTATCTCTACCTGATGGTAATGATGATTTCGTGGTCTACTGTGATGCATCGAACCAAGGTCTTGGTTGTGTTCTCATGCAACGAGGAAAGGTTATTGCTTATGCGTCTCGACAACTCAAGACTCACGAGAGAAATTATACCACCCATGATCTTGAATTGGGCGCTGTTGTCTTTGCACTCAAGATTTGGAGACATTATCTTTATGGGACCAAATGTGTGGTGTTCACGGACCACAAAAGTCTCCAACATGTCTTCGATCAAAAGAATCTTAACATGAGGCAACGACGTTGGGTTGAATTACTTAACGACTATGATTGCGAAATTCGCTACCATCCTGGCAAGGCAAATGTTGTGGCTGACGCACTTAGTCGTAAAGAGCGTGTCAAACTCCAATGTGCGAGAGTTCGTACTGATCTTCAAGATCGCATTCTCCAGGCTCAACACACCTCAGTCACCCAAGGTAACATGTACGATGAAATGTCTTGTGGTGCTGAGACTCAACTTGAAACCAAACCCGATGGTCTCCTTTATTTCCTTAACCGACTGTGGATTCCCGACCGTGATGATCTTCGTACTTTTCTCATGAACGAGGCTCATAAGTCTCGTTATTCTATTCATCCTGGAGCTGACAAGATGTACCAAGATCTTCGTTATTCTTATTGGTGGCCTGGTATGAAGAAAGACATTGCCCTATTCGTTGCAAAATGCCTCACTTGTTCCAAGGTTAAGGCTGAACATCAACGACCATCTGGTATGCTTGAACAACCAGAGATTCCTGTCTGGAAATGGGAGAGCATAGCTATGGATTTCATCACCAAACTCCCTCGCACACCTAAAGGTTTTGACAGTATTTGGGTAATCGTCGATCGTTTGACCAAGTCAGCTCACTTTCTACCTATTCGTGAGAAGTATTCTGTGGAAAGGTTGGCAAAGATGTACGTAAGTGAAATCGTATGTCGTCACGGTATACCTCTGGACATTATTTCTGATCGCGACGGTCGTTTCACCTCTCACTTTTGGGGATCTCTACAAGATGCTTTGGGTACCAAGTTGAACCTGAGCACTGCTTATCACCCTCAGACGGATGGTCAGACTGAACGAACCATCCAGACACTTGAGGACATGCTCAGGGCATGTGTCATCGATTTTGGTGGCGCATGGGATTCTCATCTTCCTTTGGTTGAGTTTTCATACAACAATAGTTATCACACCAGCATTAACATGGCTCCTTTTGAGGCACTCTATGGTCGAAAATGTCGTTCTCCTGTCTGTTGGACTGAGGTTGGTGAAGCTCGTATTACTGGACCCGAACTAATCCAGGAAACCACAGACAAAATCCAGCTTATTCAGGATAATCTTCTCAAGGCTAGAAGTCGCCAAAAGAGTTATGCTGATAAACGTCGTAAACCCTTGGAATTTCAAGTTGGGGACCTTGTGCTACTTAAGGTATCCCCTTGGAAAGGAGTTATTCGTTTCGGTAGAAAGGGAAAACTAGCTCCTCGTTATGTAGGCCCCTTCAAAATTCTTGACAGAGTTGGAAAGGTGGCTTACAAGCTTGATCTTCCACCTGAGCTAAGCAATGTTCATCCGACCTTCCATGTTTCGAATCTCAAGAAATGCTTAGCAGATGAGAACCTTCATGTTCCTCTTGAGGATGTGCAAATCGATGAAAGCATGCACATTATCGAGAAACCCGTCGAGATTGTTGACACTGGAGTCAAGAAACTCAAGCGCAGTCGTATTCCGATCGTTAAGGTTCGTTGGGAATCTAAACGAGGCCCAGAGTTCACTTGGGAGCGTAAAGACCAGATGAAGTCGAAGTATCCACATCTTTTTCCACCAGACTCTCCAACTCCAACTTCGGGACGAAGTTCCTAAAAGTAGGGGAGACTGTAACATTACGCATTTAATACTTGTACGTTACGCATCGACATTAATAAAACGTCAAGTTCTCATTTTATATTCGCATTTATTATTTTTGTCGCGATTATGGAACCCTAATACTATATATAATATTATATATAAGTGTGTGATTGTATAATTATATCAAAAATAAAACATGCCTTGGCCGGGAATCGAACCCGCGCCAAAGGCCGGGCCAAACACACTCATGTGCACAACCAACTGGGCTAGCCAGTTCCTTGTGATAAACCCGGATATATATTAATCTTATACGCGTGTTTAATCCCCACAGTTGACAAGGAAAGTCAACTGTGGGATTCCTTGGTGATCAATCCAACAATTAAACGCGTAATTGTGCTATCTATGGCAAATTCGTGCAATAACCGGCCCAAAACAACACAATTACACGTCATGGACACCAAATCATTGACCAATTAATCAATAATACGCGTTAGTATTCAATTATAAGTCAACCTTCTAATTAACCCTAACCCTAATCCTCTAGTATAAATAGATGGTCTGCGAGTCTTGGCAAATCGCTCACAACTCTCTCTCAATCTCTATTTCACTCTAATTCACTCTGATATTGATTAATTTGCTCGTGGTTTGACTTTCTCCTTGACCCGACTATCATCATCAATACCACTCTGTGAGTCCTCGTGTTTTTGTGGGATATATTCATCGGCATTCAGGCAACCAAAGCCCTAACATTAATCGGGCTATAGTTGCCTGAATCGTTCAATTGTAAATCTAGGGTTCGTTGTTTATTAATTGGGGATAAACTTGATTCGCGTATGTATATTTATTTAATTTGAAACCAGAATCATCACAACCACCGGCCTAGGCCAAGTGGTTGTGACGCTGGCCCTTCACACAGGTCACCCGGGTTCGAGTCCCGGCTCTGACCGGGTTTTTGTTCTTTTCTTTTCTTTTCTTTTTAAACAAAACAATTACATTATATATATATATTAATCCTTTTAATCATTTAAATTCTTTTTAAAATACCTAAACTATTTTATAAACTCTAAAAAAATTATAATTGTTTAATCTGATATAAAAGTTTTATTTGTAATTTTTATTTTCCAGAAAATCATTTATTTAATATTTATAATAATTAAATCATTTTTATACTATTATATTTATAAAAATCCATTTATATATCAAAACAGTTTTATTAATTTCCCCAAAAATTATCCTAACTTTTTATAAAGTTAAACTTTACTGAAATAATTTTTAATTCAGTAAAATCATTTATTTTATATTTTTAATCAATTTTTGTTAGATTTAATCATAATTAATTCATAATAAATCCAATTTTCATCATTTTTGCACCAAAATTTTATACAAATTATTTTTAATCATTTTGATCAGAAATATGATTTTTAAAATAAGATTTCTTTAATTTTAGTATTTTTGAATATTAAAGTTAATAATTGGCTATTTATAAATAAATAGATTTAAAAATCTATTTTAAATGAAATAATTTTATAAAAATTATTTTATTGCTTCAAACACTTTAATGTGCTCACTCAAAATTCAAACTTTATAAAAAGACCTTCTTTCATTAATTATCAAATTTTCTTTATTTAATTAACATTTTTTAAATTAAATTTAACAATTGATTATCCCCAAATCGAAACCCTAGGATACACATATTAGTTATATAGACTTAGACTTATTATATATTACCTCATTATAGGGTAATATTTGGAATCATTTTGGGCAACACAATTATCATATCTTTTCAACAAGTTAACATTTGCTAAGGTGAGTTTACATAGCCCCTTTTATTTATCACCATTTTTGGGGTGAAACATGTTATAACATTTTCATTGCAATTCAATCATCAATGTGTCTATGTGTTTTCTATGTTGCATATTGTCTTGAGCATGATTAGAGTAAGCACCATTCTAGCATAATCATTAACATTGATCAGCCGACGGTATACATTGATAGATCTATTGGACTGACAATCCCACCCGGATACGTGCCTCCTACAAAGGTTACGTGGGTGTTTGTTATCGCATAACATATTCATTGGGACCATAAGTGTATGGTATGTATCATTTTATAACAGTCAGCAGGGTTGATTATGCACTCGATTTATTTCTAATATGTTCTCACATATGGGCTAGATTAACATGACACATGAATTGCACAACATTTTATTCATTCTATCATCAAAAACCTATGTAATTCTCACCAACTTATGTTGACCCAAAATACTTTCAAAATTAACATGTTTCAGGTAACAATGAAGCTGAGGCTTGAGTTAGCATGAGGATTTTCTTGAAGTTTATTTGAAGTTATTGAAGTTGCTATTTGCTATTATGTATTTGAATTCTTAGACATTATTTCACATTTTGGATATTTATGTTTGAATAAATTATTTAAAATTTATGTTATACCATGTGCTACTGAAAACAATCATCAATACGTGGCACCCCGATGTTTCCGCCATCGGTTGGGGTGTTACACACTGGGATGGAGGAGGATTGACAGCACCACCTGGAACAGACACGCAGGTGAGAATCAAGAAAAGGTAAAGTACCCCAGAACAAGGTAGAATATATGAGAATCGACGTACCACCCATAGCATTATGAGCGGCTTGGAATGCAGCCAGAGCAATATTCACGTGCTGCTGCGTCAGGTTATCCAACGCAGCTTGGGTCATATTAATATTCCCGCGGCCACCGCCGCCACCACGGCCGCCAGCACGGCCGCCTCTGCGACCTCCACGAGCTCCCGACATCTTCTGTCATAACACAAAACAAAAGATTTAGGCTTGCCCGTGGTATAACCCATTAGGAATTTCAAGAAACTAGACCGAGCCCAGCTCGAGTCCATCCGTTCAAGCCCAAAGTCCGCCAGGGATCCCATGCATCACAGTTTATGATCTCGTGTGCACCCGACATGATAAACTGTTCCACATGGTCCTCCAGGCGCGCTTTAAGTTTGAAGTTCAAGTCACCGAACACTAGCGCCCAATCATGGTATTATCATAAGTATAAGTACAAGGTAGTATGCATAAGGACGAGCGTGTTCATTAGGGCATAGAAGGGAGATGTCCAAATCCCTGGACAGATCTCATGAGTACGCCGAAGCTACCCCAATGTACACCACCGTCAAGAAAGTTCAATAGTATATCGCTCGCCATCGGATCATAGTAAGGATGAGTCAAGAAATAGGATGATAAAGAGTAAATAGATGATGTAGCGCAGTAGACGATGACACCGACACCCCCGACAAGTCATATTGTTACCCACTTGCTAAGACTCGACTAATTGTGACCGTCTAGTGTGTGCGACTCAGTTATAGACTAGACTCTACATGCAGTCCTAGTTCACTATAACCGTTGGCTCTGATACCAATCTGTCACACCCTCAAATTCCACGTGCGGGGTTTTACCGCGAGGCGCGTGACACACCAGGATCTCAGTCAACGATCACAATAAACATACAACAAACATGCATTCATAACTATATTTAAAACCAAAATATCATGCTTTGAGCCGTAAACCAGCAGCGGAAGCATTCTTGTTTACAACCAAAAGACATATCATTGTTTACAAAACATTGTTTAATATGCTTCAAAATATTAGACGCTGTGCATGACTCCGTGCGCCTAGTTCATTGACTGCTACCTTAGCGACCTGAGAAAACATGCCAAAAATGTCAACATATAATGCTGGTGAGTTCACAGGTTTTCTTTTATAAAGCGTTTGTTATAAGTTGTGAAGATCATATCCGTTACTACTAGGTTATAAGAACGTTAGCTAGACGTTAAGTGTTTGTTTACTACTGCGGTTGGGAACCCATTACTATACGTTTATAAGTTGTTGAAGCTTGCCCAGTAGTTTTGGCTATAACCGATGCCTCGGCGAGCCAGTAATAAGAGACAATATGCACCCGCCCGGCCCAGCCGTCGAGTGGGGTTTGTGAGGCCCAATAGATCTATCCACAATTCCCCCGTTGTGCATCCCCGCACATTCATGGTTTCCCCCCTGGGACTTTCCGTAAAAAGCCGCATAGTATATGTAAAGTAACCATAGTATAACATGACCTTTAATAGGTAAGTAAGTAGCATGTTTCTCCCCCGAAAGTAAAACGGTAAAAGTGGGGCTGTGAGACTCACCTTGGATTGCGTTACTTGAAAACAGTTAAGTAATTATGTTATGATAGCCCCAAATAGCGGCGACCTATCATAAGATGTGTATAAGTATTGGACTAATAACCCGCAGGCTAACTAGTCCCCGAATGTCCAGACCGTGACCATAAACGTTTGAAAACACCTTTAACTGTTAAACCGACCGTGCCAGACAAGACCCGACATCCCATTGGTGACCCGACATTCCACGTGTTAGATAAATACAAGACATCATGCAACATATGCAATTAAACACTTAATACGCGCAATAGTTCACCTAGTCTAGCATAATGTCCGATTAACGCATAATCAGGTCCGAATACGTCTTACTAAGTCATTGGGTGCATCCCGGGGTTCCTAGCATGTTCCTAGGTGTCAAATCGTGTTCCGGGATGTCAAAACGCGTTCACGGCAGCAGTACATGCGATTAGGAAAGTCACACGCGAGTAGGCTTCAGCCTACAGGCGATTAGGGGCCCAATCGCATGAGGTACCAGGCGATTAGGGTCCTAATCGCCCCTATATCTGCACAATCGCCAATAGCATCAGGCGATTAGGATTCCTAATCGCCTGCTGCTGCTGTGTAACGGATTTTCGCGCGTTTAACCCTCCAAATCAGATCCGAAACATGCAACAACACCCAATATCAAACCTAAATCATTTACCAACCCATTCCAAGCAAAAACCCCCAACATATCACTGATCTAACATGTTCTAAGCAATTATTTCCTAAAATGGCAAAGTACTAGGTTTCACCAACCAACCTTATCTTTCCTTAAATGGAAACAATCAGATTTCAATCTCTACAAACTTGTAAATCATCAAACCTCTGATCTAACATCTTCCTAGTATTAATCCTAACAACATTGCATCAACAATCATGCCATAATCATCCTAAATCTTCAAGAACACTCAAATGGGTCAAAATACACATTTTCATCAAAACACAACAATAATGGCTCAAACTCTAAGATAACCTTCCTAATAATCTCTACATAGCAGAAGTACAATCATATCTTGGGAACAATCATGTTATAATCACCAAGAAGACCAACATATGCATGTAAACTTCACATATAACAAGCATTAAGGTGTAGACTTGGTTTAGAACTCTTTTGAAAGGTTTTTAAAGACACAACTTAGTAAAACAAGGTCTGGACCTTTGGGGAACCCAAAATAACAACTTTACAAAGGTTAGGGATGAAGAACACACCTTGGGTTTTGTTAAAGAAAGGTGTGTAGGCTTGGAGATGGTGATTTGTGTAGCAAAATGAGTTCCAGAGGTGTTTCAAGGTGTGTGGGTGGCTTGGGAGCAGCTAGGGTTGTTCTAGAGGTGTTTGGGGAGTTAAGGGTTCTATTTATAGGTGTTTTGACCCGGACTCTGCTGTATAGGCGATTATCAATACATGTCACGCGATTGGGGGCCTAATCGCATGGAACATCAGGCGATTAGGTCCCAGTCGCCTGATATATATCCTACTCGCCCCATATATAGGCGATTAGGGGTTCCTAATCGCCCCTGTGATGCTGGAACGAGTTTTTGGCGCGTTTAAACACTATTTTAACATATTTAAACACGTATTCACATACCGATAAGTCACATAATGATTTCAAACATATAATGCATGATAACTAACACGTTTACATCCGTTCACCAATTCCCGGGACTCGAGACTCGTGTGTGCATTAAACCCGGTGATTCCACGAATCACCAATCCTTGTACCCATGGTTATGGACCGACTCCCGATGACCCCGCGGATCATCGTAACGACTCCCGATGATTCCCAGAATCATCATACCGACTCGACTGACCCCGTTAAGAACGTAATATGCATGACTCGCTAAGGTAGACTTACTAGTTTAGTCAACGTTACTAACCTGAGTTTGCCGGGTGTCACATCATCCCCCTGTTGAAAGAATTTTCGTCCCGAAAATTGCCCAAGGCCCAAAAAGGAAGAGACGAAAGAGAAGAAAAATTTTCCGGTTGCCACAATCCGCTACTTACAAGGCACGGTGACTAATGGCCTTCACTTGACATCATCGTCAGCCCTTGCCATTCGTGCCTATACAGATGCCGATTGGGCCGGCTGCCTTGACACGAGACGCTCCACATCTGGCTATTGTGTTTATCTTGGAGAAAACATAGTGTCCTGGTCCTCTAAACGCCAGTCCACTATTGCCCGTTCTAGTGCCGAGGCCGAGTATCGCGGAGTCGCCAATGTTGTTGTAGAAATTTGTTGGCTTCGTAATTTACTTCTCGAGTTACACCGTCCCCTAGCTAAAGCTTCTATTGTCTACTGCGACAATGTCAGTGCCATTTATTTATCAGGTAACCCTGTACAACATCAGCGCACCAAACACATTGTGCTCGACATCCATTTCGTCAGAGAACATGTCCAAAAGGGTTTGGTTCGAATACTTCATATGCCTTATCGTTTCCAGATTGCAAACATCTTCACAAAGGGCTTACCTCGGGTTCTCTTCAATGACTTCCGATCCATTCTAAGCATCCGCTCTCCTCCCGCTTCGAATGCGGGGTGTAATAGGCACTAATCATGTCAGCATTCATTGTAATTATTGTCAAATTAATATTATATTTATTCTCTCCAAAAATAGGAGATTACTTTAACTATATATAGGGATTATTGTTAATGAAAGAGGGTAAGAGATTATTCTCAAAATACTGTTCTACACTCCCTGGTGGCGCATTGTCATTTTGATCAATTTTCTTTTTGCGTATATTCTTTCTTTGGGGGGGGGGGGGGGGGGGGGGGGGGGGGGGGGGTTGGATGCCACAGCTCAAATGTGTTGTATGTTGTGAAATTGCTGATGTCTTGTGACAGTGCATTAGCTCTTTAGTGAAAAAGATCAAGTTTATATGGGTACCTTTATTATATTAAGATGTACAAGAATTAATGGATTGGATGTTTGGTCAACATATTATAGAACTCATCAGGGCAGCCCACACATTGCTGCAATTACATAATGGGTCGGAAGCTTGCTTTGGCATATTATAAAATGCATTTGTGGTAGCCCACACCGACACCATGCTGCAAACACACGGGAACTTGGGAACTTGACTGCAAGGAATCGAAGGAAGTCTCATTCAAAAGGCTGTTACAGCTTTGTCTATAGTAAAAGCTTCAAAACGAAACGTTCGCACGCACTCCATAAAAGAAATAAGCAAAGAAAAGGAAACCTTATTGCATAATATAGCCAAATGGAAAGAAAACTACTTTGGAGTAATATGTACGCAAATGTCCTAGAGCATTCACATCCCATCTACCATTTTTACCCTATAATTTAACTAAAAATCATAATTTTTAAAATTTATCTCTCATTTTAAAAACCTTCCACATTCCATTCACCATATTTATCTTTATGTTACTCACAAACAATTATTTTATTATATTTCTCGTTAGAATACCCTCACAATAATTTGGTGTAGGGTGAATAGTAGCTTTTTATATATAAAAAGCTAGGATAACAATTTTTCATAATATAAAGATTGGGTATAAAATGGTGAATGGGTTGTGATGTGTTTTTAGTAGGTTTTTTTAAAATTTTAAAGATAGGAGAGAGTTTGATAGGTGGGTTTTGAATGCTCTTCTGGGAACACATGTTAATTTTTGTATATAGTACGCCCGATCTAGCACCTTGCTAGATGTTGTATTATAACATTTTGGGTGATGAATATAGCAGTTTGCCCTAAAAAAATTTATCAGGGGGGACGGGGCGCCACCCGAATTGGCCACGGGTACCAACAACCAGCACGGTATCACCGCCGCCATACACGCTGGTAATGGTCCCGTGGACCGTTTTGCTGGTGCTGTTTACCGTGCTGGTACCATTGATTTATTTTATTTTTGACTTTTTTATATACCTTATTTTGTGATTTCTTTTATTTTTACCATTTGTTTTATGTATATCTATATCTTTTTTAAACGGTTTGTTTAATAGGAACATTAAAGATAAATAAAGATAAAAAACTAAAATTCATAACTATTAAACATAAAAAACTAAAATAAAATACATTAAAAGAAATAAAAAAAAACTAGAGTTGGCGCAACAGTTGCCATGCCTCGACATGGTCAAAGCTGCTCTCGTATCGACACGCATACTCCACATGCGTGAGTTCGATAGCCAACTCCGGGTCAATGCTCGGCTCCTCCCTCAACGTGTTCTGGTACATGCTGGTCCACTGATCACACTTATTGGTGAGATCGGTCCACTTCCGCTGCAGGCTGACGGTTGTGCGGTCATCGGTGCCAACTTGGCGGTTGAAATCGGCCAGTACACGTACCCAAAAAACCTGCGAACGACGTTGTTGAAGTGCCGGGTCGTTCGAGGCGTCTTGGTAGCATATCACCAATGCAATCTCCTCTTCGGTGGTCCAACGAGTCATCTCGTGTGTGTTTCTTTGTATAAACGGTGGTAAAAATGTGTTTTAACCCAACCGTATGCTAAGTTTATATATAAAAAATTTCGAACGGTTTGGTGGAACGGTATCAATGCCATTCAATTCGATTGAACGGTTTCCATACTTAATTCTGACCGTGAGGTTGGGACGGTTGAAATAGTTTGGTAATTAAACCGTGTGAAATAATAATAATAAATAAAAGGTTTAATCTATCTATATATATAAAAGAAAACGCATATGCTGACGTGGCGTGCAATGGAGGCCTCAACCTCCACTTGAGAGTGCCACGTGGCATCATAATTGAAATATTTTAGTGTTTTTGAACTATTTCCTTTTTTAATTAAAAAAAAGATAAAAATAAAACCCTAAATTAAATTGAGTTATTTTAGAAAAAAAAAAGAATTTAAAAATAAATTTAAAATATTCTCTCTCATGTTTCCTCTCATAATTTTTAAACGTTTATATCTTTTATATACCAGATTTTTTAAAGAAAAAAATTACACCAAATTAACGGGCGTTTTATTATCTTTCCAACAAGTACCATAGTTCTATATAAAAAACGGAGAAAAATCGACTATTTTTTGTGGGGTTTCGTTCATATAGGAAAAAAACACACAAAGTGTTCATGTTATTCATTAATCATGTTTTTTCTTTTAAACCAGGTTCTTATCTACGATGTTGAAAATCAGCCCAATCGCCATGTTATCATTGGAATTTTACTAGGTATACTTCATCAAGAGAAGTTAGGAGAAAGAATCGCACAACACTGCAACACATGGTGTCACCTTATAGTAAGGTTATTTTTTTATTTATTTAATTACAAGAGTAATAATTATTACTATTAGTATTAGTATTATTAGAATGGTTATATTTTTCTACCCTGGGACGCTCGCGGAAAGAGTTGATAGTTGCTGACGTGGCGTTCAATGGTGGTCTCAACCATCTCTTGATTATGCCACGTGGCATAATGAGATGCAATGATTACAACTTTCAACTTAAGTGTTTGTTTAGTTGATTAGGTTAAGAATTATAAGAGCCATTAGAATGTGAGAAATTAGAAAGATGTGATGAGTTTTTTAATAGTTGCAGCTTACATAAGTGATTCTTTAGATGATTGCTGATTAGGTTTTAGATTAGGGAATATGAGTTATTACTGATTAGAATACTATGAACATGCAATGATTGAGAGATTTTGTGGTTAGTTAACTTGAGCCATTTGCAATAGGTTATCACGTAAAATTAGATTTTTCAACCCCGGGACCCTCCCGGGGTAATCAGCTAGTGAAATTATAAAAATAGTAAAAGAATCAGTGGAGTGTTGCCTACAAAAAGGTGTTTCAGTAAAGTAAATCAGTGAAGTGATGTGACAAAGCAAGATTGGTTAAAATCAGTAAAAGGAGAAAAAATTTCTAGTAGCACCTTGATGTCCTCATAGTTTACAACCGATTTAATTTATTATTATTTTCAAAAGTTTGTTGAGTAATATTAAAGAAGTTTCAAATAGTTTCTGGATATTAAACGAAAGTGCTAGAACCTCCTTGCTCCCCTTTCCCGTTCCTTCCTGAAACCCTCTTTTACCTTCCATTCACCTATAAATATTCCGCCATTAATATCCTCATTCCATCAATTATTATTCAACATATAATAATCTTACAACAAACAGTCTCACAAATATTATATTATTCCAGTTTTTACAACCGACGATCAACACTACCGAATTGCAATGGAATTCAGTCTAATGGGATTCGACGCTCCATTCTTCCGCAACCTCCATCACATTCTGGACGCCACAGACGACAACAACAAGTCAAACAACAACGGTCCATCACGCGCCTACGTCAGAGACGCCAGAGCAATGGCGGCAACCCCAGCGGACGTCAAGGAGTGTCCTAATTCTTACGTTTTCATAATCGATATGCCGGGCCTCAAGTCAGGGGACATAAAAGTGCAGGTGGAAGACGACAACGTTTTGGTGATAAGCGGAGAGAGGAATAGAGAGGAAGAGAAGGAAGGAGTGAAGTATGTGAGGATGGAGCGTAGGATTGGGAAGTTTATGAGAAAGTTTGCATTGCCCGAGAATGCGAATATTAATAAGATATCTGCGGTTTGTCAGGACGGTGTGCTTACGGTTACGATTGAGAAGCTGCCTCCGCCTGAGCCCAAGAAGCCGAAGACGATCCAGGTGCAGGTGGCTTGAAGAAGAGAATGGAATGCGTATGCCTTAATTTCGTCTGTAATCGAATGTTATGAGTGTTAGGGTGTGAAGATTGAGTTCAGGCATATGTAAACTTGGTTTGTTGTGTTGATTTGCTTTGCTATGATTTGGGTTTAAATTTATGGATGTTTGAGTAATTTTGTTTGTTGTTTTACTCTGGTCAATCACTCAATAGAATTATTTATTTCAAAATATGTCAGGAGTTCGAGTCCTGATCTCGCTCGAGTTTTACTGGTTCTTTACAGCGGGTTTTCGGACGGGTGGGGGGTTGGGTTTTCCCCGGTTCGGGAACCACTATCAGGCGGGGCACCCAGTAAGGGAAGCCAATTTGCCCGAGCCTCCTTGTGGGAGTCTCACGGTTGTTGTGTTGGCTGTTCTAAAAAATAATGACGATAACTACAACAATGTGGCGGGTTCGATCACGAATGTGACGATCAGACAAACCATGTGGCAACGGTTTATTCAAAATCCACAGAAAAATTAGGTCGTCTACATCTGGTGCCTTCTCTGCTGCAAAAACAAACAATATTGTTACCAATCAAATGAATCATTCTAAAAAATTCGGACCTTATAATATTGTAAATTTTATAATTTTATGTGCTTAAAGGTTGTATTCTAAGATACATTTCATACACATACGAAATACATCAATAATTAACTACTAATATTTCTATTTCTTTTGAAGATTGGGAGAAAACAGTACACAAGATACTGATATATATATCAGATTTTAGAAGTGATAATTGTTCAATTAATTTTATGCTAAAAAGAAAAGGAGTAAATGAAAAAAAAAATGATAACAGTACACCGTGTCTTTCAATTAATGTGAGCTTAATTTCTAGCAAAAAAAAATAAAAATGCACGGCAATATAGCATGATTAAGAGAGAAAAAAAAAAATACATATCCAAGAAGAAGAATTAAAATTATAAATTTGAAGCATTCGAAATTTCAAAGAAAAAATGGCACTATCAACACTTATAGCCCAATTGGTTAAGGGTCTAAAGTTTTCAATGAGAGGCATGAGTTCAATTCCCATTAGCTACATTTGGACTTTGGAGGACATTGATGGATGGGAAATGAAAGATGACCCGGCCATTGGCTTGGGTTTGAGTCTTGATCCTGACCGGTTTTACCGATTATTTCACTGTCGTGCCTTCGGGCGGGTGAGTGGTCGGGTTTTCCTGGGAATTGGTGGCAATTGGTGGCCCGACTCTCGAGTACCTGATTGGCCAAAAGGGTGCCCGAGAGTGCTCGGAATTGATTCGTTGGCCGTTCAAAAAAAAAAAAAAAAAAACATATGTTATTTTATGTCTTTAATTTATACATCATAGGGGAGCATTGAATTGGGTTAAAAACTATTGGTAAGTAACCTATGCAGGCATTGAATTAGGTGTTTCATTTACAAGGGTGTGTATTAAAGATATATATTATTATCATTAAAAGTTGTACATGAGGGACATAAAGGGAAGAAAAGAGGTAAAAGTTAGAGATTTGTAAAGAGACTAAGGCTGCAAGCGAACTGAACTTTCAGTGAACAGTTCATGAACCGTTCGGCGGGAAGTTCGTTCGTGTTCGTTCGTTTAATAAATGAACGACCACGAACAAAAAATTCCGTTCGTTTAGTTAAACGAACAAACATGAACAGAGGTCGCGTTCGTTCGTTTATGTTCGTGAACGTTTGGTAACATGTCTGTTTATGTTCGTTTGTGTTCTATAGTTTATTAAGGTTTTTAATTTTATACTTTTTTTATATTCTTTTATTTTTATTTATCTTAATGTATGTGAATTCGATGTTATTCAAAAGGTAATATATGTCCGTTTGCGTTTGGTTTTGTAACACTTGTTTGTGTTCATTAATGTCTGTTTATGTTCGTGTCCGTTCATGAACAAAATTAACAAACGAACACAAACGAATACGAACATAAGTGTTTTCTTAACAAACGAACACGGACATAAAATCTCGTTCGGTGAGTGTTCATGAACTGTTCGTGAACACATAATTTTCTTAACAAATAAACACGAACAAAGCCTTGTTCGTGTTCGTTCGGTTCGTTTGCAGTCCTAAAAGAGACCTTTGGACTCCCATCTTAAAAAAAGGTGTTTTTACCCTTTTGCCCATCTAGAGTGTATTATATAGTAGTATAGATTATGTGTATATATCTTAACATATTTATAAAAAACACCTAAATTTGTGTGTGTGTGTGTATATATATATAATGACAAAAGATCAAATACAAACAAAATTTCCGTGCGAAGCGTACAAATTGAAGGAAAAAACACGCGGGTGCATTTATAACTAGAGTAACATAATTACTCTAGTTATAAATATATTACTCTAGTTATAAATGCACCTGCGTGTTTTTTCCTTCAATTCGTACGCTTCGCACGGAAAAAGCTATTTCTATGTGAAGTTAACCCTATATATAATACGTATAAAAATAACAAAACGCCTAATTCCGTCTAGTCCCGACTAGTCCCTAGGCTAGACCTCACTGCCTGCCTAGCGCCTTCTACAACCTTGATCCCCGTAGAGGTTGTTATGGCGATTCCTCAATTTTGGGTATTGGGTTAAGTGTTTCTTTAATGTTCAACCGTAGTGATGGAGGCGATTTAAGTTATTTGATTCTCATAACTTTGTAAACTATAGTATGTATGTGGTATTATATATTTGTAATATTATCTTGGAGCCGAGGGTCTTTCGGGAAGCAATCTTTTTACGGGACCCCCAAAGTGAGCTCTTATTGCTTCGCTCATGTATGGGTGTGGCTAAACTGTTGTTTGGGCTTCGAACATGTCAACCGACTTTTGTCGGGGAGGCAGTATCCATTTTTGACAAAGGTCTCCGAGGTGCTATTGAGGATATCGTTGTTTGTGGGGGAGCCTTTTTTGGGGATCTTCAATGGCGATTGACGTCCTTACCGATCAGCTCGGGGGGCTTGGGCCTGTGCTCGGCGGAAGATGTGTCCGCATATGCGTATGTGGCTTTTAGGGCGCAGTCTTGGAAGCTACAAGAACACATACTAAGGAACAGCGGGGTGGTTGGGATGGACGATGATTATAAGCTCGCACTGGACAACATTTGCAGCTCTCTCCCCAATGTAGATGTGGGCGGCTTTACAGATAAAGACACCGCCCCAAAAAAGCCTCAAAAAATCTTGGCGAGTGCGTTTAACTGTAAAGCCATGCAGACTATGGAGGAGGAGTTTAACATGTCTTCGCGCTAGAAAGCGGTGTTTGAATGTCTTAAAGAGGCCCATGCTCAAGATTTCCTCACTACACTCCCAATTGACGGACTAGGGCAACATATGTCGGCTATCGAATATCGGGCGGTCCTCAAATACCGACTGATGATTCCCATGTTCCCCGTCGACGAACCGTGTCTGATCTGTAAAAAACACGCTTGGACAAGTTTGGAGAACACGCCCTACATTGTACGGAGTTACCAGGCTTTAAATACAGACATGACCTGGTTAGAGATGTTCTATGGGATGTTTTACGAAGGGCAGGGATTTCAGCCAAAAAAGAGGCCCCCGTGAATTTCTTGACGGACCCACGTGACGGGCGGTCCACATTGAGGCCAGCGGACGTTCTTGTGTTCGGATGGGCGCAAGGCAAGCATGCGTGTGTTGACCTGACTGGGGTATCCCCACTGGTGGGACTTCGGGATTCGGGTTTTGTGGCTGGGCAGGCAGTTTTGAAAGCTGAGGGCAAAAAAGTGGATAAACATGAAGCGGTTTGTCTAGAGAACCAGCATGTGTTTGTGCCCTTCGCTTTTGATACTTTTGGAGCGTTGGCCCCGCAAGCAATCAAGCTCCTCGATTGCGTGAAGAAGGTTATGCAAAGTAATTCCCCAGCTGCTAAGGGCCAATGTTTTATTTTCAATAGAGTAGGTTTTGCAATACAAAAAGGGGTAGCGGCGCAACTTGTGGCCCGTTTACCTACGTATCACTTGTAATTGGTTTTCTTTGGTTTAATGAAATTTCATTAATCTTTATGTCTAATAATCAACATGATCTTTTTATTCCTAGGGATAGAGGTAAGACTTGCCTACATCTCACCCTCCCTAGACCTTGCTAGTAGCTTTGTTATTTGTGAGATTTTAGTGGGTGCAATTGTTGTTTTAGTACCATTGTCTTAGGTTTTTAGCTATAAATGATTTTAGTTGTATGAAATGGTCATTCAAGAACGAAGCATACAGCGTACTAGAGGTTTTGTTTCATTGTAAATGCATAATATGTTATTGTTACGGCAGTTATGCAGATTGGATTTTGTAGCACTAATGGGGAAATCTTCAAAGAAAATGTGAAAAATGCAGCAGAGAGACATTAGTTTCGACGGTGAAGATAACATCAAACTACCGAATCAGAATGTAAGGGTGCGTTTGGTTCGCGGAATTGTTTGGAATTGGAATTTGTGAAGGAATTGGATTTGGAATTCAAACATTCCAAAAGAAATTGGAAATTGTTGGAATTGGATTCTCAAATCCTATATTATTGTGTTTGGTTGGTGAAGAAACAATAAGTATCCCGGATATTAGGACTAATCACCGGGGGGTTAATACCTATGTTACTGTCAGATTAATCCTTTACCCAAACCGTGATGGTAACCCGTGTGAATATTAATGTAAGTGAGTGTGTATGAAGTGTGTGAGAACACGAGAGTTAAGTGGTTCGGTCGTTAATGACCTACGTCCACTGCAAGTACACCGGAATATTATTGATAATAAGGGAGATTACAATGAGTGTAGTAGTGATGGTTATTTCTGAATGAATCTACAAGGGTTGCATGCGATCTTATTTATAGAGACCGTGGTGGGCTGCATGGGGCGGCCCACGGACGACGCAACCAGTTTGGGCCCGGTTGAGGCCCAAGCCCACGGCCCTTCTGATAATGGCGGGAAAGGACCTGTTACTGTTGATGTCGTCATGCTATAGTGTGGTCGTTGTAGTAGCCTGACACGTGGCGGACTTCTGGTGGTGCACAGTAACGTCGTACTTGCTACAGTGCTCAGGCTATCCATGCTGTCTGATGTGACGTCTGACAGTTGGCGAGGTAATGCCTGTTGGTCACTATTCACGACAGCATGTACAATGTAGCCGTTCACCTTTTGTACCGTCTGCCACATGTCCTTCTCCAGTTGGTATGTACTCTGTCATGGATCTTTATGAATCTTCCTTCTGCCATTCCTTGTACTTCATATGAGAGGTGTCAAGGGGAAATTCCGCGCGTGGTGGCACGCGCGTATCAGGTGTTGTATGTTGCTTATCGTATGCTTTGGCGCGCGAGACATGTTGACTGCTTGTCTCCGCGCGAGTGTGTTCCCGCGCCATGATCTGGCGTGGGTTTGCCGTTGTTCGGGGATAGGGACGCCTTTCAGATTAGGCTCCCTATCCCTTCAAGTCCCCCTAGTCTAGGACTTCTCCTGCTCGCTGATGAGGAGGTGGAGTGCTAGACTCAAAATGTGTTAGTCGCTGATGAAAGCTCATTTGCTCGTGTTGTAGTTTGTTGGCGCGGATTCTTGGAAAAACTCAGCGGGGAACGTCTTTTCCGGTTTTACGTCAAAGTTGCGCTGGGAAGGACGTGCTCCGCCTTACCCTTGCAGGCGTTGGACGGGGAACGTCTTTTGCAAACTTACGTCGGGCTTACGCCATGCAGGACGTGTTCCGCCTTAACCTTGCAAAATTTTAGGCGGGGAACGTCTTTTGCAAATTTACGTCAAGTTTGCGCCCACGAATTAAATGCTATTGGAGTGATTTAATGCGGGTCCTGAGTTGGTAATAAATTCTAAATCATTGGCATTCAATTTGTCTCTCATGAGCGCCTGGAATTCGAATGATCAGTTACTTCTGATGGAAGTTTAATGGTTGCTGACGTGTTCAGTGACTGTCTGGTTGTGCAGACTGAGGCATGTCACGTCATGGTTGCAGTTACCAATTTTTTCGTCTGTGTCAGGAGCGTGGGACGCCACGCGTCTGACGCTTTGTCTTCGTGGTTGAGATTGTGCCACGTGTCAGTGGGCACGTGTTTTTTGTCAGGCGCGTGGGTTAGCACGCGCTTACTTTATTGTGATCGTGAGATCTGTTGACACGTGTCGATCATCCGGCTCATGTGTGGCACACAACTGTCACACACTACGATCTAGGCCGCCCATTTGTGTTAGTTGACACGTGTCGCCATCTGGTGTCTGGAATTTGAAAAGGTGTGACGTTTGGCGCTTCCTAGGTGGGTCCCTCTGTCATTAATGCGATGAGTATATAAACCTCATCGTGGTTCATTTGAACGGTTATTCTCTCAAAATTTCCTTCTTCTATTCTTTGCTTTCACTTCTCTCCCAAAGTTCCGGTCGTCCTCCGTTGAAGTTTCCGTTCAATCTTCGAAGACTTCCTTTGTCTTGGAGATTTATTGTTGAAACTTCAGGTGTGCTTGCCTTTTGTTTTCTTTTCCATCTTTGAAATATGTTCTTCTTGTATTTCTTTTGAAGATTCCGGTGAATCTTCATATTCTCCGGCGTTCTTTTTCCAGAATCGTTATATTTTCCGGCGTCATTTTTCCAGAATCATTAAAGATGTCTGAGATTCCGGTGAGTCCCCCATTGTCCGCCGAGGATGTTGTGATGGGGCCGACTACGGAGGAGGTGGTGGAAGAAGAAGTTCTTGTCGAGCATGGCAAGATAAAAGAGAGGAAGTTGATGTCCAACACTTATTGTGTTTGGAATCAGGAGGCCTTCAACCGGTTTTGCATCATGTATGGCATTTTGCCGGAATGGGAGCCTACCCTTCCTTCTCCGACCAGCACCGTGCTTTCTGCCGGTAGTGGTCAGTTAGCACTGTACGAGGCCCACTTTGCTAAGTGTGGGTTTCGTCTTCCCTGTACGCGCTTCCAGGTAGATACTATGGTGGCCTATGGTGTTGGGCCCACACAACTAACCGCCTTCGGGCTTCTGAGGTTAGTTCATTTTGAAGCTTCATGCCGCGCTCTGGACATTGCGCCAACCGTTGAGCGGTTCAGTGTCTTCTACTTCATGGCGCGGGACGAGATGTGGTTCTCGTTTAAGCCACGCCCGAAGGTGCCGCCGATGGCTACTCACACTCCTAAGTCCTTACATTGGGCTAAGGAGAAGTTTTTCTTTGTGAAGAGGGGTGTGATCCCCATCAGTCTCCCCTGGAAGGTGATAGGGGATGGGCAGCGGGTGGCCGACATGCCTGTGCCCAAAGACTTTAAGAAGCAGGCGTGGTTCATCGCCCTTACTTCCAACGCCACTAAGCTGGAGTTCCACAACCTGACATAAGGCATTTTCTTCCTTCTTGGGATGAGCCGCAATGGAATCCGTGCGGGCAAAGAGCCTTATATTGCGGAGGAGGGTACGTTTGTTTATTATCATTATTGCTATTATTATTTTCTGTGTCCTTCCTCTTACCTTGTATGTTTGTAGGTGTGAGCAAGTTTCAGTTCTTCGCAGCCCGCCAGGAGAGGGGTATTAAGTGGAGGCCTTTGGCGGAAGGTCAAACCTCTTGTTTGGACGAGCTTGCTGACCGCTTTTATTACCCGGATCTGACCACCGTGCCCAAGCCTTATTACGAAACCGGTGAGTCTTCAGATCCCTTCGGCCCTAGAATTTTTGGAGATGATACTACTGGATTTTCAGTAGGGATTGTCCCGCCGGTGAGCTCATCCGCGGGGCGTGGGCGTTGGAAACACGCACCGCGGAATCATGGGTACCGAGCGAAAGTTGTGCTTTCTGACTCGGGTTCTTCCGTTTTAGCAGGGGAGGTTGTGAAAGGGCGTCGACGGCGTAAGGATGGCCCGCCTTCTGAAGATGAGGAGGAGGTTGAGTCTTCTCAGCTGGAGAAGAGGAAGAGGGCGCGTGTTGATAGCGCCGCCACTAGCAGTGCTGCTGCTGCTATGGAGAATGTGTCTATTGCCCCAGCAGGTGGGGGCGAGAGTGGGGGTACCACTCAGATGACTGAACCAGTGACAGCTTCTGAAGGTGTTACTGATGTTGCTGGTATTCAGAAGACCAGCGCTGCTGAGGGGCAGAGAGGAAGTGCCCCTGTTTTCTCTATGGGGATTCGCGCTGCCCCGACTAGGCAGCCGTTGTTCCAAAAACTGATAAAGAAGAAGGCGCCTGGTAAGCGATTTTTGCTGTTTTTTAAGTCTTTAACTTTGAATTCTTTCTCTAATGTTTTATTTTGTTTCCGCAGTGTCGCCCAAGATAACTCCCATTCCTCCTCCTTTGTCTCCATCTGCGGAGGCTGCTCGTGTGGAGGAGGAGCGGTTATGGCAGGAGCAAGAGGTTGCTCGCAAACAGGCGGAAGCTGATGAAGCCTTGCAAAAGGCTGAGGCTGACCGTGCTGCCGCTGCTGCAAAGAAGCGGGCGGAGGCCGATGAAGCCTTGTTAAAGGCTGAGGCCGCTAAGGCTGCTGCTGCCAATGAAGCCAGGCAAAAGGCTGAGGCGGAGAAGAAGGCGGAGGCTGATCGCCTTCGCCTTCAAGAACAACAGTTCTTGGAGGAGCGGGCTAGGTTGGCCAAGGAGCGCGAGGCCAAGGAGCGCGCGGATGTTGAGGGCCAGGAGGTGGGCCTTGGAGGTGATGGCTTTGAGAGGGCCCTGTTTGAGCAGGGCGCTTCTGTGGCTGCTGGTTCGCGCCCGGATAGGCGCGAGTCTTCGAGGGTTGGTGAGGCGTCGGGGGCCTACGATGGATCCTGCTGGGCTGGTGGTGACGCCATTTGGCGCCCTCGCTGGGCAATCAGGGAGAATACGTTATTCTCCAACTCCCTGGCTGCCGAGGAGTTTATCAGCGAGGTGGTGCCTCCCTATGAGCGCACTCACCAAGACATGTTGAGTCGTCCAGACCTTATTACTGCCTTGTGCGTTAGTCAGGCGACTCAACTGTCAATGATGGACTCGCTCCGGCGCCGTGATTCGGCGTTGTGGCGAGATATGGAGAAGGTCGAGGCGGAGAATGCGGACCTTGCCGAAAAGGAGGCTGCCTTCAAGGCGGAAATTGCCAAATACCGCCGCCGTGCTCATGATGCGGAGGCAAAGGTCTCCAAGCTTGAAGAAGAGGCTGCTGCTTCCAAGCGCCGTTGGGCAGAGTCCTGGAAGAAAGCTAACCTTGAAACTATGAAGGTTAAGGATACTCTGGCCGAGGTGCAGGAGGAGAGGCGGACGGCGGTCCGCCAGCTAGAGGAGAAGAGCAGGGCTCTCACAGAGAGGACCGCCAAGTATGTGGAGATGCGGAAGGAGTTGGAGTCTAAGGACTCTGCTCTTGTTGCGGCCACAGAGCGTGTCTCTTTCTTGGAGCAGGAGAAGGTTCAGATCCTTGGCGCTAAGGAAGATCTGGAGCGGGATCTGGACTCTTCTGATCAAGCTCGCCTCGAGGCTGTGAAGGAGTGCGAGGCGGCGAAGGTCTTGTTGGAGGAGGCGGTCTCTGCGCAGACCCAGATGCAAAGTTCCATCAGCTGGTTGATGACGGATGGAATGAACGGGGTGAGTTTTCGCGCTTTTCTTGTTCTTGATAGTTGCTTTTCCTGTCATCGTATTAACTTTATTTTCTTTGTAGGTCTTCAAGAGGTTTTGGCAAGAGCCCAAGTTGGGCGATCAAGTTGCCTCTATCGCTGCTGCCGCCCAAGCCTTTGGATATGGCGAGGGCTATGGTGATGGCTTCTCCAGCGCGCAGAATGATGGGCGGCTTGAGGATGCGGAGCATTATGGCAAGCCGCTGAAGGAGGAGTATGAGGCGGAACTTGCCAAATTTGAAGAGATTGATTTTCCCATCCTTCAAGTTATAGCTGACTGCAACAACAATGCGGATCCCCTTGCTGCCTTGAAGTACTTCATCGACAAATCTGACGAACTTGCAAGGGGTTCTGGCGGAGAGGACTCGGGGGCGGGTAGTGTTTAGGCGCTGTTTTTGTCATTTGTAATCATTGTAAATATATGAGGGTTTTTAAGTCCCTTCTTTTTAATGAAGTTTTTTAAGTTTGTTATATCGTGTTGTCTCATACTTAACTTACTTATTTAACCAAGTCGTCACCCGGTGTGTAAGTAGAAGTTAAGACGGGCGCTCGGCTAGACAGTCCGGCATTTAAGTGTTAACACTTTTGCCTTGAAGACTGTAGCGGAGACCAACTTGAGCCATTGAGTCTGACTTAGGCGCACGATGGCCTTGCCTAGAAGACCTTTTATCGCGTTTCGCGCTGCGCGCTGTTTTCTTGTCCGAGTTGCAACGACTCTAGAAGACAAGTGTTTAGGCGCGTGGCGTTGTTATGCGTGGTTGCAGGTCCGGCAAGTAAATCCGTCTTGAAGACCATGCGCTGCATAGCAGGTGTAAGCCCGACGCGCACGTGGCGCGTCTTGAAGGCGGACCTTGCTTATCTA
This sequence comes from Ambrosia trifida, assembly GCA_028751855.1. Classification (NCBI taxonomy): domain Eukaryota; kingdom Viridiplantae; phylum Streptophyta; class Magnoliopsida; order Asterales; family Asteraceae; genus Ambrosia; species Ambrosia trifida. Next base: position 27,655,743 of record CM054131.1, read on the forward strand.
GCGAGCGGCTTTGGTCCGACGTCATTTTGCCTAACTCTTGAAGACTTTTGGCGCTGAAAATGCAAGTAGAAACACAGATATAGGAAACGTTTTCATTGATAGTGTGGCATGTGTAGCCATGTTACATGATTACAAATAACAACGTCGCAGCTGTGCGTCATTCCATGATCGCGGAATGGGAGTGCCATCTAGCCTTTCCAGCGCGTAGGCGCCGTTGCCTAACACTTCTTGTATCTTGTAGGGACCTTCCCAGGTTGGGGCAAGTTTCCCCGGCTTTTCGGCGTTGGAAGCCTCGTTGTTGCGGAAAACGTAATCCCCCACCTTGAAGGTTTGCTTTTTGACGCGCTTGTTGTAATATTGTTCCGGCTGAGTCTTGTAGTTGGCTTCTTTTATTGCCGCGAGGTCACGGCGCTCTTCTAGTAGGTCGAGGTTTATGCGGAGTTCTTTATCATTGTCGGTTGTGTCAGCCATCAATACTCTTGCCGTTGGGCAGGTGATTTCTGCTGGAATTACCGCTTCGGAACCGTATGTTAGGCTGAACGGTGTTTCTCCGTTGCTTGTTTTTGTGAGGGTGCGGTAGGCCCACAAGACGTGTGGGAGTTCGTCTACCCACCCTGTTCTTTTTGTTCCCAACCTTGTCTTGATGCCTTCTACAATTGTGCGGTTGGCCCTCTCTACTTGACCGTTGCCTTGCGGGTGCGCAACGGATGTAAATATTTGTTTGACTCCCATTTCGGCCAACCATTGCTGAAGGGATTGGTCCTCGAATTGTGTTCCATTGTCGCTGACCAATTGCATTGGCAAGCCGAACCGACAAATGATGAATTCCCAGAGGAACTTTTTCACATGTGCGCCGTCAATCTTGGCCAGGGGCTTGGCTTCAACCCACTTGGTGAAGTAGTCAATGGCCACTATCAAGTATTTCACGTTGCCTGGCGCCGTCGGGAACGGACCGACCAGGTCAATGGCCCATTTTTGGAATGGCCAAGCCGCTGTAACCGGTACCAGGTTGTTCTTTGGGCGGAGAGTACTTGGGGCGTGGCGTTGGCAGCTGTCGCATTTGCGTAATTCATTAACCGCGTCGACATGCATGCCAGGCCAGTAATACCCTGCGTTCATTAGTTTTGCTACCACCATTCTTGGGCCTGCGTGTAGCCCGCAAGTTCCCTCGTGTACGTCTCTGAGGAGGAAGGAGGCTTCTGCGGGGTCCACACAACGCAATAGCGGCCCTAGGTAGGAGCGGCGGTACAGGATGTCTCCTGTGAGTTGGTATTGCAGAGCTTTGTTCTTGATCTTCCGGGCTTCTAACTTGTCGTTAGGTAAGGCTCCGGAGGATAGGAAGGCTTTGATTGGCGTCATCCATGACGCGTTGCCTGTTTGGGTGACGTTGACTTGGCGCGGGGGAACAGATGGTTTGTCTCGGACCTCGATTCGGACCTCTTTGGCCATGTGCTCAAAGACTGTGGACGCCATTTTGCTCAGCGCATCGGCTGGTTTGTTTTCGCTGCGCCTGATGTGTTCGACCGTGCATGTGTCGAATTGGCGCATGAGTTTTTTGGCTTGCTCTAGGTACATAGCCATAGTCTCGTCTTTTGCGTCATAGGTCCCGTTGATCTGCCGCGCTACTAACAGTGAGTCCACGTGTGCTTCCAAGTGCCTGGCCCCCATTTTTTCCGCTATGCGGAGGCCTGCCAGCAATGCTTCGTATTCCGCCTCGTTGTTTGGGCTTTTGAACTCTAGGCGGATGGCATATGTGAACTCGTGCTTATCTGGGCTGATGTGGCGGAGCCCGGCGCCAGCGCCATCTCCGTTGGAGGCCCCGTCAGTGTATAGGGACCATTTTTGTGACGGATCGTGCGCTGGCGCGGGCGACTCTTCTTCAAGGCATTCTTGTATTTTGTCGGTAGGGATTTCAGTGGCGAAGTCTGCTAGTACTTGGCCTTTGATTGCGGGTCGGGGCTTGTAACTGATTGTGTGCTCTCCCAGCTCGATAGCCCATTTCGCTAGCCTTCCTGATAATTCGGGTTTGGCCAAGATATCGTTGATCCGAAAGTCCGTGAGGACATTTATCGGGTGGCCTTGAAAGTATCTGCGTAGTCTGTGGGATGCATGGACGGGGGCGAGGACCAGCTTTTCCATAATTGTGTATCGAGTTTCCGCATCTAACAGCATGCGACTGATATAGTAGATTGGCGTTTGCACACCTTTACGATCAACCAGCAGAACTGCGCCTATTGCTCGCTCTGTGACTGAAAGGTAGAGCGTGAGCGGCTCTTTGGGGAGCGGCGCTGTTAGTGTGGGGAGATTCATTAGGCACTGTTTCATTTGCTGAAATGCTGATTCCGCCTCTGGGGTCCAGCGGAAGTTGCTCTTCTTCAGACAGTTCTTCAAAGTGTCCACGAATGGAAATGACTTTGAAGCGTAATTGGATAGGAAGCGGTTTAGGGCGACTAGTCGTCCCATGAGCGTTTGTACTTCTTTGACGGAAGCCGGGGATGGCATCCTTTCGATTGCCTGTACTTTGTCCGGGTTAGCGCGGAAGCCATCCCGTGTGACAATGACGCCCAAAAATTTCCCTTCTTCCATCCCGAATGAGCATTTGCTGGGGTTCAGCTTCATGCGCACTTTGCGCAATTGGCTGAACGTTTGCTCGATGTCCCGCAGCATGTCGCTTTCTTCCCTGCTTTTAATTACCAAATCATCGACGTACACTTCGAGTCGTACGCCGATTTCGTTCACAAAAGCCGTGTCCATTAGCCGCTGATATGTTGCGCCCGCGTTTTTCAGACCGAAGGGCATCTTTGTGTAACAGAAGATGCCTGTCTCTGTGCGGAACGCTGTTTTGTCTTCATCCTCTTTGGCCATCTGTATCTGGTGGTACCCCTTGTAGGCGTCCAAGAAACATTTGAACCGGTAAGGGGCGAGGGAATCCACTTTTAAGTCGATTTCCGGTAGAGGATAGCAATCTTTGGGGCATGCCTTGTTGATATCTTTGTAGTCGACACACATGCGCCATCCTCCATTTGCCTTGGCGACCATGACAGGATTGGCCACCCAAGTCTGGTATCGGATGGGGCGGAGGATGCCCGCGTTGAGCAGCTCGGTGACTTGTTCATTCATGGCCTTTGTTTTCTCCGGGCCCATACTTCGTTTCTTTTGCACTATCGGTTCTGCGGAGCGATAGACATTGAGCCTGTGTTCCGCTATTTCCCGTGGAACGCCCACCATGTCTGCTGGTTGCCAGGCGAAAATATCCATGTTAGTGATCAAGAGTTGTTTCAGGTGACTACGTATGGTCTCGAAGATTGCATGGCCAATGATCACCGTTTGCTCCGGGAATTTAGGGTTGAGTACCCATTTTTCCGGCTCTAAGCGGGTATCTGTCTTGACCATTTTTGGCGGTTTGGCTGTATCCGCGACATGGCAATCCTTGTTTCCCCGGATGAAGGCAACGCCTGTTTTGGTGGGGAACCCTACCGTGGCGTGTGCCGTGGAGGCGTTGGCGTTAAAGCGTGCAATGCCTTCTCTTCCCAGCAGTATGTCGTGATTTGATGTGGTTGGTAAGACCATAAAGTCGCATATCTCTGTGCGCTCATGTGTGCCATCGGTCCAAGTTACGGGCAAGGAGAGCATGCCGCGGGGCATGATGGTCTTATGGATGAAACCGGAGATGGGCTCGTTGACTGGAATGAGCCTTGACTTGTCTTCGCGATCAAGCTGTTGAAAGCATTGATCGTACATGATGTCTGTGCTGCTGCCGCCATCCAGAAACATATACCGTGTGCGGTAATGTCCAAAGACGGCGGTTATCACAAGTGGAGCTGTGCAAGAGGCGCCGCCTCTGACCCTTGGCATGAGGATGTCAGCCTCTTTCCAAGAGTCGTTCAAAGGTTGTACCCGGGTCCGTTTCCCTTGTTGGGTGTTGTTCCCTCGCCTCGTCATGTTGCATTGGTGACGGGGAAGCAGCGTGACTGCATGAGTATTGAGGTCCCGGATTTTTTTCCGCGATCCTTCGCCCTGGGTTTCCTCATGAGCATTACCTTTGCCAGCTCGGTGAACGTTCTTAACCAAGTGGCCCAACTGGCCTGACTTTAGCGCGGCTTCAATCTCCATCTTTAGGCTGTAGCAGTTGTCCGTGAGGTGACCGTAGTCGTTGTGAAATTCACAGAACTTGCTACGGTCCACGTTTCGCCGCTTCCCTAGAGGGTTAGGCTCTTTTAGGGTGACCTGCTCGGTTTTCAGAACTTGGGATGGTGTTTTTGTTAGCGGGGTCCAATCGTAGTTTTTCTTGGAGTGTCCGCGTTGGTCCCGCGTCTGTTTGGAGTTGATGATTTGGCGGGCATCGCCGGCGGAAGAATATTTCCCTTCGTCGGTGGTGCCTGTGATGCGGTTCCAAACGGATTTGTTTTTGTGTTTAGTATTATTATTATTATTATTATGGTGTTGTGGTTGGAAACCATGTTGCTGATTGAAAGATTTTTCGGAAGAGGCATATATTTTGGCTGAGCGGATGAGCTCATCCCAAGACTCTGGGATGCCATCCTTGCCGGTGAGGCATTTCATGAGGTCTGGACTGCGCACATTGTGGATGAACGCAGCCTATGTGAGCTCTTCTCCGCAGCCTATTTGCAATGCTTCTTTGTTAAACCGAACTATGTAATCCTCAATTGTTTCTCGGTCGTATCGCCGACACAGCAGAATGTCCGCTTTGTCTTTCTTGTGTTTACGCAAGTGCGAGAAGTGGCTACCAAATTTTTCTGTGAGGTCGTCGAAGTCTTTTACGCTTCCCGCTGGGAGGCTGTCAAACCATACCCTGGCGGCCCCCGTGAGGGTTTGAGCGAAAAGATGGCACCATACTTGGACGGGCCAGTCCACAGACATACCTGCGCACTCGAAGTCGTGCACATGGTCGTCTGGGTCACGCAGGCCATCGTATCTACCGATGCTGCTTGGGAGTTTGGCCTTTCTTGGGATTTTGGCAGCCGCTATGCGGGTAACAAACTTGGATTTCTCGGCAAAAGCCTTTGGTCGGAATGGTTTGACCAGGTCATCATCCATCTCACTGTCTCGCGACGTGTGAGCGTGTTTCTTTCCTTTGTAGCCTGAGTCGCTGCTTGACGATTCGTAGCCATCTGGCTCATCACGTGGTTTGGCGTAGCCCCGAGCTCTGACGTTTCCGCCGAGCTCCCCGCTACGACCGTCACCGTGATCGGCCGTGTCTTTTTTCTTGTACTTTGCTTTTGCCGGTGTGTCAAAGGCAAGTGTCTTGCCCTTCTTCTTGGCTTGCTGTAGGAGCTTCCGCTGGTAGATTGCAGCACTTTTGGCGTTTTGACGGAGGAGCCATTGGTCCGAGTCCTCCTCGGCGAGATCTTGGCTGTCGTCGTCTGACTCGACGTCACGGATCTCAACAGCTGACCTGTCGAGGCGCGAAGTCGTTTGTTTGACGACGGTGTGTGGTGTGGTTTGGTTCTCCGGTTGTTGGAGTTCATCCTCTCCGGCTCGGTGTACGTCGGAGGTGTTGGGGTTGGGTTCAGCCATGGGTGGGTTAAAAGATGAGTGAAAAAGAGCTGTTCTAACCGTTGGATGACGCCAATGAAGAAACAATAAGTATCCCGGAGATTAGGACTAATCACCGGGGGGGTTAATACCTATGTTACTGTCAGATTAATCCTTTACCCAAACCGTGATGGTAACCCGTGTGAATATTAATGTAAGTGAGTGTGTATGAAGTGTGTGAGAACACGAGAGTTAAGTGGTTCGGTCGTTAATGACCTACGTCCACTGCAAGTACACCGGAATATTATTGATAATAAGGGAGATTACAATGAGTGTAGTAGTGATGGTTATTTCTGAATGAATCTACAAGGGTTGCATGCGATCTTATTTATAGAGACCGTGGTGGGCTGCATGGGGCGGCCCACGGACGACGCAACCAGTTTGGGCCCGGTTGAGGCCCAAGCCCACGGCCCTTCTGATAATGGCGGGAAAGGACCTGTTACTGTTGATGTCGTCATGCTATAGTGTGGTCGTTGTAGTAGCCTGACACGTGGCGGACTTCTGGTGGTGCACAGTAACGCCGTACTTGCTACAGTGCTCAGGCTATCCATGCTGCCTGATGTGACGTCTGACAGTTGGCGAGGTAATGCCTGTTGGTCACTATTCACGACAGCATGTACAATGTAGCCGTTCACCTTTTGTACCGTCTGCCACATGTCCTTCTCCAGTTGGTATGTACTCTGTCATGGATCTTTATGAATCTTCCTTCTGCCATTCCTTGTACTTCATATGAGAGGTGTCAAGGGGAAATTCCGCGCGTGGTGGCACGCGCGTATCAGGTGTTGTATGTTGCTTATCGTATGCTTTGGCGCGCGAGACATGTTGACTGCTTGTCTCCGCGCGAGTGTGTTCCCGCGCCATGATCTGGCGTGGGTTTGCCGTTGTTCGGGGATAGGGACGCCTTTCAGATTAGGCTCCCTATCCCTTCAGTTGGTTAATAAATTGGAATCTATCACCCTTGCCCCCACGACCCGCATCGTTGTGACCCGTACCGGCCCGTACCGTTTCGACCATTACCGGCCCGTACCGTTTCGTCCAGTACCGTTTTGACCGGAACTGTTGATACCTCTATCGTTTCGCCCTGTACCGTTTCGACCTGTACCGTTTCGACGTGGACCGTTTCGACCCGTACCGGTCGAAAACGGTACGGTCCGAAACGGTACAGGTCGAAACGATACCGGTCCAAAACGCTACCGGTCGAAACTGGTACGGTCCGAAACAGTTCGGTCTGAAACGTTACGGGCAAAACGGTACAGGTCGAAACGATATCGGTCGAAACTGGTCCGAAACGGTACCGGTCGAAACTGGTCCGAAACGGTTCGGTTCGAAACAGTACCGGTCGAAACTGGTACAGTCCGAAACGGTTCGGTTCGAAACGGTACCGGTCGAAACTGGTACGGTCCGAAACGTTAGGGGCGAAACGGTACAGGTCGAAACGATACCGGTCGAAACGGTATCGGTTGAAACTGGTCCGAAACGGTTCGGTCCAAATCGGTACCAGTCGAAACTGGTACGGTCCGAAATGGTTCGGTCTGAAATGGTACCGGTCGAAACTGGTACGGTCCGAAACGATACCGGTCGAAAATGGTACGGTACGAAACGGTACCGGTTGAAACTGGTACGGTACGAAACGGTTCGAGTCGAAACTGGTACGGTACGAAACGGTTCGCGTTGAAATGGTACGGTTCGAATCGGTTCGGGTCAAAATGATGCAAACGGTTCGAAGATTCCAATAAATTGACTTGAATTCCTTCTAATATTGGAAGGATTTTGAATTCCCTTGTGGAAGGGAATTTGAAGGAATTCATACCAAATTACAATTACAATTCCTTAGTCAACCAAACACACAAGATTGGAATTGAAATTCCAATTCCAACAAATTTAATGAACCAAACACCTAAAGAGTTGGAATTCAAATTCCAATTCCATTGAATTCCATTCAATTCATGTGAACCAAACGCACCATAAGTAAATTCTATTTGATGAATTATATTTGAATGTGTATAGGAAGGCTTTACTTTTGTAGCATAGACAGCGCAACGATGTTTTATGTCCCTGACAGCTCATTAACGTGTCAGATCTCTATGTTGCCTATGTTTTGAAGATGTATAATTTCTTGCGCTACTCATTTGCCGAATTTCCTTGACCTGTTGGTGTTTGGAAACAATGTCTCCAGTATTATAAGAATTACAAGTTAGAACACATTGCCATAGGTTTCATGTTCATTTTGTATTTATAATTCTGTTTATTCCATTCAGTATACGGGTTATCTAACTTGTTAGTGTTTATATCGTTTTTATTATTTTGTACAACGGCATTGATGTACCATTTGTTTTTATTCCGTTCTACATAGTAGGTTTAACATGAGTGACTTGACTGTGTTTTTTTGTTACAGTCGGATAGCGAGAATATGGCATTAGGGATAACCGCACCAATAGAGACAACAATAGTGATCCATCAATCTCTCGTGACACTTTTTTCTTGCAAATTTTTGCAGAGAATTTTTTAGAAACATAAGGCATGACCAAGATGATGATATTCTCAAAGCTCAAGCTATGAAAAATCAAAGGGTACATGCTTCTGAAAAATATGTTACACGTTGTCGGTTCAAGGAAGATTGTCCGATAGAGTAATACTAAGCTAAGTGATCAATCTTCTCTTGTTTTAGTTCAGCGTGCGAGCTGAACTACAGATTATAGTCGTGCTAAGCATTTCATATCGTTATGATGGATTCAAGGGTAGGTATTAAGTATGCATAAACATGGCAATTTTGTGAGTCATTTACTTGTCATTGGGTTGATAAATTCAGCTTCTGTTTTTTTTTTTTTTTTTTTTATATATATATATATATATTTACACATGTCATATGAGTAAAATCAAAATAATTAGCCTAAAAGCAAACATGCCTATTAAAAATGTTTATTTAAACATTTATTGAATTAATTTTTTATAATCAAATTTTACACATTAATTATTTATAGTGTGTTTAAATTTCTTGCTGCAAAGTTCAGATTCTGCTGCACAATGTTCTAAAAGTTTAGATGCATCTAGGAACTCAACTGAAGGAGATGAAGAATGGTTTTGGATTTTTCAAATGCAATCTAGGTATATAAATATTATATACCATCACAGAACAATCAGATAATCATGATTAAATTTGTATCCTGAATTTTGACAAACTAAAATATTATGCATACTAAACTTGTTATTGATGATTTTGATGATATCGCTATGATGCAGAATCGCTCCATCGCTGACCTGATTATTTCTCTTTATAGAATATCAGTGAACAAGTTGCATCATACATGCAGGACCCAAGTAGAATGATAAAAGGTATGCAACTAAGGAGATCTCTTGTCCCGGTTTTTGGTGATGTAAGTTCGTAACTTCTATATGTAGGAATTTTTATCTTTAGCAAAGTTGCCTATTTTTAATCATTGTTTTTAGTACGTTGAAACATTAGGGACGGGTATTTTGGTAGGGGATTTGTTTAGTATTTTCGATACCCACCCTGAAGTCCTGAACTCAGTCCCATACTCATTCACAAGAATTGAAACCGTATACCATTTAGAAAGGGGTGGCGGTGCAACTTGTTGCCTGCCCGCCCGCTATCTTGATGTAATTTTCTTAGTCATGGAATGAAAAAGAAAAGATAAAAAAAAAAAATATACAAACTTGAAATTATTAAGAGAATGCATTGTTAGAAGTGTAGTGAAATATCTTGTTTTGGGTAATGGTAATCTCAAAGCGTAATTGTTAGGAGATGATTGTGAACTTCATGGGCTCAGCCCATGAACATACCTCCAATGGCCCTAACTTATTTGAGAACTTATTCGGCCTTAAAATCCTGAATCCAGGTTCAGTATGTTAATAAGCCAAACTGCCAAATCCAAATTTTATAAAGTTTTGCAAGTTCTTTGAACTCTTAAAAATTTAGTTTACAAATTCTAGTAAATAGTAATCACAAATGTGATTCTTGGAATAGATAACTTACTAACTTCTGTAATCCTCACTTTTGTTATTGACAGACAATAGTACATGGCACATACCCCGAGAACATTTATTGTTGATATAGCGTTGTGTAATTACCCTCCGTAGTAGGCTGGCGCCTCATGCCACCTCACCTTGATATGGCGCTATACACCAAAACGAGACTATTAAAAGCGGGCACCAAGCGGGAAGGCGGTTCCCCCATAATGAGCGTGGTGTAGAGATATATGGCGGGTGTGAGATAGAGGTGGTTATTCTTAACCATCATGTGGTGCCATGTCACATGTTTTTAGTTAAACCACAACGCACTAGTTAAAAGGTTGACCAGGTAAAGTCACACACAACTTGTTTTAGTGACGTGACACTTTAACCAACACTCTTCAGGTAAAGTGTTAAACAACAAAATATATGTGGTGCACCATTTGTATTTTCTTGGTCTGTGATATCATATGGCATATGGGAATCCTTTGATATATGGAAGCAACGCCACATGAAAGTTGAACTAAACTACAGAAACCGAATCAATACTATTGTTTGGCAAAACACGATAAGAATTAAGTTGGGTTTGGGCCAATATGCTATATCCGAGATGACGTAGTTAACTACTTAAATCAATAAACATTGTTTTGGAAAAAAAAATAAAAAACATAAAAATTACTATAAGCTCGTAAATGGTTAAAAGTCAATAGTAGTGGGTAAAGAAGTTTGCCATTGGGTTACTTACATTAGTCAACATAATGAAATTTTGACAGTGAAAGATTTAAAACTTTGTTTTGATCAATAATTTACTACCAGAAATATAGTAAGTAAATTTGTTGGTGCATGCACACAAGAAAATGTGTTGGTGCATGTATATCATTTCAAATTATTAATTAAATATACCTAAAATCAAACCAAACTAAGCAAAACCAAATCACAATCAAACCCAAGTAATACATTGGTTTGTAGCTCATTTCAAACCATATTGAATGAAATCACTTGTGTTTGGATCGACTCACCAAAGTTCAAAAACCGATGATTAACCTAAAGAAATCAAGATCATACATACAGAGCGAAAACGTGTAAATGTCAAACACAACCAAATTCACTTAAATTATGTGAAAAAAATAGGGTAACATAAAATAGAACGAGAATTATTTGGGTTCACCTCGATACATTACCCATATTATCAAGATCATACGTAAAAAGTGGGTTCGTGGCTGGGCAAGCGGTCCTTAGAGCAGAGTCGAACAATGTGGCAAAACACGCTAAAGTGTGCCAGGATAACCAACATGTTTTTGTCTCTTTGGCTTTTGACACCTTTGGCTCATTGGTACCGGAGGCGATCAAGTTCCCGACGAGAGTCCAACGGGTGGTCCATAGCAACTTCTCGACCCCCCAGAGGCTAGGGTTTGTTTTCACTAGATTAGGTTTCTCTATCAGAAGAGGGTGGCGGTCAAGTTTTGCCCGCCTACATGCGATCCTTATGTAATTTGCCCCTTATGTTAAACTTTGAAGTAATATAGAATAAAAACTCTTTAATTATTGAAAGATAAACTATTTTTTTCCCATGTAAATCAATTTTGAATATGCAGAAGTTACCCGATTGGTTGAATCATGAATGCTATTACAATGGCTAAATTACAAATATAACAATTTAGAGCAATGGTTAAAACCGACCTAATCAAACTCTATAAATATAGAGCACATTTAAGTTAAATATCAAATCTTTAATGTAATAATTTTTACTCATTGTTGAAACATTCTTACTCTTATTTTAAGTTTTAACCCAATAACAATTTTGTTTGTTAAATTAATCAAAATCCACTAATGACTACTGTGCCGGCATGATAACGACCATCTGGCCACATAAACAACCTAAACTCACACGTACACCCCCCACTAAATCCTAACCGTTCATCCACTCCACCAAACCTGTCAACCCCTAAACCATATCCCTCCACGTGTCACGCCCCTATTCGCTTAACTTCATTGGATTCTCCAAAACGTGTTCGAGAAGGAAATAAAAAACAGTCAGCCGACTTAAACCGACCAAATCCACCGCCTCAGCCTAATACCACGAACCATCATCTAACCAATCCCAAGTTCACACGTGTCCAACATTTACAACGGCTACTTTTCCCACCCTCGTATATAACAAACAATTACGTGAAAATATCCGAATATTCGAGTCATTTCCACGCAATTCTAAATTTCATAAAAACATTTCTATATATACAAAAACCTTCAAACCTCTCTACAACATTTGGTCTCCATTTAACACGACAACAAATTAAGGCAAGGGTTTATGGTTTCTTTACTTTCGTTTGATTCAGGGTTTATTATTATTATTCTTATTATTGTTTAAATTAAATTTTTGATCTCAATTGATTGAAATGTTTCAGGTATATACAATACAATGGCATTGGGTAATGATTACAGATTAGGTTTGGTTAAACGTACTAGCTCATTTGGTAGAAAGAGGATCTTTATTTTGAGCGAAATCGATATCGATATCGATTCGTTAGATTCGGTTTCGCCCACGAAGAAACGATCAATCGGTTCCGGTTCGGGTTCGGGTTCGGGTTCGGATAAATCGTTGCTTGAAGCTCTCCCTCAAGATGTTCTTGTAAGTTTGAATTAATGAATTTCAATATTTTAGCTCTAGCTAGTTAATTTTTTTTAACGGAAAACGTTACTTTATTTTACACCAAATATTATAAAAAAATTACCCCACATTTTTTAGTTATTCCAATTTTACACATAGTGAAGGTGTTTGTGTGTGTTTTTTTAATACAGATTAAGGTTTTATGTGGTGTGGAGCATGATGATCTGAAGAGGCTGTTTCATGTATCGAAGCCGATTAGAGAAGCTGTAAGTTTGATATCCTGTTTGGGGATTTTATTAATTCAATTATTAGGGTTTATGCATTGTTTATATAATATGTTAATTGAATTATGATGCAGGCTATGATTGCAAAGAAGCTGCATTTTGCATATAGTACACCGACAAAGGTCCCTGCGTTTCGGTGTCCAATTGATCCATCTGAGCTCGATGGTGATGAAATCGAAGCTCCAAATGCTCCAAAGCAGTCGAGAGTAGCTCGTTCCCGACTGGATAAGAAGAAACTGGCTGCGCTCTCAGTAGCCTTGTTTGCTTCTGATGAAGATGAGGTGTAGTCAAATAATGTGTTCGATTTTAGTGTGTGTATATATTCTGTTCATGTAGTTATAGAAATGGTAAAGGGTTGGGTTGTGTTGTACATTAGGCAATTTGGGTTCTTCAATTGTTTCATTGAAGACGAGGTAGTTCGTTTGTGCTTAGATTGCTTGTACATTTAGGACAGACAGTAAGTATACACATTAGGTTTGAAGAGATAGGGAATCTGTATTTATATTTAGTTTTATGTTAAGACTTCAGTCATATGTAATACATGTTTACCACTTTTTGGGTTACTTTGGATACAATCTACTCTGCCATTTGTTGATCATTTAGTACATAAATTATTATGAATCATTTGCAAACTTGATCCAACAATGTAAGGTGTTTTGGGATTTATATACAAGCCTATAAATAGAAAGAATACGGCTGTAAATCCATAAGCTAAGATGATGGAAACTGATGAGAGAGGCTTCACTTTAGGCACATGATTAGGTATTCCTTATACACCCGCAAGATGGAGGATCCGTCGGAGACTCCAATCTTGGAGCGGTTTTGGAGGAAAGGTGCCCTTGATAACGGTTTTGTATGCATATCCGCAAGTTGGTCTTGTGAGTTGATGTTAAGAACCCGTAAGCTACCTCATTATATTCATCATAAGTTGCTACATTAGTTTGTTTGTGTGAAGCTTTCACTTGTGGCAACAATTGATGAATAGTTTGCATCAGAAACCCAAATAAAATTACTTAATTAAATAAGAAAGTAGGGGTATTAGATAAACCTTGAGGACCCAACACTCTCACCTGATATGTAGAAAGCCATTGCATTGCAAAGCATAAGAAGAAGATGAATCATCATCTAGCAAACCTTGAGGACCCAACACTCTCACCTGATATGTAGAAAACCATTGCATTGCTAAGCATAAGAAGAAGATGAATCATCATCATCATACTCAGTTAATCCCACCTATAGCAAACCTTGAGGACCCAACACTCTCACCTGATATGTAGAAAGCCATTGCATTGCAAAGCATAAGAAGAAGATGAATCATCATCATACTCAGTTAATCCCACCTATAGCAAAACTAAGGTAGGGTCTGAGGAGGGTAAGATGTAGACAGCCTTACCTCTACCCCTAAGAATAGAGAGGTTGCTTTCAGTGAGACCCCCGGCTCGATGTGGTTTGGTATCAAGCCTCAGACATAAGGCACAAAACACTTAGCGATCGGGACAAACCCGGTCGGTGCATGTGTATCCTTTGTCTTTTGGCTATCCACACCACCACATGATGCACGATTAACCGTCCGTTGTTTTTAACGTTATTTTCACGAGATTAGTAAAATAACGTTAAAACTAGTGCAACTTTACTTTTGCCCCTCAAGGGCCACACATATATACATTATATGCGCACACCGTAAGTGGGGCGTTAAGAAGAAGATGAATGGTAAACATAAATCAATACCATTAACATGATGCAGCAGCAGCCGCAGCTAAGTCACTGGGATAACACCATCTTTGTTCTTCAATATCTCTTTCTGACTTGTTAACATAGGGTGGAGTGGAAACGCAAGAGCAATTTGAAGCATATTCCAGGTTTATTGGTACTTAAATTTGCTGCTTGCTGTTAAGACAAAATCATAAGAGAGATGGTGTCTCAACACTAACAAGTCAGAAAGAGATATTGAAGAACAAAGATGGTGTTATCCCAGTGACTTAGCTGCGGCTGCTGCTGCATCATGTTAATGGTATTGATTTATGTTTACCATTCATCTTCTTCTTAACGCCCCACTTACGGTGTGCGCATATAATGTATTAAGACTCCTTCAATGAAATTTAAAGAAACAGGGGCGCAAGTTGCGCTTACACCTTCAAAACAGTCCCAAGCACCGCATTTATATTTATATGCGTGTGTTTACGCACATATAAATGTACACAACACTAGCCGATTTCACATTTGCGTTCATGGTCGCTTTATCACATAAAATAACCTAAATTTTAAACCCCGAATTACCCGGTATCGCAGGTGCGCTTATGCTCATTTCAACAACTGCTGACTTTTTGGCCCATGTGACCCCCAGTACATAGCTGCGTTTACACTCATTTTAGCACATAAAAGACTTGAAATTTTCATTCCAAGTGACCCGATTTCACATCTCGTCATAACCTGTTCACGCATAAGTGAATCCAAGAGTTAACCAAAGCTACATCTTCATCCTCAGTCCAATATCTTCTTCCCATTTTTTAACGAGTGCTTGTGGTGAATTGTGTGTTGAGAAGTGGGAAGTTGGGTTCAATTAGGCACTGAAATTAGCCGTTGAAAAAATAAACGTTTGAAAAGTAGCCCTGAAAAAATAAACATTTGAAAAGTAGCCGTTAGGAATATTAAATATTATTTTATTATCTAAATTTATTTTTTATTTAATATACCTTTATATAATCAACTATTTATATCCCAGAATTTCCCGGGATAGACAAATATAACATAGAATGACAAATTGTGTGTTACGATATATCAATCGTGTTTATGTCACCTACAATAATGAGATGCATTGTGGCACATTCTTGAAGATACATGACTCTTTAACAAAATCACTAAAATTACCAACACCCTTGACACAACCCCTGCATATTAAATGGAAGTGATACCTGAGTTCATAGTTATTATACTCATTTTAGCGCATAAAAGTGCAAGTGCTGAATTTTTAAAACCAAATAATCCAAAATCACGGGTACGTGTATGCTCATTTAGTTATTTTAAAACATGAAAATGCTAATTTTTTAAACACAGTTTCCATGAGTAAAGAAATAATAGTACATGAAGTGATTAAAGATACATTTTACCAATCCAACAACATATATCTCGTAGACTCATGTGGTAATTAGCTCATTGGATATACATGTGCTATCAACAACTACCAAAGGACTTTCGATTCAAAGGCATCCTGCATTGTTTAGCGCAAAACGTATTGGACACTATGCTAATTCCAATGATTATGCAGTCAAGTAAAAAGTCAACAGTCAAAGGCATAAATTATAAATCTAGTAAACACAGAGAATGATTTTTGTAAATTGTTGTACAACTTTACATACAAGATGAGGGTATAAATACATTGTTACAGTCAATGGTCAAGATAAGAACATAATTACAGTCAATGGTCAAAGGATGAATTTGGGGTAATCAATTAGTAGCTTGACCATGACTTTGACTTGACTTGGTGTTGATAGTCAATGGTCAATGAGCTTAATATGGGGTAATTAATTAGTAGCATTGACCGAGACTTTGACTTGACTTGTTGTTTGTGATAGTACCCTTAATACGCCCCCGTAAGATGGGGGATCCGTCGGAGACTCTAATCTTGGAACGAAATGAGAGAAATGGTAATCGGGGTAACGGTTTGGTGAGGACATCGGCTAGTTGATCCTTTGAACTAATATAAAAAACCTTTAGTTGACCGACATTGACTTGTTCACGAACAAAGTGGTAGTCGAGAGCTACATGTTTCATACGTAAGTGGTAGACCGGGTTAGCACATAGGTAAGTAGCACCGGTGTTATCACAAAATAAAGTTGGGGTGCGCATCGTGTGAAGACCAAGTTCTTGGAGAAGATTTTTGACCCATGAGATTTCAGCTGCGGCATTTGCGAGTGCTTTGTATTCTGCTTCAGTTGAAGAGCGGGAGACCGTTTTTTGTAGAGAGGAACGGCAAGAGATGATGTTAGATCCAAGATATAATAGATAAGCGGTAGTTGATCTCCCTCCATCATGTATGCCTCCCCAATCTGAATATGACAAAGCTTGTAAATCAAGTGAGGACATTTTATTTAAAAATAACCCATGGTGTACAGTTCCTTTTAAATAGCGGAGAACCTGTTTGAGAGCTTGCCAGTGTGACTGTTTTGGGTTGTGCATGAACTGAGAAAGTTTGTTGACTGCGAAAGAAATATCTGGCCGAGTGAAAGCAAGATATTGAAGAGTGCCAACAAGTTGGCGGTAAGGGGTTGGGTCAACGGATGTAGAGGTATCTGAGGGGGTAAGAGGGTCGGAAACGTTTAGGGGGGGGGGGGGGTGAGGACCTCCTTGGAACCGTCCATTTTGAACTAAGTTAAGATGTCCTGAATGTGTCTGTGTTGTGAAAGAAATAAGCCTTGAGGTGTTGGGATGACCTCAATGCCCAAGAAGTGATGAAGTGGACCAAGATCTTTGATGGAGAATTTATCACTTAAAGTTTGAACAAAGGTGTTCAAGAAATGATTATGGCTACCCGTAAGAACAATGTCATCTACATAGACAAGAAGGTAGGAAGTGATTCCATGCTTATTGTAGATGAAAAGGGATGGATCGGATATGGACTTCTGAAAACCGAATTTTAGAAGAAAAGCAGTGAGTTCATTATACCATGCCCTTGGAGCTTGTTTGAGCCCGTAAAGTGATTTTTTGAGTTTGCAAATGTGTATGGGGAACTCCGAGTTTGTGAAACCGGGCGGTTGAATCATGTATACATCTTCATGAAGAGTACCATGAAGGAATGCGTTATTGACGTTGAGTTGACGTAACGACCAGCCATGAGAGAGGGCAATGGAAAGGACAGTGCGAATAGTGACTGGTTTGGTGACTGGGCTAAAGGTTTCAAAATAGTCCTTAACATATTGTTGGTGGAAGCCCTTAGCAACTAGACGTGCTTTGTATTTTTCAATGGTGCCATCGGGTTCTCGTTTGATGCAGAAGACCCATTTGCAGCCAATTGGATGTTGGTTGATTTATGGTACAAGTTCTCAGGTTTGATTTTGGAGAAGGGCATTATACTCAAGGTCCATAGCTTGTCTCCATGCAGGATCTCGCATGGCTTGAGTGTGAGTGGAGGGTTCCAAGGTGTTTGGAATGGGGTGGCGAGTAGTAGAGTTAACAAAGTTTGGGTTGAAATACTTTGGGTTAGGTTTCGATTGGCGGCGGGTCGGTGTGGCAGGAGTGGGTTCGGTTTCAGTGGATGGTATGGGATAGGGAGTGGATGGTAGTGAGGATGAGGGTACGGGTGATGTATGTGTGGGAGGAGTGGTGGCGGATGAGTGATTGTTTGGTTGTGGTGAAGATTCGGTTGTGGAGGAGGGAGGTGGGATGATCACAGGTGTAGGTGTGGTAATGGGTGTATGTGGGGTTACGGGTGTGGGATGGTTTTCGGGTGAAGGTGAGGTAATGGTTGTAGGCTGATGTAAGAGTGTGGGCGGAAATGAGGTTGGGTGGTGAGACAATAGTAGATGTAGGATTGGGTGAGGTGGGTGAAATAGTATGTGATGAAGTTTTAAGGTTTAGGAAAGATTCAAAGGAGATGGCAGTGGGTGTGGATATTGTGTCATGAAGAGGGAAAAGGTGTGGAATGAACTCAACATGTCGTGAGTGATATAATTTGTTGGTAGCCGGATCAAAGCATTTGTAAGCGGATTTGGTAGAGGGATAACCAAGAAAAATGCATGAGGCGGAACGAGATTGTAATTTGGAGGTGGTATATGGGCGTAGCCAATGGTAACAAAGACATCCAAACGGTTTTAGTTTGGAGTAGGTGGGAGCAGCATTGAACAACATGTCATAAGGTGATTTGTTATTCAAAATGGTTGTGGGTAGACGATTTATTAGATAAGTAGTGGCTTGGAAGGCATGTGACCAAAAATGTGATGGTAGGTGGGCATAGTGGAGTAGGGCAAGGCCCGTTTCAACAACATGTCGGTGGCGTCGTTCGGCTACTCCATTTTGTTCGGGTGTTGAGGGGGTGTGGTGTAATGAGAAATTCCATGGGTGGTGAGAAATGGTTTAAGACCAATGTATTCACCGTCATTGTCGGTAAATAGAGAGAAGAGGTGTTTGAAATTTTTTTTCCACTAGTGATTTGAATTGTGGAAAAAGGATGGAAACGTCGGATTTTCTTTTTATTAGATATAACCAAATGTATTTAGAAAAGTAATCGACAAATATGACATAGTACTTGAAGTCATCAATGGATGTTTGGACTGGTCCCCATACATCTGAGTAAACGAGTTGTAATGGTTTGTTTGCAACAAATGAGTTTTTACCGAAATGAATTTTGTGGCTTTTGTTTATCGAACAAGATTTACAATGAAAAGATTCGGGTGACACTTTATTACCATTAAGTCCCAATTTAGAAATTAAGGACTTGAAAACTTGAAACGAAGGATGTCCAAGGATATGGTGCCACGCGAGTAGAGATCTTGTTGTTATTGTTGCATTAATTTGAGGAGAGAGTGGGGTTGGTCCGTAGTAAACGTCATTGACGTTCACGCCCCGCATGAGATGCGCCCCCGTGCGTAGATCCTTAACCAAGAAATGATATGGAAAAAATTCAACGGAAACTTGGTTAGTACGACTAAGTTTTGCGACTGAAATAAGATTATTGCGAAGATTAGGAGCAATTAAAACATTATTTAAGAATAGTGGTCGTGAGTTGGTTTGAAGAGTTGTGTGACCAGTATGTGTGATAGGAAGCGATTTACCATCACCTAAAACAATCTCATCGGGGCCACTGTATTTGGAAAGAACGTGCACTGAGTTTGGATTAATGGCAGTGTGATCGGATGCCCCGGTGTCCCGCATCCATGGAGGGTTTAAAGCCGCGGCATGAGGAGAGGTATGATTCACAATAGGATTTGCGAATGATGATCCTTGAGTAGAGACTTGATGGTCGCGTAGGAAGCGACTAAGTTTGCGACAGTCCTTTGTTTCATGGCCAGGAATGTGGCAGTAGTGGCAAAAGATATTGCTTCGGGTGGTGCGGTTGTTCGGATTTGGGGATGTATGTTTGTTTGACCAGGAGGAGGGGCGGTTGTGGGATGGTGGGTTTGAGGTCGAGAAGAGACAGTGGCGGGTATCATTGCTAGACCAATTGTAGTTTTGGGTGTGAACGAGTGGGGATACCATCGGAAGTGAAGTTTTGGTTAGAAAAAGAAAAAAATAAAGGATGCAAGGTCGGATCGGTGGAGTAGTCGTTAGAGTGTATGTGGTTGTGATATCATATAAATCTAGTAAAAACAGAGAATGATTTTTGTAAATTGTTGTACAACTTTACATACAAGATGAGGGTATAAATACATTGTTACAGTCAATGGTCAAGGTAAGAACATAATTACAGTCAATGGTCAATGGATGAATTTGGGGTAATCAATTAGTAGCTTGACCATGACTTTGACTTGACTTGGTGTTGATAGTCAATGGTCAATGAGCTTAATATGGGGTAATTAATTAGTAGCATTGACCGAAACTTTGACTTGACTTGTTGTTTGTGATAGCATCCTTAATATAAATCAAGCATTGCTTGATTTAAGCTATTAGTTTTATTTCTTTTATGATTATTAGTTGTTTTGTACCAAACATTCATAAGAAATATTACATCTTTTATATTCTATCTCTATATTCTTGTACTAAAACCACCTTGCCGTTTTGAGAGTCGGTGACTAGAAACCGAGCAGCCCTCCGGCTGCAGGGCTGAAACCAATAAACCAAACCCAATACAAAACGCTTCCGCTAGATTTTTATATGGTATCAGAGCAGGTTACTATCCTGCTCGAAAGAAGAACAAAAAAAAAAAACCTGTGAGAATCACCTTTCGCAAACCATCACCAAAAACCCAAACTTCCAGAAAAAAAAACTGAAATGCATGAAGAGAGAGAGAGAGAGAAAGAGAGTTGGACCGGTTTGGTTATCATCTTCGGTGAGTCGCCCTTTTCCAGCCGACGACATCCTTCCGGTAGTTTTTTTTAATTGAGATAGAACCTGTCTCCTTCTCTTTCTTGGTTTTGGGTGTATAGGCAACGAGTTTTGTTGGTTGTGATTTTGGTGCGGTGGTGATTGCTATAGGCGCTGCGGCCAAGGTTTGTGGTAGGCGGCTGTAATGGGTAAGGAAGAAGGAGACTGTTTTTTTTTTTTTTGGATAGATCGAAGATGATGAGTAGATTGTTTCAGGATCAGAAACACTGCTCTAATACCATATAGAAATCTAACGGAAGCATTTTTGTATTGGGTTTTGTTTGCATTATAGTAATGAAGCCAATTTAATATCTCATCATAACATGGGGCACTTATTCTGCATCGTCGACGACAGAGTTATGTATTGAATCTGCAATAGCTTCGTTTGCATTTACCTTCAATAAGTTAAGTGTAGTAATCATATTATTAAAATCAATATATAGTTATAATAAACAAAACAATGATATGTTAATATAATTGTATGAATTAAGTGCATATGTAAACTTAAATAAATAAAAAAAAGCAAACCTAGAAATTGAAAATTTAATTACTGGAAATTAAAGATAGATACAACCCAATTCGAGTAGGATGAGACTCCAATTTCAAAGGATAGAATCCTAATTTGATAAACATAAAACATGGACCAAATAAAACACATACAGAAAGTGAGAAAACTAATATTTAAACTAGAAGTGAGTGGGAGTTAGGAATGAGTTCGGGACGGTATCGGTACCAACTGATACCGATCCCGAAAACTCTCATAACCCAATACCGATACCGATACCGAAAACATACTGTACGGTATCGGTTCGATACCGGTATGGTATCGGTATTTTAACTTAAAATACCGATCCCGTACCGATACCGATAATACCGAAACCGAAAACCTCTAAATGTGGGTACCGATACCGAACACCCTCGGTTTGGTACGGGATCGGGATCGGGACGAGACAGGATCGGTATTCGGCGCTATGTGCTCATCCCTAGTGGGAGCAGTTATCTCCACTTCCTGATTTCATGGATCAATCCCTATCCCCTAAACTTTTGAATCCTTCCCTCCACTCGTTTTCCTCAATTCAGCAGATGACTCGACCCATTTCTGACCCAGCGTTGTATTCGGGTTTGTATCAACATGGTTGAACAAAATAGTTCATAGATAGGGATCATTCTATCAACAGGTTTATGCTAAATACAAGTGCGTAGCTTTATAGGGGCGGGGAGGGGCGTCCGGCTCCCCGAAATTTTCGCTCAAAGTTCCGATTATATGGTATCCATGTAGAATTTTTTTATTTTGGTATATACGATTTTGACCCCCCGTAACCGGTGACTTCCAACCCCCAAAAATTTCTACTCAAGCTTTGCCACACGCTAAATAAACGCATAGCAAAACACAATTACATTTATTAAAACAAAATACACAATCAATCACCGATTGAAAAATAGCATCCAATGAACATAACAACCAATAAGTGTTTGAAGTGGTTCCGGAGAAGTAGGATACAACCAGTTCTGAGAAACAATCAATACAAAACTGAAGCAAATGTGGTTTTGTAACGTTTGACCAAGTAAGTCAAAAATACAAAAGGTATTATTTTTGGTCATTCCTTTATATCCTAAGTGTTTGCTAATGTTTGCAGAATATCAAAGAATACAAAGCTGATGGCGTCAAAAGATTGTTACCATATATTATTAATGCATCATAATCAAAATTTGATGTCAACCCCTGGCTTCATCCAAAAACAGGACCCATCCACCAGGGGTCAACATCTATGGTCCGGGTCAAATAAAACATTTGGGGCTTCGTCTTGAAACCAAGATCCCTCCACCCCAACTCTTTCATTATCTATACAAGCATAAAAAAGTAAATTGTTTTCGTTCAACCACAAACTACCATCATAAACAACCACAAATATTCTAAAAAAGTGGGTTCCATCCTAGCCATTATATCCTTCATCACCCACTTATAACTCCTTCACCACCTCAACCACCTTAACTTCGGCTTCCTTCACCTCTGTATCCTCAGGCTCATTGGGTGCATCTTCAGGATCAACATCAGGAATAGGATCATAAACCACCTCTTTGACACCCAGACTCCCGATCTTCTTCTGCATAGTCTTGGACTGCTCAGATTTCGCCAGTTTGAGCTCATTCTGCACCTTGCCCAGCTCTTTCTCAAGATGCTTGCTTTTTTTTGAACAATCTTCTTCATATCTTCCAGGCTGGCCTTGGTGTCATTCATCTCCTTGGCTACTTCATCCAGGGACTTCAGTAGATATTCATGTCCCTACAAGAGAAAAAGAACAGGTAAGTATTTTATCTTTAATATTTTATGACATCTTCAGGATAGCATCATACCTGAAGAGTGAACTGGGAAATCTTGCCCAAGACATCCTCGAAACTGAGGCTCTCAAAGGAGTAGTCTCTCGGGCTGAGGTAGAGGCATTAGCAGTCTTCCTCTTCTTAGAGGATGTAGGTGCCCTCGACTTAGTAGGAGGAGGATGGCTAGTCATCTTGGAGCTGGATGGTGAAGTGATCTTGACTGCCTTGACATCCTGACTGTCAATATCATTAAGGTCGAAGAAGGTGGATTTCTTTGCTGAAAATGGTAAAGAAATACAGGTTTAGACAGATACACATAACAAGACAAAAACATCCTCAGGATGTAACAGCTTTGTACCTAATAATGGAATCAGTCAGAAGAAGAGCAAGTTTGGCAAGTTAAGCACTTGTCACACAAAATTTTCAGAATATTAGTGATATCCTCAGGATATCATTACAAAATTTTCATTAAACATCCTAAATAATCTTTACCGCTTTTTAGCCAAGACATATGGATATCATCCCTAAAAGGAATGGAATCCCTCTTCGCAAAAAAGAACTTTGATTTCCAAGACCTGTCAGACTTAATGACATCATGCAGGAAATGAGGATCTTTGTAAGCTGAAGAACATAACGGTTGGAACCATGAGTTTTCAACTTATACAGGTAAGACATGTCACCAGTCTGAAGATTGATACCATGATTCTCGATGATCTTATTACAGACCATCAGGATCCTCCAAACCTCAGGCATAGCCTGGGCATAGGCTATCCCAGTTATATCAAAGAACTCTTTGATGAACAGGAGAATGGATATCTTAAACCCAGGTGGAAAGGCAGGTACAGGAAGCAGATCCATATAGAGGATGCAAAATCAGACTTCGCATTATGGTCATATGGCCGTAACACAATTAATTCAGGGAAAGCCCATGAGTTATTCATAGAAAGGATATCTTTGTCTATGAATGTACACACTTCGTTTACAGGATCTTGTAACAGGTTTTATTGTATAAAGTTCTTATGGACTCCTATACTTCCTGCAACCCTTGTTGATTTTTTACCCATCATGAGAATTCTTTGTACAAAAACTTCGAATATTGGTAAAAACAAAGAAAAGCAGAGAAGAAAGAAGAAATAACCTTTCTGATAATCCTGTTGTGATTATAAAGAAAGGATTGAAGTCTAGATATACATGGTGAAAGGTGATAAGGTGTAATGGTCATCCCTAAATCATCGACCAAAATATAGTTGTTGATATCCTATCAGATGTCTAATCATCCTCAGAAGATAAGCATCAGAATTAAAAATATTATAACCGTTAAGATATTTACGGTAACATATTTTTGGGGACAATTGTTGGTGGTGAAATCTTTAGGATAACACTAACCTATATTTTCTGTAGCATCCTCAGGATACTAAAGGACTGGTCAGGCTTCAGGATGTAACAACATTCTGACCTATGTGCATCCTGAGGATAGACTAATGAACTATCTTATTGTTATATGAATGCAGGATGATTTTACCTCATATTCTCTGAATAACATCCTTAGGATGCTAAAGGACTAAGCATGGTTCAGGATGTAACAGTGTTCTCACCTTTGTGCATCCTGAGGATGGACTAACGAATTATCTTATTATGATATTATTGCAGGTACACTTAATCAATATTAAGGCTTGTAACTCCTCCCTAACGGCTATATTGACTCATTTAAGTCAGAGGAGCTGATCATTGAAGAGCTATGCGTGTGGAACAAGTCCAAGCTCAAAGAAGAAGTCAAAACTTGTAACCGACAAGCATTAAATATAGGAGGAAAGGAGGAAACAACCATATAACAACTATATTCAGTTAAAACAACTGCTACAACGGTCATATTCAGTTGTAACAACACAACGGTCACCTGAAATAGCCCACAAGGTCATTAAAGACGGCGGATATCATGGGATTCATTATTTACTTTCGTGTAACTATAAATAGGGGGTGATCAAACGAGTCTAGGACACTTCTTCTCACTTGCTTAACACTTCATAGAACACCTGATACTCTCTACACACACAACACTCATATTATACTCTTAGATACTCGTTCATCACCTATCCAAAGTTGTACTATTTTTACCTTATTAATATTACCAAACAAGGCAGGGGCTTAGACTCCTCCCGAGGCTTTGTGCCGGCGATCTACATTGATCAAGGACTTTCCTCGTACATCGAGTGTCTTTCTTTTATTGCATTACATTTACATTCATTGATTTTTGCCTATTTCTTATTCTGCCAGACAGTTCCATCCCGAGGATATAACTGTCCATCCCGAAGCAAACCTAAGCCATCCCGAGCATAGTTGTCACTTATTTACTTTTTAGCATCCTGATACACCATTTTCAGAATACAATTGAATCTTTAATATATTTCACACATTTAGCACTCTACCTCACAATTTCTAATTTGGAATACAAAATTATTTCTACTAGATAATTTTTGACCAAAACAGTACATAAGGGCATAAAAGAAAGAAAATGACAAAAAATTAAAGACTTGTAAAGGACCCTTGGTATACCATCTTAACTTTAGACAATTTAGACATATTTGTCCATGCCTCCTCCTTTATAATATAGTATAGAAGTATAGATATAGATATAGATTATTGATTAGGAGTAGAGTTTATGGTGATGGCCAGTATAGGTGTTGGATCACCTGATTCTAATATATGCATGAACTGATCACTTATGTTTAAACTAGGTATATTTATCCAAAGCCGACCACATTACCGACTAGTTATCAGGGGCAGACTTAGCTAGAAGCTAGGGGCCGCGCCCGTTGCCGCTGAATTTTTCACACAAAGTGGACCTTTTTTTACGATTTTTGTAAAACGTTATTGTTTTGGTCAAAAATTATCTATTAAAAATAACTTTGTATTCCAAATTAGTTAAAGTGAGGTAGAGTGCTAAATGTGTGAAAATATGTTAAGGAATCAATTATATCTTGAAGACGGTATATCAGGATGCTAAAGAAGCAAAAATATGACAACTATGCTCGGGATGGTTTAGGTTAGTTTCGGGATGGACACTTATATCTTCGGGATGGAATTATTTGTAATGAGCAAATAAAGTAGTAAACACGAAGAACAACACACGATCTACGAGGAAAGCCCTTGATCAGTTGTAGATCGCCGGCATAAAACCTCGGGAGGAGTCTAGGCCCCTGCCTTGTTTGTTAATATTAATTTGGTAAAAAGATACAACTTTGGATGAGTAAATGGACGAGTGTACTAAGATTACAATGATTGTGTAAGTGATTTCTAATCAGCTGAGTGTATGTGTGTAGCTATAGTGTGAGCAATGTGTGTCCTATACTCGTCCAATACCCCCATTTATATAGTACATGAAATTAACAAACAATCCGCTAAGTAGTTAAGGTCTTTGAAGTCTTGTGGACTGTTTCAGGTGACCGTTGTGGGTGTTTCAGCTGATATGGACGTTGGATAACAGTTTCCATCTTTTTCGCCTAGCATTCATCACTTTGGCGGTTACACTTTGACTCATTCTTCAAGTTTATACGTGTACAGCTGATATGGACGTTGGATAACAGTTTCCATCTTTTTCGCCTTCGGCATCCTGAGGATGGTACATTAGGGATGTAGGGTAAAATCAACCTGAGGATTTTCACCACCAACAATTGTCCCCAAAAATATGTTACCGTTTATATAGTACATTCATCACTTTGGCGGTTACACTTTGACTCATTCTTCAGCTGATATGGACGTTGGATAACAGTTTCCATCTTTTTCGCCTTCGGCATCCTGAGGATGGTACATTAGGGATGTAGGGTAAAATCAACCTGAGGATTTTCACCAACAATTGTCCCCAAAAATATGTTACCGTTAATATCCTTTAAGGTAAAAATATTTTTTAATCTAAATATCTTTTCTGATGACTGATGGGATGTCTTGTCAAGATGACAACGGCTACTTTCTCAGCGATAATTATGTGATGACCGTTACAAGCATCATCTTCTACCCCCTATATCTAGAGCTTATCCCTTCCTTTATAATCACAGCTGATTTTTTAAGAAGGTAATTTCTCTCTTCTTTCGTTTTCTTTTCTCTTCACACCTGCAAAAAATTAACAATATTCCGAAGATGGCAAAAAGATCCACAAGAACTTCTGGGAATGTGGGAGCTTCTAGTGATTTCATTCCCCAAAACCTCTTGAGTTATCATGAACAGGAGATCTGTTCTTTTGATGACAAAGAGATTCGAGCCCTAATAGACTTGAAAATATTCCCAAGTTCTACAGAGTTTCGTCCTTACGATCCTCATGCAAGATCAGATTTTGCATATTCTATATGGGTCTGCTTCTTGTACTTACCATTCCTTCTAGGGTTGAGGTATCCTTTTCCCAAGTTTATCAAAGATTTCTTTGACATGACTGGGATGGCTTATTCTCAAGCCATGCCTGAACTCTGGAAGATCCTATGGTTTGCAGCAAGCTCGTTGAGGATCATGGTGTCCATCTGGAAGTGGGAGACCTAGCTCATATTTATAAATTGAGGACACACGGTTCCCACCGTTATATTCTTCAAGTTATAGAAAAGGATCCACCCTTTCTAT
The DNA here is from genome assembly GCA_028751855.1 of Ambrosia trifida. Lineage (NCBI taxonomy): Eukaryota > Viridiplantae > Streptophyta > Magnoliopsida > Asterales > Asteraceae > Ambrosia > Ambrosia trifida. Next base: position 27,683,100 of record CM054131.1, read on the forward strand.
TTAATGTGATAAAATCAGAGAAAAATTGGAAAACCAAGTTTTTCTTTGTTAAGAGGAGTTCTATTCCCCAAGGGGATGAGATTCCTCTTTATTGGTTAAAGAGTGGTAAAATTATTCTTAGTGTTTTTATGAAAAACTTTTAAGTTATGTAACATTTCGTATTTTATCCCGTTTGTAATAAAGAAAGTTATGAAATAAAGCTTCGAATCTTGACATTTTGGACGTAATAAAATTTTTCCTATCTTTTTTTTTATCAAGTTATGATTATATATATATATATATATAATTAAATAGTTATAACTTCAAAAAGTTCAAAAATAAATAAAAATGGGTGGACCGGGACTCGAACCCGCGTCCACCACATAACCAAACAACACAACAACCAGCTGAGCCACAAGCTTCTTTGTGATTAATTCCCACGCGAGTTAAGTATAAAGCATGATAACATTCCAACCAGTTGACTTTGGAAGTCAACACCCACAACAAATCGTTCAATTAACCAACGAATCCTGCGAATTATCTGATAATCGTTTGAATGGAGTTTGTTGGCACCATATCCGGCCCTATCCCTACTGTGATTTCAACTAAAACACATCAGAAATCCCTATTATTCGTATGCGACTATTCATTCGAATTCAAATTTTGAAATCATTCAATCTGTTGCAATCAGTATAAATAGGACCTCCCCTAGAGCCTAATACCACCGAGAAACATTTCCCCACCATCAATTTCTATTATATAACACTTCTTAATCCTTTGCGATCGCGTTTGGTTTTCAAGCTTATTCGATTCAATCAAGCATTAATCCCCACTGTAAGCATCAATTATTTGATTGGTTTTGTTAATCGGCCATCAACAAACAATAGCCCTAACAAATCAGAGGCTATTGTTTGTTATTAAAGATTATTAGAAAAATTAGGGTTCATCATATGTATTTGGGGATGATAACACATCGCAGACATCCTATATATTTTAAGAAATCTGAAAATAATCACCAACTGATCTATAGATCAGTTGGTGATATGTTTGTGTTTAAAGATTTGGACCGGCCATAGGCCTAGGTTCGATCCCCGTCCACACTCTTTTTATTTTAACTAAATTTTGATTTAAGCTAAAGAGTCTTTATAATTATTTGAAACCAACTATTATCGTTCTCAGGGTCTAGACCAGTTGGCCAGGCTTGTGAATCTGAAACCATTGAACCGGCCAGAGACTCGGGTTCGAGTCCTGGCACATGCGACCATTTTTTTTGCAATTCTTTTATACTTATATATTCAATATTATTTTTAAAATAGATTTTAAATACTAAACATGGTTTATAAATTCTATAAAAATTATTTTTAGTTATTCTGATGATAAAGTTTATTATCCAACTTTTAGTTTTTAAAAAATTATTTATTTACTATATAATATAAATATTACAAGTTTATTCATTTATAATTTCAAAATTTTATAAAAATATCAAAACGACATTATAAAATTTCACAAAAATAATTTTAAACTTATAGATCTATAAGCATTTCATAAATAAATTTTATTTCAGAAAAATCATTTATTTAATATTTTTAATTGATTTTTGTTATTTTAATCATAAATAAATCATAATAAATCCATTTTTCATTATTTTTATCAAAATTTCACATAAATTATTTTTAATCATTTAGTTCAGAAATATAATTTTTTGATTCGAAATTTATAAATTTTAATATTTTTAAATATTAAGACTATAGTTTGACAAATAAGTATTAATGTATATATATTCATTAATTAAGAAAATAATTTTATAAAAATTATTTTCATATTTATTACATTATAATACAACTACGTTTATTTAAGATTGGTCAAAAATCTTTTTATTAATTATTTCTTTATTTATTAAATTATTAACAATTATTCTAATTTAATCATTAATCAATTATTAATCCCCAAATTAGGAACCCTAGCATACTTTAGACTAGAAAACTTAGACTTATTAAGTTTTCCCCAACACTTATTTATTACCTTGAAATAGGGTGATATTTGGAGATACACGAGCCACATTTATTTATATATCAAGGGTCTCCATTCTAGCACTAAGGTGAGTTTACATAGCCCCCTTTTCCATTCACTATTTTGGGGTGAAACATATTACAACATTCAATTTACAATTCAATCATAAGTGTCTATGTGTTATTCTATGTTGCATTATGTCTTAAACATTACTAGGGTAAGCACATTATTCTAGCATAATTATTAACATTGATCAGCCGATGATATACAATGATAGATCTATTGAACTGACAACCCCACCCGGATACGTGTACCTCCTACATAGGTAGCATGGGTGATTGTTATCGAACACATAACATAATCGAGTGAACCATATGCATATGGGAGGGACCACAGTATTCTAGTCTCAAGGGTTGATTATGCACTCAATTTACCTGATAGTTTTGTTTTCACATATGGACTAGACTAGCCATGACACTCGAATTGTACAACATTTTTATTCAAACCTATGTAATTCTCACCAACATTTTTGTTGACCCAAAAACATTTTCAAAATTAACATGTTTCAGGTAACAATGAAGTTGAAGTTTAGAGCATGCTTGAAGAGTTTTTATGAAGTTATTTGAAGTTACTTGCTTTATTTCATGATTGTACTAGATGTTTGAATTTTTAGACAATGTTTCATTTTGTTATTTTGTTATGAATAAAGTATTTAAAATTCCATAAATATCATGTGCTACTGAAACAATCATCAATACGTGACATCCCGATGTTTCCGCCATCAGTTGGGGTGTTACAAGTTACATCCCGAAGATGCTAACATCCTGAAATTTTTTTGTTTGACAGGTGCTTCCCTTGCCAAGTTTGCTACTCCTGTGAACGAGGCTTCTCTCTGGTGTGAAGTTATTTTCAAGTTACCTGAATCAGAAAGGACTTTTGGAGTGGAAGATAGTCATACCACCAGCCAAGCTTCTAAGATGTCTGGTGAGCATGTCATGTTACATCCCGAGGATGTTTATTATTTCATTCACTAACTCTGTTTTTATCTTAGCCTCAGCCAAGAAACCTGCTTCCTTTGATCTGGATGATATTGACAGCAAGGATGTCAAGGCAATCAAAGTTACCTCTCCTTCTTCCTCAAGCTCCAAGATGGCTACTCCTTCTACTAACCCTCCCAAGTCTAGGGCTGCTGCTGCTTCAAAGAAAAGGAAGGGGAGTACCGCTGTTGCCATTTCTCAGGAGGTCGTTCCCTTTAAGGGTTTGAGTTGTCAATAAATTCTGAGCAAGATCTCCTAATTCACCCTCCAGGTATGGTCTTATCCTGTGAATAGCACTGTTATGTTAGTAAGAAAAAGTTAGGTATACTCACCTTTTCTTCTCCTTGTTAGGGCCATGAGTATCTGTCAAAGTCTCTGGATATTGTTGTTCAAGAACTTCATGAGACACAGGCTAAGCTTGAAGACGTCCAGAAGTTTTCTCATGATAAGGGCAAATATCTTGAGAGCAAGCTGGCAGAGACTGAAGCAGAGCTGAAGAGAGTGAAGGCTGAGCATGCTAAGGCCATATTGGACCAGGAGAAGGAGGCACATGATCACAGGAATGGGCTCATCAAGTCTGCTAGTATTTTTGTCTTTCAGGCCAGGGTAAAGATGGCTCTCCAGGCCAAGGATCCAGGTTTTGATAAAAGCACCTGGGATGTCGAAGCCTGGAAGGAGAAGATTAAGTGTCTGGGTGGAAAAGAAGTGGTTTACGAGCCTGTTCTTGTTGCCCATCCCGAGGATGTGGCAAAAGATCCTGAGGATGCAGAGGCAAAGGCAGCTGAGGCCAGGATTGCTGAGGTGGTGAGGGATCTTCCAGTGGGCGATGAAGGATGTGTTGACTAGGCAGGAGCCCACTTTTTATTTGAACTTTTGTGGTAGTGGTTGGTAGAAAAATTTCAGACAATTTATTTTGGTATGTAATAATTTAGGATATTATAAGGTTTGGGGTGGAGGGATCTTGGTTTCAAGACGAAGCCCCAAATCTTTTATTTGACTCGGACCATAGATGTTGACCCCTGGTAGATGGGTCCTAGTTTTGGATGAAGCCAGGGGTTGACATCAAATTTTGATTATGATGCATTAATAATATATGGTAACAATCTTTTGACGCTATTAGCTTTGTGTTCTTCGGTATTCTGCAAACATTAGCAAACACTTAGGATATAAAAGAATGATTAAAAATAATACCTTTCGTATCTTCTTTGTTGAGTAATTCTCTTGATCTCGCCACATTCTTCATAAGTCTTTCTTATCGTCAGGATGGTCTTCCATCCTGAGGATGTCCCCAGTGTAATGTCTTCAGTATAGGCTTTAAGTCTATAATCCTTAGAGAGAATTGAATCTTAATAAGATCCTATAAAGTATAACTTTGTTATTATACTGGCGACAAGGCCATTGGTCTAACTGGGATCAAAACCCTTTTGAAATAATCATGGTGACAAGACCGTTATGTAATATATTGGGAATAACTGGCGACAAGGTCCTTAGGAATAACTGGCGACAAGGCCCTGGTGACTAGACCAAATACGAGAAAGAGACATTGAAAAATGTCTAAACCTTAAGTGCTCCATCGTATATCTCAAAGATAATGAAATTGTCAGCCACTTTTACATGGACGGGTCCCACCATCCCGAAAATATACATGGGCATCGTGCGCTCCAGGCTAGGGTTGCTAACCCAATGTGAAAGGTGAAAACCTTTAAACCTTAGGAAGGTGTCAGACACCTTAACGGAGGAGAGGGTGGCCAACCCCCTAGTCTTCTAAGCATTCCATCTTCGGGATGGACTATTTCTAGACCATGTTTAGTAAAAATATAATCGATCGAAATAGATAAAGGATAGGTACTTACATATGGAGATGATTCATCTCTATCAGCCTTCACCTTCATCCCACCTGTGATTCGGACCATGGTTTCTCTTCCAGAGAGATCAGTCACATGCATCCCTAGACATGGTAGTATTTTAAGTGAATTGCATTCCAAGCCCTTGGTAGAATCTCTCCTTCCATTGTTGATAACCAATATGCTCCTTTACCAGCTTCAGAATCGATCAAGTATGGATCTTCCCACTTGGGAGCTAGCTTACCATCACTTGGTTTTGTCGTGTTTTGGAAGGCTTTTCTTAACACCAAGTCTCCTTCTTGAAATCTTCTTATCCTGATATTCTTGTTGTAAGCTTTAGCAATCCTTTGTTGATATGCTGCCATTCTTACTTTAGCAGCATCCCTGAGTTCATCCATAGTTTCCAAATCCTGAAGTAATGCTTCGGAATTGGTAGTTGCATCCCGAAGATGTTTCCTTGCTGTAGGCATAACCATCTTTGTTGGCAGCATTGCTTCTGTTCCAAAGACCAAGGAAAAAGGTGTTTGACCAGTAGCATTCTTGGAGGTAGTCCTATCTGCCCAGAGTACAAAAGGAAGTTCTTCTGCCCATTTCCCTTTCTTTTCCCCAAGATTCTTCCTCAAATTGTTGACGATGATTTTGTTTGAAGATTCTGCTTATCCATTAGCTTGAGGATGGACTGGTGTTGAAGTCACCATCTTGATTCCCCAACTCTCACAAAAGTCAGTTGTTCTTTTGCTTATGAATTGAGAACCATTGTCACAAATAATCTCAGATGGTACTCCAAATCTTGTTAGGATATTCCTTTTGATGAATGAGACTACTTCTTTATCTCTGACTTGCACGAATGCTTCAGCTTCAATCCATTTTGAGAAATAGTCTGTGTAACACCCCAACCGATGGCGGAAACATCGGGATGTCACGTATTGATGATTGTTCAGTAGCTCATGGTAAATAATAAGTTTCAATAAATGATTTAAATAAATTACATACAATTGTTCTAAGAATTTGTACATCAAAATGAAAAATACTATCTACGCATCTTCAAGCATTAACTCTAATCTTCAAGCAAGCTATATCCTGAAACATGTTAAGTTTGAAAATATTTTGGGTCAACAAAAGTTGGTGAGAATTACATAGGTTTGAATAAAAAAAAATGTTGTACAATTCGAGTGTCATGGCAAGTCTAGTCCATATGTGAAAACAAAACCATCGGGTAAATCGAGTGCATAATCAAACCTTGTGACTAGAATATTGTGGTCCATCCCATACGCTCATGGTTCACTCGATTATGTTATAAATTCGATAACAATCACCCACGCTACCTATGTAGGAGGTACACGTATCCGGGTGGGATTGTCAGTCCAATAGATCTATCATTGTATACCGTCGGCTGATCAATGTTAATGATTATGCTAGAATAATGTGCTTACCCTAGTAATGTTTAAGACATAATGCAACATAGAATAACACATAGACACTTATGATTGAATTGTAAATTGAATGTTGTAACATGTTTCACCCCAAAATAGTGAAATGGAAAAGGGGCTATGTAAAACTCACCTTAGGTGCTTAATGAGTTCGTGAGTTTTCTTGAGCGTGCAAACACTTAGTAATAATGCCTTGGAAAACTCGGAACTAGCTAGAGGAGATAATGATGGATGAAAACTTTAGTATGTGGGAGATGAGATAATAATGTTTTTTTTATTGAATGTTATAAAGAGTTGAATGGTAGGCTATTGTATTTATAGTGTAGAAATTGTAGTTGTAATTAGGGACTACTTTGACTAGGCTAGAATTTAGGAACAACTTTGACTTGACTAGAAGACCATATTTACTAACACTTTGACTTGACTAGGAGACCATATTTACTAACACTTTGACTTGACTTGACTTGACTAAGAGACTACGTTTGACTTTTCAGGTTTGACTAAGGGACCTTGAAAGGGTTTAAGTTTAATTGGTTTTAATTAACATCACAAAACACCAAATGGTGTAGTGGTTTGTGTGGTGTGGTTAAGGTTTAGCCCGCCAGGGACTCGGGTTCGAATCCTGGCTCAGGCAAACATTTTTTTTAACATTTTTAAATCAGAATTTTTAATAAAATCCAATTTAATATTGATTATAAGTCATTATTTAAACAAAAAAAATTAATAAAATGGATGGGAAAGATAATGTAAACATGAATCGGATGAATAAACGAGGGAGTTCTATATATATATATATATATATATATATATATATATATATATATATAAAATTGTGTGATGTTACAGTCTCCCCTACTTTTAGGAACTTCGTCTCGAAGTTTATTAAAAACACAGGGTTGAGGATGATTAGGTAGAAATTAAGTCAACTGGGGTTTGGAAAATTTGGGTTAAGGCACGACATGAATTTATAGGTAATAGAATAATCTGTTTCGAATAATTTGGATAAAAGTTTTGATATGTGTGAGTTTTAAGGATTGGATTAGGTTCGTCTGAAATAGCAAGGAGAATAAGAATCTAGCAAAACACTAAACTTAAGTGTTAGGAAAGAAATGCATGAGTTGATTGACTATAGAAAGACTAAATGAACTACCATGTAACTAGAGTTTATAATTGATTATCTACCGAAAACCTTGATAGAATTCCACACTACCTTAACGTACCTGTAAATTCATGATTACGTTCCGGACCGCAATCACCAATTTACCTTACATTAGGGTTTTGTGTCCTTCTATGACTCTAAACACATATGTCAGTAATGCAAAATAACCTTGTGATTGAATCTTTGTATCAATGAGTCTAATAAATCTTTGTATCAAATTACATGTATGATGTATCCAAAAATGAGTCCAACTGTTGAGCAGGAAAAGACCTCTACCAGTCAGTGAGTAGGAACCTCTACCGATTGTTGAGCAGGTGCGATAGCCTCTACCAGTCGTTGAGCAGGCATGATGACCTCTACCAATCGTTGAACAGGTTTTTAGGTACTTTACTAACTGTTGAGCAAGTACTTCATCCTCTACCAGTTGTTTGATTAAGTGTAACAATTGTTTTTTATTTAACACATAAGTTGCAAGTTCGTAATATATACATGTAAGTAAGTTTGTAAATGCATCAAGTATAGCATGCGAGTTGTAATAGAGTTGTCCTAGACAAGATTAATGACTCTAGGTGTGTTTATAGCAAATAGTTTATATTCCATGCTTTCAAGTATCATGAATAATCAAATGTTCAAGTAGATAATCAAATCCTCATGTATAACTAATAATCAAGTTTGATGCAACGAACAATCAAGTTTTCAATAGTCTGATTATCATAGGGATCAAGTTCATGTTCCAAAAGGTGAAGAATATGAATTTAGTTCTTGAGAGGATGATGAAGAACTCAAAGCATCATCAAGGTTATGAAAGATAGTGAACGTGAAAATAGTTAATAAAGGGTTTATTTTATAGTAAGGAGATTATGTAGCAGTGTAAATCGTGGGGTTTGGATCAAAGGTTAGAATCTAGCGTATGAGAAAACATGATTGTGATAAATACCAAAAATTGTAAAAGTTCGAACAAGTTGAAAATAATTAGGTGGCAATGGAGATTAAATTTTGTTCATGAGGATGGAAAGATCTTATCATTTATCTTTTTAAAACTGGTTTCTTATATAAAACAAAAGTTGCTAAATAGTACAAACTAAGTGGCTTTAGATCAGAATATTTTAGTTTAGTCGAAGATTTTAAACACGACGTTAGGTTTTATAGATCAAGGTGACATTATATCAAAAATCCTTTGTTATGCTAATGAATAAACATTTGGATTTAGAAATTAAGTTTGAGGATATCTTATAACAAAAATATGTATTTTCCATGGTTTATAGGTGATGAAAATTTTGACAATATTAAGAAATCTTTAGTGTTGGGCTAGGGTCTACCCAGGTTATGAGGTTACAGTTTAGAAATATGTAACATGTTGAAAAATGAAATAATATGATTTGGGGAGGGTGTTGAAAACAATCAAACATGTGGCTAAGATGGTAAGATGAAATGTGATTGTGAAATCCATATATGATTGGGAAATGGGATTAATTTAAGCTGTAAAATTTTGAGATTTTAGAGCTTAGTTTTAAGGAAAGTGAGTGTAATCATTTATTCATTAAAACGAATAAACGAAAACGTTGACTTATCAAAGCTTCTACATTCTAATAACATAGTGAAGACATGCTTTAGCCTATAAGTGAACACTCATCCCGAGAATTCCCAGGTAGGCATCCGAGTCCCTCGTCTGATTGGGATTTATGCGCAATGCCAGTCCTAGACAGAAAACTCAGAATACAGGCGTTCACCCTTCCAGATTGCACGTGTTCGCTATTAGAATATAGAGCTTCGACGATATTTATAAGGTATTTCAGGTTAGGATCTGAGAATTTTGTTCTAGTTATGGAGAGCAAACATCTTGTAGGGACTAAATTAGGGATAAGAAGTACGATATTTGAATGTTGTAACATGTTTCACCCCAAAATAGTGAAATGGAAAAGGGGCTATGTAAAACTCACCTTAGGTGCTTAATGAGTTCGTGAGTTTTCTTGAGCGTGCAAACACTTAGTAATAATGCCTTGGAAAACTCGGAACTAGCTAGAGGAGATAATGATGGATGAAAACTTTAGTATGTGGGAGATGGGATAATAATGTTTTTTTTTAATGTTATAAAGAGTTGAATGGTAGGCTATTGTATTTATAGTGTAGAAATTGTAGTTGTAATTAGGGACTACTTTGACTAGGCTAGAATTTAGGAACAACTTTGACTTGACTAGAAGACCATATTTACTAACACTTTGACTTGACTAGGAGACCATATTTACTAACACTTTGACTTGACTTGACTTGACTAAGAGACTACGTTTGACTTTTCAGGTTTGACTAAGGGACCTTGAAAGGGTTTAAGTTTAATTGGTTTTAATTAACATCACAAAACACCAAATGGTGTAGTGGTTTGTGTGGTGTGGTTAAGGTTTAGCCCGCCAGGGACTCGGGTTCGAATCCTGGCTCAGGCAAACATTTTTTTAACATTTTTAAATCAGAATTTTTAATAAAATCCAATTTAATATTGATTATAAGTCATTATTTAAACAAAAAAAATAATAAAATGGATGGGAAAGATAATGTAAACATGAATCGGATGAATAAACGAGGGAGTTCTATATATATATAAAAAAAATTGTGTGATGTTACAGTCTGTCATTACCAGCATGAATACCTTTCCTCCAGGAGATTTGGGTAGCTTTCCTACTTTGTCCATCCCCCATTTCATGAAGGGCCATGGTGAAATAATAGGATGTAGTGGTTCAGCAGGCTGGTGAAGGATGTTGCTATGTCTTTGGCATGGATCACACTTTTGAGAATATAGCATGGCATCCTTCTTCATAGTAGTCCAATAGTATCCCGTCCTCAAAGTCTTCGAGTATAGAGATCTTCCTCCTGTATGATTTCCACAATCTCCTTCGTGGATGTCCTTGAGCACTTCATTTGCTTCATCCTTGTTGAGGCATCTCAAATATGGACCTGCAAGAGATTTTCTATACAAAATATTGTCTATAATCATAAACTTAGATACCTTTATCCTGAAAGCCTTTGGGTTTTCTCCATCAGGAATGACATCCTCTTGTAAATATTTTATAATAGGAGTCATCCATGATGAATCGTTTTGTGCCTGAGTGGCTAAAACAGTGATATCTCGGGATGGACCGTTTTATCCTCAGGACGTGCCAGGTTATCCTCAGGATGTACCTGGCTATCCTCAGGATGCCACTCTTTAATTGCTGGTTTCAGAATGTGAACGATGGGAATCTTGGACCCTTCTGGTAAATTAAGGGAGGATCCCAGGTTTGCTAAGGCATCAGCTTCAGCATTTTCTTCCCTAGGTACTTGTGTTAGTGAAAATTCTACAAAAGAAGTTGATAAATTTTTAACTTTTTCAAGATAAAGAGCTAACTTTTGACCCTTTACTACATAAGATCCATTAAAATGATTAGTAATCAACAACGAATCAACAAATACTTCTATATTAACAATATGCATGTCTTTAGCAAGTTGCAAACCAGCAATGAGGGCTTCATATTCTGCCTCATTATTGGTTGTCTGAAATGCACATCTAATAGCATGGGGTATTTTGTCCCCTTGTGGCAATTTTAGTAGTATTCCTAAACCTGTTCCTTTTGCATTTGAAGCACCATCAGTATATAAAATCCATTTTCCTAAGTTTTCATCTAATTGTTGTACTTCAGATTCTACTTCACTCAGGATGTCACTACTGAAATCAGTCACAAAATCTGCTAGAGCCTGAGATTTGATTGCATTTCTAGGCTCGTATACTAAGTCAAAGGCACTTAATTTTAGTGACCACTTAGCCATTCTACCTGACATTTCTGGTTTTCTAAGTACATTTTTAATGGGATAGTTAGTTTGTACGTGTATCCTATGTGTTTCAAAGTAATGCCTTAACTTAGTAGATGCCATTATCAAAGCTAAAACTAGTTTTTCGAGATGAGAATACCTAGTTTCGGCATCTAGTAGAGTTTTACTTACATAGTAGACATGATGCTGTTCTCCCTCGAAGTCTCTTACCAATACTTCACTTATAGCATTCCCAGAAACTGCAAGATATAGCTTCAGAGGTTCTCCATCCTCAGGCTTCATCAGGAGTGGAGCTGCTGCTAGATACTCTTTCAGCTTCTTTAATGCTTCCTCATGTCTCTGTCCCCAGTCGAATTTACTATTTTCCCCATGATATCATAGAATTCTTTACACTTATCTGAGGATTTCGAAATGAATCTGTTTAAGGCTGCTATCCTGCCTGTCAGCCTTTGTACATCCTTGATATTTTTGGGGATTTTAGATCAAGGATTGCCTTTATTTGTTCAGGGCTGGCTTCTATCCCTCTTTTGGTAACTAGATATCCCAAGAATTTTCCAACACCGACTCCAAAATGACACTTAGATGGGTTCAACTTCATATTATAGGCGTCCAGGATGTCAAATGCTTCCTTAAGATCTTGAAGATGATTCTCTACCTTTTTGGACTTGACCACCATGTCATCAATGTACACCTCCATCATGTCCCCAATCTTTTCTTTAAACATCATATTCACTAGCCTTTGGTAGGTTGCACCTGCATTTTTTAATTCAAATGGCATAGCTATATAACAGTATATACCTGATGGGGTCATGAATATTGTGTCCTCTTGATCATCTGGTTCCATTTGAATTTGTTGGAATCCTGAGGATGCAACCATGAATGTCAGCATTTCGTGTCCTGCTGTAGCATCCACCATTGAATCTATGTGTGTTAATGGGAATGGGTTTTTAGGACATGCTTTATTGAGGTCTGTATAGTCTACACACACTCTCCACTTCCAATTCTTCTTTTGAACCACCACCACGTTGGCAAGCCATCTTGGAAATTTTACTTCCGTTATCATCCTGGATTTAAGGAGTCTATCCACTTCTTCTTGTATGATGACATTTCGTTCCGGAGCAAACTTCCTTCTTTTCTGCTGAATGGGCTTGAAATTCTTATCAATCCCAAGTTTATGAGTAATGACATCCTTAGAGATGCCTGTCATATCTTCATGCTTCCATGCAAAAGTAGACATCCTGCATTTAAGAAATGATATTAGTGATTGTTCAATGTCATGAGGGATATTCTTACCAATTAGCACAGTGATATCCTTATTATTGTTATCAAGGCAAACAGCCTTTACATCCTGCTCAGGATGTGCCTTGACATCTTGAGGATGGCACTGTGCATCCTTCTGTAGTTGCTATGCTTGACGTGATGAAGCCTTCATAGATGTTGTATAACAGTCCTTGGCTTCTTGTTGATCACTATTTACTTTGTGACTCCCCAAGGTGTGGGTAACTTTATGCATTGGTGATATGTTGAAGGGACTACCTTCATGTCATGTATCCAAGGTCTCCCTAGGATGACATTGTAGCAGGATGGGGAATCTATCACACAGAATCTTTAGATAGAGTTCACTCCTTCCACATACACTGGTAGCTTTATGTCACCCACTATGCTCTTAGTTTCCCCACTGAAGCCCACTAAGACTGATGGTCTGGAAACTATTTCAGATTCCGGGATGTTCATTCTTTTGAGAGCTTCAAGCTGGATGATGTTCACTGAACTTTCTCCATCTACGAGAATCCTGCGAACAAAGTGGTTAGCAATATATAAAGTAATAACCAAACCGTCATGATGGGGGTCAAGAATGTTTTCTCGGTCCTCCTCCTCGAAGCTGATCATTTTAGAGGTCGTCAGGATGGTTGTCTTCGTTGGTCTTTCTCTTTTTTCAGACTTTGTTTCCATCGCATGTCTTTTGGCAGCTGAGTATGAGGTTCCACAAATGTCAAACCCTCCTGAAATGAAGTTAATAATACCAGCACCTTTAGGTGGGGATGCTGCTCTTTCTCGGATGTTGCTGCCATCCTGAGCTCTTGATTTCTTTTTGCCCAAGGGTTCTTTAAGGTGACCTTTGCTCAAGAGATAGGCTATCTCCTTTCTCAAGGCGATACAATCTTCAGTGATATGGTCAAAATCTTCGTGATAGGCACACCATTTGGACTTGTCCTTCCATCCTGCCTTATTCTTTTTTCTCGGCCATCTTGCTTTGTCCCCTAGATCCTTCATGGCATACATCAGTCCTGTTACATCCACAGAAAAACAATAATCTGATAATTTAGGGCAGTCATCCTCATCGTCGTCCTCTACCACATTGACCTTATTATTATCAGGCCTAGCATATGGCTTATGCTTATACGGTTCGTATGTGGGAGTGGACTTTCGATTGGGATGGTTATATTTTGAGGATGACTCTATCCTCTCTTGAATTTTCTTATCATCCTTAAGTCGGATGAAACTTAAAGCTCTGTTTCTGACTTCATCCAAGTTCCCGCATGGATTCATCACCAATTCTTGATAGAATGGTGAATCTCTTTGCAGCCCCATCTTGAATGCCTGTACTGCTGTTGTGACATCCAGGTTCAGGATGTCAAGTGCTTCCTTTCCAAACCTAGTAATGTACTCTCTTAGTGATTCTCCCTGTGGTTGAGTTACCCTGTATAGATCACTTGTCAAACGTTCGAACGTTCGACTACAAGAAAACTGATTATTAAACATGTTAATTAAATGTGCAAAAGAAGTAATAGAATAGGGTGGAACACTTAGGAGCCATTTCAAGGCTGGACCAGTGAGAGTTGAACCAAATCCCTTGCATAAACATGCTTCTTTCAGACTGGCAGGGATTGGATTTATTTCCATCCTTTCCCTATATTGAGCTACATGCTCCTCAGGAACTGTAGATCCATCATAGAGCTTCATGCTTGGAGTTTGAAAACGCTTTGGAATCTCTGCATCACATATGGGAGGTGCAAATCTTGACACCCTATGGCATGCTGAGGATACCTTAGGGATGGGTTGCACTATCCCTAGTACACTCGACACTATATCCTTAATCTTCTGAAGCTCCCTTGCTAGCTGAGGACTTATTCCTGTATCTTGCAAAGAAGCAACATCATTAGCAGTAAAAGTACTAGAACTTAAATTGTTACCGTTATTGTTATATCCTTGGGATGGCACAGGTGTATATCCTGTATCCCTGGTGGTTGCCATCCTGGGAGTAGTAGTTGTTTCTGGAGCAGAGAACCCAATACTCATGGGGATGAAATCTCCTTGATGTACCCCTCCAGAGATGCTAGAATTAAAATCTAACGCCCTGGGCTGCAATGGTATCCCCATGTCTTCACTTGGCCTTCTCGAGGATGATTTAAGAGCTTGTATCTCTCTTATCAACATCCGGTTTGTGTCTTGTTGTTGATGTATCGAATCTTTCATCAGTGCAAACATAGAAAGTAATTCATCATTCGATACAAAAACAGGAGGAGTAGATCCAGATGGTCTAGGTGGGATTTGGGAAGTAGAACTTCTTGGAAGTGTAGGTGGAGGTGGTAAGGCAGTATTTCTGGCAGAGGTTGTAGATGGCATGGATGTGGAAACAGGTTTTTGTGAAGAATTCATAGTTGTCAAATTTTGTAAAAAAGAATTAAATGAGAGAAAGTTTAACAAAGTTTTTTGTTAAAATAGCACCACTTGCCCCACGGTGGGCGCCAAATTGTTTTGGTAAAAAATTATCTAGTAAAAATAACTTTGTATTCCAAATTAGTTAAAGTGAGGTAGAGTGCTAAATGTGTGAAAATATGTTAAGGAATCAATTATATCTTGAAGATGGTATATCAGGATGCTAAAGAAGCAAAAATATGACAACTATGCTCGGGATGGTTTAGGTTAGTTTCGAGATGGACACTTATATCTTCGGGATGGAATTGTTTGTAATGAGCAAATAAAGTAGTAAACACGAAGAACAACACACGATCTACGAGGAAAGCCCTTGATCAGTTGTAGATCGCCGGCATAAAACCTCGGGAGGAGTCTAGGCCCATGCCTTGTTTGTTAATATTAATTTGGTAAAAAGATACAACTTTGGAAGAGTAAATGGACGAGTGTACTAAGATTACAATGATTGTGTGAGTGATTTCTATTCAGCTGAGTGTATGTGTGTAGCTATAGTGTGAGCAATGTGTGTCCTATACTCGTCCAATACCTCCATTTATATAGTACATGAAATTAACAAACAATCCCACGAAATCCGCTAAGTAGTTAAGGTCTTTGAAGTCTTGTGGACTATTTCAGGTGACCGTTGTGGGTGTTTCAGCTGATATGGACGTTGGATAACAGTTTCCATCTTTTTCGCCTAGCATTCATCACTTTGGCGGTTACACTTTGACTCATTCTTCAACTTTATACGCGTACAGCTCAAGCATCCTTGATATCTCTGATTTAGTAAGACTTTGTAGCCGTTGAAGGGGAGTTACAAGTCTTACTCATGCATTAATTACACCTGCAATAACATAAGTACAAGATAATTTGTTAGTTCATTCTCAGGATGTGCACATGCTGAAGTATTGTTACATCCTGAAGTCAGTCGAGTCCTTTGGCATCCTGAGGATGGTACATTAGGGATGTAGGGTAAAATCATCCTGAGGATTTTCACCACCAACAGTTATTACTCAAATAAATTTTACGTCACTACTAAAACTAAATTTAAATTACTACTAAAAAAATTATGCGTTACATTACTTGAAAAAATATTTATCGAACTCGAATAAACTACGTAACACATTCTAATTTCTAAACCCAAGTTTTTTAAATTCAAATAAAAACCCAACTACCCAAGTTTTTAAAACCCAAATAAAAACGCAACTCCCACCCCAAACCCATCAGATCCACCTATGACCCATACGGATGGCAACGGGTCGGGTATGAGTCGGGTTTGGCTAATACCATATCCATACTCGGTTATAAAATCTCATACCATACCCGTCTCATTACCCGCGGGTATCGGGTATACCTGTTGGTATTTGGATGTGTGTGTGTGTATATATATATATATATATATATATATATATTCTTTTATAGTCTTATGTTTTAAAAAATCTAGAATATATGAAATCGTAATAAGTAACATATATAACATCATCACCATAATAATCTTTGAAATATTTAAAATGTAAATATATATTATAGTATGAATTTTGAAAATTATTTTAACATTTCATAGCATCTATACATATAATATACCAAAGCCATTTTATGACATGACACTCAAAGAGGCATTCTCTTCCTTGAGTGTGCCATGTGTCATCCCATGTGGCATTGAGATATTTTAGGAAAAAAATAATTTAAAAACAAAATTGGATTTTTCACCCTCATGTTTCCTCCCATAATTTTTAAATGTTAATATCTTTAATATATGAGATTTTTTAAAGAAAAAAATTACACCAAATTAACGAGCGTTTTATGATCTTTCCAACGAGTACCATAGTGCTATATAAAAAACGGAGAAATTTTTTTGTGGGGTTTTGTTAATACAGGAAAAAAAAACACAAAGTGTTTAGGTAAATCATCAATCATGTATAGACAAGTTACTAATACATTGTTAATTTGTTTTAGGTTAGATATTAATGTTAGAGTTATACATTAGTCTATTTATATGTAAAATTGATGTATCATATTAAAATTTTCAACCCGGGACGCTCCCGGGGTATAATCTAGTATAAATATAAATAATAATGTTATTAGAATATATATTTTAGACAAAAAGTTTATTTTTCAAATAATGAATCTATTAAAATTAAACATTACTAAAAATAGTAAAGAAAAGATATATGTAAAACTTAAAAGTCTTCGGGTATATGTTTCGGGTAGACGGGTATTTAGTTTCGGGCAATCGGGTCGAGTATCACCTAATACCATACCCGTCCCATACCCGTGAAATTTTTTTTTTCAATACCAAACCTGTCTCTTACCCCGATACCTGTCCCAAATGCTTCGGGTATACCCACCAGGCTCGGGTTTTTTGCTATCCCTAGTGACCCAGCCAACCCTAAGACCCAAATAGCAAAAAGAAAAAAAAACACGAAGCCTCTGTTCTGTCCCTTGTCTTTCTGCAATCAGCACCCAAAACCCTACCTCAATTCCCAAAACCTAGCGCCTATGTCCTAACGGTCCTCCTCCCTGCTCCGCCGCTCCGGTCCTTTTCCCTCGACCCTGTGTTCTGTCCTCAGTCCTCCCTCGGCTACTGTTTGTGAGTATCCTTTTTTTATATTTCCTTTCCACGGAGGTTTTGTGGCTTTGTGTTGTGCAGTCCATTAACTTGGAATATACACGGTACCTATTTTGGAATATATAGTTTGATATTATTGTTTATTTGTTTAGTAATTTGTGTTTTGGAATTTGGAATATAAGCCAACAACAACTTTAACCTAACTACACCTGTTTCAACTGGTGGTGAACCCACAACCGACGGTGGGCTGGGTTCATCGCAGAAAAGTGACGCTGTTTTGGTAACTACCATTTTTAAATAACTCCATTTTTTTAGTGAATAGGTGGATGATTATTTTTGTGGAATGGTGAAGAAGGTTGTTTGTTATAAAGATGCGTTCTGATACGCTTTGGTAAATATACATTTATTAACAAAAGCAATTTTATACGTTTGTTTAATTTAAAGGGTTAATGGATTTAAATACTCTAAACTTTCACCATTTGGCCGGTAATACTCAAATTTAGGAATTAGTTTTTGTCAAAAAAATTATCAAATTTAGACGTAGACTCTAAACACCATAAATAAAATTCCTATGTTTTTATATTTTCCCAAAACCTAACGCCTAAGTCCTAACGGTTCTCCTCCCTGCTCCACAGCTCCGGTCCTTTTCCTTCGACCCTGTGTTCTGTCCTCAGGCCTCCCTCGGCTACTGTTTGTGAGTATCCTTTTTTATATATACTTTCCATGGAGGTTTTGTGCTTTGTAGTGTGCAGTCTATTAACTTGGAATATACACAGTACCTATTTTGGAATATATATAGTTTGATATTATTGTTTATTTGTTTAGTAATTTGTGTTTTAGAATTTGGAATATACACACTACCTAAATGATTATAATTTGTGATTTGGAATTTGGATGTTATAAATGATTATATTGTTTTTGATTAATTGATTAGGATTGCGACTTTTTTACGATTATAAATATGAAACAACGTTCGAATCCTAAGCTAGCTATCACCCTAATCAAATATGACATAAGAAGAGCATATCTTGTGAATAAGGCTTTTCAACCATGAGGTCATGTATTTAAATGGACACAATATGGTAGCGAACGGAGATGGTTCAACATAAAATGGTTTGAAAAGTATGAGTGGTTGGAGTTTAGCACTAAAAAAGAAAGAGCATATTGTTTATATTGTTATTTGTTTAGTAATAGTGTTGGTAATCAAGGTGGAAGAGATACTTTTACAAGTGGAGGCTTTTGTTATTGGGCTAAACCGAGGGCCTTTAAAGATCATGTTGGGTTACAAAATAGTTTACATAATAAGGCGAGGCAAATATGTCGGGTTTAAATCCTTGTGATTCGTTTTCTAAGTTTGACATACCTAAGATCCTAGCATTTTTTTAGATGTATCCGAATGATTTTAGTGAAGAGGATAGAGGGTGTCTTTCGGGCGATCTTACAGTATTTTATCACACATTAAAGGAAGATGATAAATTTGCAAAACTAAATGGAATGTGTGACCTTGGACCACCGCCTCCACCAAATCATCACGGGCGCGAGGCCAACTCGTGACGGCCATCGCAGAGAAAAGAAAAGAAAAGGGAATGTGATAGTGTGATGGAACTTGGACCACCCCATGTGTTTAATGATGAAATGTGATGGTGTGTGATGGAATGAGGTGACCCAATGAGATTGAGTGTGATGAAATTGTAACCATCCCACCCACCCACCCACCCTTAACGCCAAAACACCCTCCTTTTGCAGTTTTTTCTAAAGGCTTATTTCCTTTGTTTTCGTTAGTCCCCTACAAAAAGGATGCATTGGCTTTATATTTTTTGGTGGGGTCATGTTTACTTCTTTCAAACACATCATGTGCTCGTATAGTTAAGGCTCGCATATGTGATGGTCCAAGCACTTATTTTGTAAATGAAATTGTTAAAATTTTATTAAATTTAATATAACCTTTTTATTTTAGGAGAAACATAACATGGTGTGCTTGAATATTCAATAGAGAACATATTATGTTTCCATCAATTAAGGCAACATGTCATACACAATATAGAGGGTGTTTGGGATTGAGTTTCAAAACAACTACATGTTGCTTGTTAAGTTGTATAGATATGAAAATTACAATCTTGTACATCTCTCATCCTTTTTAAGTTAGTATAGATTAGCTTTTTCAATAAGCCAATAAGTTAATAAGCCGTTTGTGTGACCCAAAAGCACCTTTTGTTTTGGCTTTCGCTTTTAAGGGTGGAAAAGTTGTTTTTGAGAAGTTAGAAATCCTGGGTTTTGGAAAAAAATTACAAATTTACCACCCATACAACCAATATTCACAATAAGTTAAGCGAAACACTTAAAAAGCCAATCTATTGACTTTTTGACGTTTCTTATCCCAAAAGCTAATCCAAACACTTTTTTTAAAACTCTTTTTCAAAAAGTCAAAAGCAGATAAGCACTTCTGCCCAAAAGCACTTTTGCATTTCCAAACTCAATACCAAACACCCTCATAACAATAATTATAACCGATTATTTCTAATTTTGTTGTTTGCAACCGGTTAAACCATTTAGCTAATATAGTTCTTAAACAGGGTAATTGGGATTTCTACGTAACATAAACCCCAACCCCTTCCTTTATACCCAACGCACATACTGCATCCACAACTCTGACTTTCTCCTCCACGACACACTTCTGCTCGCTCATTCTTTTTCTTTTTTTTCTCAACAGACTCTCGAACACCAAACAAATACCAAATTGATTTCTAATTTGGCAAAATCATTTAAGGGTTGTACATGGACATGTAATTTGCGTTTGATAAATGAGTTTGAATATTGCGTTTTATGTGTGATAATATGTTTGGATCAACATACGTGTTTATTTGTACGTCTATGTGTTGTTCACATGTTACTGAGCCATAGATAGTCGTCAACTGGGGGAAGAAGAGAAGGAGAAGAGGTGTGACACATGTGATTCAACACTTCTTTAGGTATTATTTTGATCATGTTACAATAAATTATTTTCTTTAGGTATTCAAAATGCTATTTATTTTCCTAAATTATACATAATGTGCGCGCGCGCACACACACATATATATAGGATCCGGATTATTTGAGAACTCCTTTGAATTGTGAGAACTCGGGAACTCAATTTATAACCACACACTTATTTTAATAAAAAATGAATATGTTGTCCAGAATTAAACAACAATAAAATAATGAAGAAAATACTAATATACTTACACGGGGGTAAAAATCCCTTACACCGGTGTAATTTGGCGTAAATTAATGTATTTTTTATAAAAACATTTTACACCGGAGTTTACGTGTTTTTACACCAGTGTGCAATTTTTTTCCGCATTTTACGTCGAGTTCTCGCGAGTTCTCACAACTCATCGAGTTCTCAACGAATCCTAACCCTATATATATATATATATGTATGTATATGTATGTATATATAGTATAATGTTATATTGGAAACCCTTGTTATTGTGAAAACTCTGGAAACTCTAACTTCCCGAGCTTTTTTTATGAAAATTTCAGGGTATGTAATATACATGATTTTAAGCATTTTGAGCCAAAAAAATCAAAAAAGCGCCAAACACTTTAAAAAAATAAATAAATAAATAAGTTTTCAGGTAACACATTGTTAACACATGTTAATTTCGCTTAACATGTGTTAGTCGAAAACTTATTTATTTATTTTTTTTAAAAGTGTTTGGAGCTTTTTTGATTTTTTTTAGCTCAAAATGCTTAAAATCATGTATATTACATGCCCTAAAATTTTCAGGTCCTAAAAAGCTCGGAAAGTCAGAGTTTTCACTATAATAATGGTTCTCTTAGGATCCTAACCCTATATATATATATATATATATATATATATATATATATATATATATATATATATATATATATATATAGGTAGAGAATTTGGTAGGAAAATTGTTTTGTGTAGGAAGTATTTTCAACCATTAGATCAAATCTGATTAAATCTTTAGATGGAGGGCATTATAGACTTTTTGTCCATTTTTTTTAATTATTACAAACCCACTAAATTAGCAACTAACATCTAGATATTTATGAATATTAATCATCCTAAATTAACTAATTATTCATTATTTTTTTCATAAGAATCATAAGATATTCATATCAAATAAGTTGATCAATACCCAAAAGCTTGTTCGATTCTTCAAACATATAACCCATCTCTATCACTTGTTCGATTATTCAAGTCATGGCAGAAGGTTAACATCAGGAGTGTTTTATAATAACGTCAGGAGTATTTTATAATGAAAGAGAAACTGGTATGCATTAATAAGGAGTGTTTTATATTGAAACTAAACACTGTAGAAGTGTTTTAAAACAGTAGAAGTGTTTTAAAACTGATATGAGAGAGAAACTAGTGTGCATTAATTAAGGAATTATGGGAACGGTTTCAAAACTAATAGGAGAGAGAAATTGGTTTTCTCTAAATAAAGCACACACAATTACCATAGTGCCCTTAAATAAAACACTGATTGTACTATCTTGCCCTCAACTACTATAAACAATTAATTAAAAATTAAACACATATAGGTTTTTAATCTCAACCATCAATCTCAACATCTAATGGATCAAAACACTTCCTACCCTTCCTACAAAAAATATTTTTCCTACAGGAACCTTACCTTATATATATATATATATATATATATATATATATATATATATATCAAGTGGAGAGGTCTGTTAGGACAAAAAGGATTGGTGAAACCACTTTTGCAAACCTATGTCTAATTCACTTCTGTCAAATTATTCTAAGTATAGAACTACTGAAGAAAGAAGACCAAAACAGCTGAAGAAGGATTCTACAAGTACTGAAGAAGAAATACATCAGAAGTTCTGAAGTCTAAACCAAACAGTTCATTGAAGAACTACCGAAGACAAACTACTCATCAGTAGTTTGTCATTCATCAGCACTTGGTCAAGAATCTTTTCCACCGTCTTATGTTTCAGTAGTTTATTAGTTTATTATTACTTTTACTTTTTGTACAAGTTCCAAGATTGCAACTTGTTGCAACTTGCCTCTGAACTTGCTTTTTGGCAAGGTTCATGTATATGTAAAGTCTATAAATAGATGGGTTCATCCCTCTGTTTTAGACATTGATTTTTAATACAAGAAATCCTTCAAAGCTTATAATTGTTATTACCATTTCATTTACTGAGAATCTGTTTAAGTGTTCATTCTCATTCGTTGCTTAGATTCTCATTAAATACTTGTCTTTAGATTTATCAAACATCCAGGGGGAGTAATAACTCCTGTTGATAAGTGTAGCTTTAAACTCATATCATTCCGCTGTGCTATCACTGATTAAGAACCTGCTAAACACCTAAGTGTTCACTAGCAAGTTCATACAAAGAGCAATACTGATCCAACAATTGGTATCAGAGCACTGGTTTATCTGATCACATATCAATCTAACACATTGAGAATCAGACACAGGCTCTTATTGATATTCAATAAAGGATTATAAGCTCACTTTTATCAACATCCATCACTTTAAGAGATATTTGACAAATCAATACTCTTTAAAATGGATCCTCATAATACTGGTTCTGCCAATAAACCTGCTATGCTAGTAAGAAATGAATATAACATCTGGCAAAGGAGAATGGCACATACCTTATAACAGACCAACACAGGTTGCTGGAAATCTGTGATATATGGTCCTCATAAACCAGTAAATATCAATCTTGAAACTAAAGAAGAAATTCCAAAAGACCCAAAAGACTATACAGATGATGATTTCCTAAAACTTGAGCTTGATGCTAAAGCTTTCTCTATGTTGGCAATGGCACTCCCAAATGAGATCTACTCTGGCCTATTACATTGTGATAGTGCCAAAGAGCTTTAGGACTGCCTCAAAAAACAGTTTGGAGGAACTGAAGAGGTGATTGCCAACACCAGAGAAATCCTGGCTCAACAATATGAAACTTTTGCTCACATTAATGGGGAAACTTTAACACAACAATTTGAAAGATTCTCCTCATTAATATCTGAGCTAAAATTAAATGGTCAGACCTACACAACTGTATCTATGCTTCATAGATTTTTAAGGTCTTTACCTGAAAAATGGGAAACATACTCTATAGTCTTAAGATCTTCACCAGACTTTAGCTCCCTCACTCTTACAAAACTTCATGGGAGATTACTTACTTTTGAAAGAGAAATTGATCAAAAGAAAAAGTTACAAAGTTCTGGCAAAACTGCTGATGACTATCTACCAGGTAGTACAACACTATTGGGACAAGACTCACCAACTTGTTCAAATAGTTTTGGATCTTTTGATCATATTGACATAACTGCTGGGATCTCATCTGAAAGATCATTCCCAGGTTATGACAATAATGATTTTAGTCAAACTGCTGATAACATGTGTTTTATCATGGATGATTTAAAAAATTTCAGCAGTGATGACTTAGAAGAAATGGATATTCTACACCAACTGGCCATGTTAAGTTTAAAAACAAATAAATTTTACAAAAGGTCAGGAAGGAAGTTTCCAGGACTCAACAGTTCAACAAAAATTGGTTTTGACAAATCTAAACTTAGATGTCACAAGTGTCAAAAGTTGGGACACTTTGCTAGAGAGTGTAGAAGCTCTAGCTTTAACCAATCTCAGTCTGGAAATAATTTTAACCCCAATTATAACAGGAACAATGGAACACAAGGGAGTGCACATTTTGTACAGGCACAAGCTCCACAACACCAATATGTGCCACAAGTACAATATGTACAGATGCCTGCTCAACAGATGCAGAGCCAACAATAAATCCCTCCCTTTCCAGCTGCTCAACCACCTCCACAGACTCAGCAACCCTCACAACAAAGTTTATTTACTTCAGGGTATGTTGACTGGAGCAGTCTTCCTTTTGACACTACTGAGTGTAATCCTGATGCAGACAACAAGATGTTTGACATCAACAGGGGAGAGCCTGACAATGGCAGAAAGAACTTTGCCTTAATGGCATTTGAGGGATGCACCTCAAAATCTGCCTTGTCACAGGTATCTAAAGAATCTTTGACAAAACTTTGTTCAACTTCTTGCAAAGAATCTTTTGCTCTCATAAGAGAGACTAATGTGCACTTACAAGGTAAAGCAAATGACCTTGAGAGAAAATTCACTCAGATGAAATGTGATTTAGAAAGAAAACTTTCTGCAAAAACTAAAGAAGTTTCTAAATTAACTAACACTGCTATTGAAACCCAAGCACAAATTAAAATCATGATAAATGACTTAGGAAATGTCAGACAAGAGCTTGCTGACACCAAGGTCACTTGTGAAAAATGGGTTGAATCTTGTAAGGGGTACCAACTATTTCTAAACAAACAAAGTGCTTCAAATGTTAGGTTTGGCATAGGATACAATCACACTGAAACACCAACAGATTTTCCCCCCAAAACTATTGAAGATGGGAGAAAAATTGTTTCAGGTGAAACTTCTGAAGAGAAAGAATGCACATCTTTTCATGAAAACTTTCTAAAAACTCACAAAGAAAGTTCTTCAGAAGTACTGATTAATTCTGACATTAAGCCATCAGTAGTTTCAACTACATCAGGAGTTGAGAACCTGAAAACTACTGATGACCTAAAACCAATCAATACAGTCAGAAACTTGTCTTTGAAAGAAAAGACAAAAGAATGTGAAATTTGTGGTCTGTTCAACCACAAGACAGAATTTTGTAGATATAGAAAAGGTATTCAGTACAACAAGAAAACTCAACAACTGGTTGTGGGAAAACAAATCAGAAATGATTTTGTAAAAACTTTTTCTCCCAGGAAACAACAACCAGCAAAAACCTTTTCTCAGAAAAAGACAAAATCTCAACAAAGATCTTTTTCTCAAAATTTCTTACAGTAGTTAGACCTAAATCATCAGTAGTTTCACAAACTGCTGAGATTAAAGATCTCATGAACATGGTACAACTACTGATGACCAAAGTTGATGGTGGTCCTCAAAAGGATACCACCATTGCTCTTAATGAAAAATCCATTGCCAAAAAGACATGGATTCCTCAACTTGGTCAAGAACAAACTGTAAATGTTCTCAAGAGCAAACCCAAAGCCAAACTGGCTTGGGTTCCTAAATCTAACTAATTTGCTATCTTGTGCAGAGAGTTTCCAGAGGCTTAAATAGCATTTGGTATGTAGACAGTGGAGGCTCAATGCACATGACAGGATGCAGATACCTGATAAACAATTTTATCAGTCAAAGAGAAGGATCTATATCCTTTGGGAACAATGCTAAGGGATATGTGCTAGGACATGGCAATGTCTCCTCTGGCAAAATACAGTTTGACAAGGTCAATCTGGTTGAAAACCTTGAGTACAACTTGCTGAGTGTGTCACAAATGTGTGATAAAGGATATTCTTCCTTTTTCACAAAGACAGCATGCAAGATCATATCACCAGAAGGTCAGAAGTTGATAGAGAAGATCATTGAAGATCACACTTTGTTGATAGCCAAAAGATGTGGCAATGTCTATGCAGTGGACATTGAAAAAGACAAAGTACTGAACAACACTGCCTGTTTCTTCTCAAAGGCATCAACTTCAGAGACTAATCTCTGGCACAGGAGACTTGGCCATGTGAACTTTAAAACCATAAATAAAGTCACAAAAATGGGCTTGGTCAGAGGTCTACCCTTAAAAGTATACCAGTGTCAAGAACACTGTGTATCCTGTTTGAAGGGAAAGCAGCATAAGTCCTCCTATAAGTCTATTGAAGAATAAAAAACAACTGCATGTCTTCAACTACTCCATATGGACTTATTTGGGCCTGTAAAAATCATGAGCCTTGGTAAGAAGAAGTACTGCTTAGTCATCATTGATGACTATTCAAGATTTACATGGGTATTCTTCTTATCTTCTAAGGATGAGGCTGCTGAAATAATCAAGTTCTTCATTTTACAAGTAGAGAAACAATATTCTCTATCTGTCAAAGCCATTAGAAGTGACAATGGGACAGAGTTCAGGAACAAAACTCTGGATGAATTTTGCTTGTCTAAAGGGATTATTAGACAATACAGTGTTCCCAGAACTCCTGAACAAAATGGTGTAGTAGAAAGGAAGAACAGAACATTAATTGAAGGAGCAAGAACAATGTTAGCTGATTCAGGCCTACCATTGTATTTCTGGGCTGAAGCAGTTAACACTGCATGCTATGTTCAAAATAGAGTCCTTGTCAACAAAAGACACTCCAAAACTGCCTATGAAGTTCTTCATGACATAAAGCCCCTTATCTCCTTTTTCAGGGCTTTTGGATGTCAATGTTTCATTCTAAACATCAAAGACTCTATTTCAAAGTTTGCTGCCAAAGTTGATTCAGGTTACTTTCTTGGTTACTCTCCCACAAGAAAAGCCTACAAGGTTTTTAACTCAAGAACCAGGATAGTAGAAGAAACACTGAATGTCAAGTTCAATGAGTCAAAACACACTCTTATTCCAGCACATCCTGCTGAACTTTTTGACCTTGACAGCTTCCATTTTGGACCTGAAAAGACTGTTACTTCATCTAAACCTACTTATTATGCTGATCAAAGGTTTGATGATGAGGATCCAGCACCATGGACTCCTCAAACAGTCATTAAGTCAACTTCCAAACCATCAGAAGTTTCACAAACTTCTGATTCAACAACTGCTGATGTACAAACTCAAACATCTGCTTCAGCACCTAAAACTACTGAAGATACTGAAACTGCTGAACCAGACATTATAAACCTCAGTGGTTTGTTTGATGAAGTACAAGAGCCACCTACACCTGTCAGTGGTTTACAACAACTGATTGAACACAAAGATCATCCACTTGAACAAATCATGGGTGATATTGCATCAGGTGTTCTTACCAGAAACCAGCTTTCCAACTTTTGCTTCTTCTCAGCATTTATTTCTCAGTTGGAACCTAAAAAGTACCAAGAAGCCCTCAAAGACAACAACTGGGTACAAGCCATGCAAGATGAGTTGCTTTAATTAAAAAAACAACAGGTTTGGGAAATCTGTCCCTTACCACCAAACAAGCAACCAATTGGCACAAGATGGGTTTTTAGGAACAAACAAGATGAGGCTGGTATAATTATAAAGAACAAGGCAAGACTGGTAGTACAAGGTTACTCTCAAGAAGAAGGAATTGATTATGATGAAACCTTTGCTCCAGTTGCAAGGCTTGAAGCCATTAGGTTATTTCTGGCCTATGCCATTTCCAACAAAATAAAAGTTTACCAAATGGATGTTAAAAGTGCATTTTTGTATGGAAAAATAAAAGAGGAAGTGTATGTTTGTCAGCCACCTGGGTTTGAGGATCCTTCTCATCTTGAGTGGGTGTACAAACTAGAAAAAGCTCTTTATGGGCTCAAACAGGCTCCAAGGGCCTGGTATGAAACACTTTCTAATTTTCTACTAAAAAATAACTTCACAAGAGGCTCCATTGATAAAACTCTTTTCATAAAACATGTTGGAAATCATATCTTACTTGTTCAAATATATGTTGATGATATCATATTTGGTTCAACAAACACAAAACTGTGTGATGAATTTAAGAAACTCATGCAATCAAAATTTGAGATGAGTACAATGGGAGAACTGCAGTACTTTCTGGGACTGCAAATTAAACAACAAACAAATGGAACTTTTATACATCAATCAAAATATGTTAAAGAATTATTAAACAAATTTTCTTTACAAGACTGTAAATCATGTTCCACTCCTATGACACCAACCACACAAGTTGAACCAGATGATCAAGGAAAACAGGTTGATCAAACCATGTATAGATGTATGATAGGTTCCCTTTTATATCTAACTGCTTCTAGACCAGATATTATGTTTTCAACATGTGTCTGTGCTAGATATCAATCAGCACCTAGGGAATCACACCTCATTGCAGTCAAAAAAATCTTTAGATATCTGAAAGGAACTCCAACACTTGGAATTTGGTATCCTGGTTCAAGCAATACCAAGTTATCAGCTTTTTCAGATAGTGACTATGCAGGGTGTAAAATGTCAAGAAAATCAACATCTGGTGGTTGTCAATTCATAGGAAACTGTCTAGTGTCCTGGAAATCAAAGAAACAAACATCTGTTGCAACTTCAACTGCTGAAGCTGAATACATTGCAGCTGCAAGTTGTACATCACAGATACAATGGCTCCAGTATCAACTTCTTGATTATGGAATCAAAGAAACCAAGACACCATTGCTTGTAGACAGCAAATCTGCCATTAGCATCATTCAAAATCCTGTTCAGTTTTCAAAAACCAAACATATTGAAATCAGGTATCATTTCATAAGAGATTGCTATGAAAAAGGCAAGATTGAAGTGAAACATGTAGCAACAGCTAATCAAATAGCTGACATATTCACTAAACCCCTTGACACATCAACATTTCAGAAGTTAGTTTCCATGCTTGGGATGCTAAATTTGTAAGTGTTTATCTTTACTTTTCTGCACATATTTTTTATTTTTCACTTACATCTGTTTTCAAGTTGAAAACTTCTGAAAAACAAACAAGAGAGAAACTACTGATGAACAAAACATCAGTATGGGAATATTTTCTGAAAAGTGATTAACTTCTGATAAAACAACCTTCAGAAGTTATGAATAAAGTATTTATAAAGCATTCTCATCAGTTGTTCAAAACTACTGAAGAGAAAGTGGGAACTACTGATGAGAAAGTGGGAACTACTGATGAAACAATTCTTCATCAGCAGTTTAGTCAAAAGGGTAAATCAGACTTTTCCCACATCAGAAGTTTGACCTAGGCGGTTTATAACTTCTGATAAATACCTTTTCCAACACTTATCCATTCAAAAAGAAAAAATTCCCTCCTTCTCTCTCAAAAAGCTCTCAAACCCTGAACCTGCAAAAACACTGTTCGATCCAAACACACACAAACCACATGGCTCTAACTCTGAAACATGGACACAATCAAAGAGGTTACTTCGAAAAACATGAAGCCTGGTCCCAATACGATGAAATCATTGATTTAGTCGTTAAATCCCAATATTTCACCGCCCTCACCATCGACCCTCCAATCCATACTGAAACTCTAAATGAGTTTTGGGCAAACGCAGAGACGGTGACGGTGAACAACAAGGTGATCTCCCTCAATTCAACCATAAAAGGGAGAAGAATGGCAATCACACCGGCTATTTTGTCAATTAGGCTGGGATTGGATGATGTAAATGCCCCAGACCAATTTCCAAACTCTCAAATCATTTAACCATGACAGAGTGTGGTTACCAAGGTACTCTCTCACCCGCTACAATCTTTAAAAAATATTTTGAACCAAAGTATAAACTGCTTTTTCATTATATTATTATGTGTTTGAGTCCAAAAACTGGATCTTATGATCAGATGCCCTCAACTTTTCAACCAATTTTTCATTCCATAGTGAATGAAACAAAATTCAGGGCATCAGCACTTTTCTTTAATGAGTTGGTGTTACATCATCTCAATGCTAAAAAGAAGTTTTTGTTGTACCCAAGATTCATTATGCACTGCTTAATAAAAGAACTTGGAGAAGAGGTGCTTGTGGGTAAAACAACAATTTTAAATCCTTTATCCTCACAAGCATACTCAAGGCACAACAAACCGGCTGCCTGGCCAGAAGATGACCAAGGGGAACCAGAACCAGTCCCCGTGGAACCCTCATCTTCCAAACCTACACCCCCAAAGGCCAAGAAACCCAAGCAACAAAAACAAAAACCCACCAACCCAAAAAGAAAAGCAGTTCAGGAGGTTGAGATGCCTGAACTGACTGCTGTGCAATCTGCACTTGATAAAGATGTGACTGAAACATCCTCTCAGTCTCATCCATCTCAAATCCCAACAAGAGCACCAATCACTATACTTTTCAAAAGAAAAAGACTAAAGAAAACTATTCCTATTGACTCTTCTTTTGAAACTGCTGAACCCATTGACCAAACTACTGAACCAGCACCCCAAATTTCTGAACCTGATTTTGAAATAGCCAAACTTCTCTCTGGGCTAAAAGAGAAAGTCCCATCTAAACATGTCAGTCCCCAACAACCACATCAAATAGGGGACATAGCCTCAGAACTTGACATGGATGTGGACACTCAAAGTCCTAACCAAAGAGATGAGGATGAACCAGGGTCTCTAAGCCCAATCTTAGAAACTCTTGGTACTTTTGAGGCTGCTACTACTCATTTACCACCCAGTGGTGGATCTGAGGAAAGAAGCAACATAGCTAAGACCTCAACTGTGGCAACTACTGATGAAGGCTTAATGCCTGAGGTAGGAAATCCTCTGAACCAAGAAAAAGAGGTACATGAGACAACTGAGTTGGGCTCAGCTCATGATGTAACTGATACAGTCCTCATTGAGGATGTAATCAGGGAAACAGATGATTCCATTAACTTGGATGATGTTTCACAACACAAAACTACTGAATTGACGGCTACAAGTGAAGGTCCTGCACCTAGTGTATCTATGCTCAAGAAGCTAGTCACACCAGATCAGGTTAAAGTCCACTTAATCCCTGATTCCCCTAAAGTGGCATCTTCTGTACAACAAGAAGATCAACCAAAAACACACCCCTCAATACAAATGCCTACCCAATTCCCTGGGCAATCTAGCATAGACATGAACCAGCTATGCAGCCCAGATGGTCCCTTATATCACATGATGAACATCCTCATCAAAAATCACTTCCAAACCTACACAGCTAACTTGGAGCTGTCCATCAAGAACCAATTTGGAGTGATACAGACTAAGATGAACGATCTGTCCAACAAAATTGACTTCAACTCCAAACAGATTGCTTCTCATACAGGTCATTTCTCTCAACCCTCAAAACCTGATGAAGCCAAAAAGGGGGAGAAAACTAAGGAACCTATGGAGTCACTTGAAGCCAGGAAAAAGGCAAGAATGGCTATCCTAGAAAGAGATCAGAGAGACCAAGCCAGAAAAGAAAAACTGGCCCAACAGTTTGGTGTCTCCATTCAAGAAATAGAAGATTCTGAAAAACCTGTTGAATCCCAAGGCCACAATGAAGAAACCTCTGATGGTGAAAGTTCTGATGAAGACTCAGAAAATACTGAAGACAATCCTTCAGTAGTTGACAAACCTTCAGTAGTTGTCAACCCATCAGAAGTCAACACTTCCTACACTGAAACTACTGAACAGCCTTTCAGATCAACTGAACCTACTCAACCAACTCCTATTCCAAAGCCTACTACAATTACCACAATGACTGTACTAAACCCTTCTCCTCTATCAATGTCCAAAGAATTACTAGAGAAGAGTTTAATTGCAGCTGAAAGAAAAGCCAAGGAAGATGAGATCTGGAATGCTCTGGAAACAAGGGATGACTTAAGCCTAAATGAAAAACTACAGGCTTATGAAGCAGAACTTCAAAGGCAGGCTAACCTAGAAAGAATTGTTGAAGAAGACAAAAGACAACAACTGATGTCTTACATTACCAAGAACAGCAAGACCAAAGCCCATACATTAAAGGGACTCTCCATGGAAGAGCTGACAAGAAGAGCTCAACTTATTGCAGACAAACTTGCAACAAGTAAAGATGCAAAAGCCAAGAGAGCCCAGATGATTGAAGAGCTAGTAGCAAATGGTTATGGTTCAAAAGCCTCTGTGTCCAAATGGAAAGAAGAAAGAATAGTGGACACTAATAGAAAATACAAGGCTGCAAAGGCTGCAAATCCAGAGAAGTTTGAAACTGCTGAAGTATCAACTTCAGTAGTTAGAACTTCTGGTGTTTCAAGAAAACCTGCTACAAGGAAAAGAACAGAGGAAAATGTGAAGACTGATTTCAGGATGGTACTACTAGAAGGAAGTACAGTAGTTCATTCTGATTTCGACATTGAAGAGAAACCTCTGCTAACCCAATTCAGGGATCCTTCCACCTTTGCCTATCAAATTCAGAAGACCATTAAAGACAAACTGCACACTAAGGTGGTTACTGAGCATCACTTGCCAACCTTTCAACTACCTAATGTGATGCAACAAGAACAAGGAAGAGAATCCCACCTGAGAGTCACTGAAGTTGAAAACATCCAACACTCAGGAGCATCCCAGGGTACCACCATGGTTCCCTACACTTTAGACTTTGACAAGTCTAAAGTACCTATCATCAGATGGTCCTTTACTGATAACAACTCAGTACAAGTGACAAGAAGAGACCAAACAAGCAGAGCCTATAAGTCGATGAATGATCTGAAGAAGCTATCAACTCAAGACCTGCTTACAATCCAGCATCTAGAACCACAAAAAGGATGTCTCACTGATGAACAGCTGAACCAGTTGAAGAATTCCATGTTCAAAGGAATATGGAAGATTGTGAATGACAGAAGAAAACAATAAGGAATTAGAAAGGTTTTGGCTTTATCAATCCAGGGGGAGATTGTTAGGACAAAAAGGATTGGTGAAACCACTTTTGCAAACCTATGTCTAATTCACTTCTGTCAAATTATTCTAAGTATAGAACTACTGAAGAAAGAAGACCAAAACAGCTGAAGAAGGATTCTACAAGTACTGAAGAAGAAATACATCAGAAGTTCTGAAGTCCAAACCAGACAGTTCACTGAAGAACTACTGAAGACAAACTACTCATCAGTAGTTTGTCATTCATCAGCACTTGTTCAAGAATCTTTTCCACCGTCTTATGTTTCAGTAGTTTATTAGTTTATTATTACTTTTACTTTTTGTACAAGTTCCAAGATTGCAACTTGTTGCAACTTACCTCTGAACTTGCTTTTTGGCAAGGTTCATGTATATGTAAAGTCTATAAATAGATGGGTTCATCCCTCTGTTTTAGACATTGATTTTTAATACAAGAAATCCTTCAAAGCTTATCATTGTTATTACCATTTCATTTACTGAGAATCTGTTTAAGTGTTCACTCTCATTCATTGCTTAGATTCTCATTAAATACTTGTCTTTAGATTTATCAAACATCCAGGGGGAGTAATAACTCCTGTTGATAAGTGTAGCTTTAAACTCATATCATTCCGCTGTGCTATCACTGATTAAGAACCTGCTAAACACCTAAGTGTTCACTAGCAAGTTCATACAAAGAGCAATACTAATCCAACAAGGTCAAATGAGAAGAACAAATAATTTAAGAAGAAAAAGAACAAATTTAAACCAATAGAAATTCTCCATATAATAATTGTATTTAATGTTACATAAATGATTATTTTTTTGTAACCCCCCTAAGCTAGTTAAATTAATGAAACTCATAATTAAATTTCAAAATATATTCTTTCATATTAATCCTACTTTACAGTGAAGGATAATTTCGATATATGTAAGACAAATGTAGGTGGAATTTCTATATGTATAGAATTAACGTATGATAATCTTGATATGTGTAGGATAAACGTGTGATAATTTCGATATGTGTAGGACAAAATTTGATAATGTGTAGGATAAAGTGTTAATGACTAATTAATTACAAAGATAATAATTAATATAATAAAAGTTAAAGTATTTAATCTTTCATTTCTTCTTTTTGTTCTCACAATAAGTTTCTTCTCATTTCTCATTTGATCATCCCCTATATATCAAAGCTAATAATATTTATTATGAAAATGTTTTGGTCACTAGAGAACTATAAGTTTGAGTAGTCTATGTCAATGAAACCACAAAGTTTGATCATTAGGAGACGTGAACCGTACGTGAACGGTGGGCTGGTGACACCCCCACCACCCTATCCCCATGGGCCAAGACCACTTGAGACATGACCCGATATTACTAGACACTTGCACGATTCAATCTCATCCATATACAAAATGGTCCAATATTTCCAAACAATCATATGTAACTTTATAAATATTGTATTTACCATTTTTTTACAAACAAAAAGTTTTAGAATATGTTTCTACAAGAAGGACGAATTTTGAAGAAAAAAAAAACATATAGATAGTGTTGATTCTTCGGAGTTTTAGAAAATTAAGGGCTTTCTTTCGTTAGATTTTAGAGATTACGAGTTAATAATTATGATTATTGTTTATAAATGAAGGGAACAAATTAGGCAATTTCCTGTATTCTAAATGTGTTATCTTTGGAGGGGCCATGTTTGATTCTGATGGTCTCCCGGTTTTCTATTACCGTGCATTTACTCCATAGAGACTTGTCTCTTGAAGATGGTGCAACATCTATCAAGTGGCAGGTGGCGGGAAATTTTCCGGGTGGAAGCCTTAGTGCCCCTTATGCGCAGCCTCGACTCGCTTGTGGGCCGGCCACTCTCGCGTCAGCGTGGACCCGGTTAAGACAACATAGTCTGACCATTGTAGAGTGGCTAGGGGATCCTCTTCTGGGAGGTTGTGATGAACTCTGCCACAACATAAAAAATCACCTTCCAAAAAAAATGTATTATCTTTGACATCAAATTACTCTTTCAACAACATAGGATGTTGGCGTCTGTTTTGCTTATAATGTTGTGGGTGTGAACTTGGTATAAGATGTGATAATGAGGTGGCAACGAGAGATGAAGAATTTGATGGTGGAAGCGGGATGGTCGTTTAGCAACAAAGAAGATGCGGGATGATGAGGATACTAAAGAATGATCGAAACCTAATGTGGCATGGTGTGTACCCCTGGAACCCCCCCCCCCCCCCCCCCCAATTCCAAGCATTTTCTCCCTAGTCTAGATCCCTGGCCTAGCTATACTTATGTCTAGGGGTGGACCTTGCTTGAAGCTCGGTGTGGCGTCCGTTGCTACTCAACTTCACTCATGTAGTGGAAAATTTGTTTTTTTACGATATTTGGAAAACGTTACTACTAAAATGAAAAAAAATGAAAAACGTTATTACTGAAATTAATTTCTAGATCCGCCACTGCTTATGTCACCAGTTTGTTCACTTAGACCAGGTGTAATCATTCGTTAATGAGGTGCTAAAGGGCAAAATTAGCGCCCGGTTCACATTGTAACACCGCCCCCTTCCCCCTAGTTAAAGGGGCGCTAACCGTCCCAAGCGAAATTTTTCGCGTAGGTTAAAATTTGTTTGGGCCAATCATGGCTTGCCACGTGGCAGGTCTTTAAATAATAAAAAAGGTAACAGGTCTTTAAATAAAAAAAAAGGTAACGGTCAAATTTTTTAACAAGTAGAATTATAGCCGTCGGGCATTTAAAAAAAAATTATTAACCTCCACTATATAATAAAACCTTCACCCTATTTCATATTCCACTACAAATTTCACCCACCTTCACCAAATTTTTTATATGATCCCACAATTTTTTTAAACCATCGATAAAAAAAATGCAGCCATTCCGTCAACCTTTCGGTGTTCAATCTCTAAACTCAATATTTAATGTTGTTTAACAATTTAAGATCAGAACCAAATAACTCTTTTGTTATCATGAAAAATGTTCAAAATTAAACTTTTACTTGAGGGCTGAGGCTATAAGAAACAAACAATACCACTACTCATGCCTGTAGACATAAACGTTATATATAAATAACTACTTAAAACATGTAAAAAAGGTTTTCTTTTCAGTTTCAGAAACTTTATTAATATAAAGTTTAGTGACTGGTTTACTTTTAACCGAAAGATTTTTTTTTGTGTGTCATCTCATTTCATTTTTATGTGTCATCTCAAAGATGAAAAGAAAAATATTCGTTTTTGTATGTTTATTTAAATTAACTTGAAAAAAACGGCATTATCATTACTTGTTATAATATTTAATTTTTGTTTAGTAAACTTTGTTTTTGCACAATAAGTGATAATTCATAAGTTAGGTTTTTCCTCTTATTAAGAGTTAACAAGATTATCAAGAGTTTATTAATTCGTTTTTAATTGTTTTTCGTCTAACCACTATCTTGAATTAATTTTCACAGTTGAAAATAATAAAAAAAAGTACAAAAATTGAATAGTTGTAAGTTTAAATTTTACGATAGAAATAATATAATTGTTGTTAGACCAAAAGACATCGATTCTTATTTCTATTTCATGTCAATTTTTGTTGCTTTCTTTGATAAAGACCAACACTTGTTTTTTTCCTTCTAAAGGCGCCAACCAGAAGACCATTATGTTATTTTCGGTTTAAATTTCACAATTATAATTTTCGTTCAAGACGTGCTTAATTAACTAAAACTAAATTAAAAATTGACTGCATACCATCTTTTATTCATTGGATAGAAGTTTAATTCAATTTTTTTTTAAATGTGCTTTCTTTTGGTAAACATGATAAAAAAAAAACCTTACAGAAAAAGATGATTAAAAATAGGAATAAAATCAGTACAGATACCGTATCAAATTAGTACCATATAGCTTAGTATGATACCAAAATTTAGCTTAATCGCCAAAACTGAATATTGTAAAGTATATGTTCGGTTGTTACCAATATTATAGTTGAGCTAAACTCAAAATTGAAATATGTACCGAATACGTTTGGTCGTTACTGATGGTACAGTCAGTATTTAGTCTAAAATGTCTCATACCTAATATGTTTTAAATTTTGAAAAATAGGTTATTGTTTAGAGACCTTTTTTTTATATTATGAATTACATTCGACCACAAATTAATTTTGGGGAAAAAAATCAGTAATTCTTTTGACTAGCTAACATATATTCTTTTATATTTTTATACACTTTTCTATTACGAGACTCGGACCTTCGATATAATATTACACCGAGATACCTTTACATCACAATTTTTTTTTTTTTTTTTCGTTGTTAAAGTCTTAAAACTTTCTTTTCGCCAGAGTTCATATGACTTGGAACATAAATTGATTGTGCTAAGCCCGCTAGAGTACAAGCCTTTTGTTTAGTAGTCGTGAATGTTAGTAACCAAATATCGTATATCTTCCATTTGACGATACTCAACTTTAAAATTTACAAAAAGGTTAATAGTCATGGAAGAATATTAAAACTTAATTAGTGTTCTTGTATTTTGCAATAAGAAATTATGTTCTTTTTAATATTAAAATTAGGATATTTTATGATTATGAATTATGTTGTATTGCTTATTAATTTAAAGGCTGGTCCATGCTTTATTGCTTTGAACCCTGATGCGAATGCAACTAGTCTCAAGCCAATAAGCCCTACCATGTGTCGTCTCAACTTTAAAACTTGTTCACGTGATTTTCTCTCATTCTTTACATTTAAAATCAACAAATCATCATGTCTTCATCTTCATATTTTCATTCTCTTAAGTCTTAAGAGATTGTTCCAACATTAAAAACTGTAGCAAGTTTATTTACTTATTCTCAAAAGATCATATCAAGTTTTTGTTTGATGATTTTATCCTTGTTATTATTTATTTTTGTCGAGAAAAAATATTTTAGAAGCCAATGAGTTAATATAGCTGGTATGGTGTATTGTAGTGAGAAGTGAAATGATAAATCTATACTACATTATAAAGAAATAAAGGTGGCTATAATAGTAATTTCCAATGATTTTTTAGATGACATATGAAAGTTCCTTACTTCACACTCAAATGTCATAAAAATTCTTTCAATATTATCCCTATTTACTAAAGCAACTTGTATATTTTTGTGATATTGAATGAAATGGTTGAATGCTATATAATTAATGTGTAAAATAGCTTTTAATTAGTGTGTAAAATAATGCTATATAACTTTTCTTTTATTGTCAAATATTTAAATATGTATATACACACATAAATCGTTTTGACCTGCTTCCTAACCCGACCGATCAGACTTAATTGGGAATTAAGTAAATCATTATTCAGTCATTTCTTGTTTCAATAATAACTAAAAACTTTTGTGAATATTTATTGCAAACCGATAAGAAGTTATAACAATTTCTTTTTGTGTGTGCTTCCAAGTTGGTTGATGTCTTTGTGATTATTTTAGCAGAGTTGCCGCCACCCGTATACAAAAAAAATCATTAAACATAGGCATCACGTGTGTCTTATTAGATTGATATAATTTGTAGTTTCATGAATTAATGTATTTACTTTTATTCATAAACTTTAAAGCAAAAAAATTATCAACATACATGATATCATCATATAAAACATTGTTTTTTGGTTCATTAAAGGTGATTAGGATGGTCTTAAATTGTTTTATGTAAATCAGCATGGTCTTGGCATTATATAATTGTTCTATGGACGTTGATGGGTATTTTGGTTTTAAATGTTAACTACAATTTTGAGTTGCAATAAACTAAACCGGATATGTTGGGAGGGCAACTAGGTTGCAACGACAACTTTTAGCAATTTCACTATTGACAACTTTTAGCAATTTGGCGCTATTCAATAACTTTGTTTTAACTCTACATGTGGCCATTCTAAAATAAAAGGTTAGATTTAGGCCGTTTAAATTATGTGATTTGTGAAGATTTGTCATGCATACAATATTAAGTAGTTTATATTTTTAATAATAATTTTTTATTTAAGTGAGACATGTAAG
Organism: Ambrosia trifida; assembly: GCA_028751855.1. Taxonomy (NCBI): domain Eukaryota; kingdom Viridiplantae; phylum Streptophyta; class Magnoliopsida; order Asterales; family Asteraceae; genus Ambrosia; species Ambrosia trifida. The sequence goes on from CM054131.1 coordinate 27,721,995, forward strand.
GCTTATGACATAGGGGGTGTTTGGGATTGATTATTCAAAACAGATTATGCGTTTTGGAAAAGCAGGGGTGGAGCTGCTTATAGATTATTGCGTTTTGGTAGCTTAAAAAACTGATTATCTGCGTTTTCAAAACACAATCCAAACACTAAAAACTGATTATCTGCGTTTTCAAAACGCAATAATCTAATAATCAGATTCAAAACGCAATCCCAAACACCCTCATAGACTAAAGTGATGCAACTAATTAATTTTAAACTTACTAATTTCCAACATGTAATGAATATGTTGCAAATGATGGTAGTAAAGTTTGGATATTGTGAGGTTTATTCATAAGGAACAAAACATATTGAGTGTCCTGCATCATCATCGTCTTTCAGTTGTGTTCTTTGTTTCCATGTCAAGTCTGATTGGATTTTTTTTGCTAGGTTGGTGTACTTTTGAAAAATGTTGCTATTCAGATGGGTGAATATGTTGAGAATGTTAGTTATGAATAAATATTAATGGAATTCGTAAGATGGTAGGGGTTCTTTTGCATGTACACACACTAAACTTTGTTTATTCATATGCATGTGCTCATATGAGATAGATAAAATACAAACAACTACAAAGGACTATTATAAGTTTCTTTAACATCCACTGGTATCAAAATTAACACATATAGTATATATGTATTCATCCATTAAATTAATTTGATTCTAAAGATACTGGTTTAGTTTGGATATAAATTTTGTATGTTGTTAAAGCAATTTGAATCAAAGATCACTTGAACTAATATATAAAATCACTTGCGTTCAATTTGGCCCTCTATACATAAACGATTTCAGTCATTCATATTTCAATTCTATGTACCACGGCAACGCGCGAGTATTCCTTATTGGATTATAAGCTAGATATATTTATATGTATTAGTATGTATGTGTATATGTATATGGGTCGAAATGGATCAAGTAAAGGTTGCAACTTATCTACAATATGGGTCAAGAAGAACAAGATCAGAAGGCTACATACGGGTCAACAATAACCAGATCAAAAGAATGAAGCGGCAAACAGAAAGGAATGAACATATTAAATGGGTCAAACATCTTTGAAAAGACTAATATGCCCTTGGAACTAAAACGGTTGAAGGCAGTTATCTTTGGCGCCCAAAGTAGTGAACCGGTGGGATCAACCAACACAACCAACCAACCAACATGTCTATTCATAATGTATATATAGGACTTGTATATGTCAAATGTTAGTTACCAAGATTGTTCCGATTAAGATCAATCCATTAATAAGAAATACTTGTTCATACATTCGGTTATTTTGTTTGTTCATCATTTGTTTATTGTTTGATCACTCTTAATCTATACAAATCAGTGCATATAGTATCATTTTCCACTGCTGTATCGATTTTTTATTCCAACAAACTAGCATCAGAGTTACGGTAATCAGAAGAAGGATCAAGAACGCGATTGAATCAGATTGGAAAGAAAAACAGAATGTATACAAACATCATCTTGAAGCGGATCGAAAAAAAAAGAAGAAGAAAAACAGAGTCACGCGATTAAAGATCAGAAACAGATTTGTTTTCGTTTTGAATCCAGAAGATATTCAATCTATTGAAAGAAATCCAGCGAAAAATCGAAGAACATACATCTAAAGGATCATCGAAGAAACAAAGTAATGGAATTATTCATCGGAGACGACATCGAAGACGGTTGGAAAAACAGAGAATCGGAAGAGAAGAAGTCGGAATATATACACTATAATCCAAAGATTCACAACGAACATCAATATCCGGTCTTAGAATTGAACAGGAGAAGAAGGAACTATCCGGCCAAGAATTGTGTTTTCCGACCGATACACCGGAATTCCAAACAAGAATCAAACAAAGAATTTATTTGACAAAACGGTTACAAGAATCCTTCCCATCCTTTTACATTTAAGAATAATCGAATACATAAGAAAATTTAATCAAAACACGATTTTGATAAACGGTTACGGTTCCCCTGTTCTTCATCGCAAGAACATACAGATTCCCACAAAATTTTCTTTTAAGAATATTAATTCCAAAACGTTTTCAATCAAGGTGTTTAATCCGAACATCAAAAGAAAGAAATGTTTTTTCATCGGTTAAAATAGATTTAAAGAATCAAAACAGAATTTTTTTTAAGATTACCGGGAACAAAAGAAAAAAAATGAAACCGTATTCGATTTACAGGAAAGATTAAAAGATTTAATAAGGAATCAAACCAAAGTTTTTTGTGGAACAAAATTAATGTTGTTGTTCCATCCTATCCAATCAAAACAAAAGAAAGAAAGTGTAATTTGATTTTGGGTAGTGAAAGAAAAAATATTGACTTTTAAAAGTCAAATACGAAGAACAACAACAAAGAGGCGCTGGCTATTTTTTTGCCGACACTATATACGAACAACACAGAAGAACGAAGCATTGTTTTGTTATATATATAAAAAAAAAAGAGTTATCAAGAATTTAGATGGATCACTATTGAAGACGACACAAGTTCATGATGACATCAAATAGCAATAGTATTCTACAGATTCAAATTCCAAAATTAAATGGAGATAACTATTTCTCTTGGAGCATTCAAATGAAGGTCTTATTTGAAATGGAAGACTTATGGAACATTGTAGAAGATGGAATTCAAGAACCCGTTGAAAGTGCCTCATTAACAGATCAACAAAGAGAAGAATTAAAAGAAAAAGGAAGAAATGACAAGAAGGCACTACTCTACATGTATAGAACCGTAGAAGAAGTAATATTTGAAAGAATCTCAATTGCAACATCATCAAAGAATGCATGGGATATGCTCTACAAGTCTTATCGCGAAGAAGAAAAGGTAAAACGGGTTAAACTACAAACCTTACGTAGTGAATTTGATAACCTTAAAATGAAAGAAGACGAAACCGTTGAAGAATTCTATAATCGTGTGATCAAATTGTGGAACCAAATTCGTTTAAATGGGGAAATCATTGAAGATAAAAGGGTTGTTGAGAAAATTTTACGTAGTCTAACAAGAGAATTCGAGAATATTGTTGTGGCTATAGAAGAAACAAAGGATATCTCTGTTTTACCATTGGAAAGCCTATTAGGCTCTCTTAAAGCTCATGAATTACGTATGAAACATAATGATACTTCTACATATGAAAAAACCCTTCTTCAATCAACAAGCAAAGAAGATGCACATGACAAAGGCAATGGTTTTGACGAAAAACATAGAGAAAGAAAAGGAAATCATACGTATATATTCAATGTTACCATTGCCATAAATATGGACACACGAGTAAAGTATGCAGAAAGAGAATTAAAGAAGAAAGAAAAAGGAAGAGTCAATCCCTTCATGTAAAATAAAAGGAAGATGGAATTACATGATGACTAAGCTAACAGACCCCATAGATGTCACAGAAGAAAAACTCCTATGGATGGTACAGGTCCCATGGATGGTACAGGAAAAACAACTCCCATGGATGACACAGAGATAGCATCATATGACTAGAAATTGACGAGAAGCAAGCAACAAATATCATCATCAAGAGACAAGATACAAGTTCTCCCAATCTAGCTTAAGGGAGGGTATTGGATTATAAGCTAGATATATTTATATGTATTATTAGTATGTATGTGTATATATATGGGTCGAAATGGATCAAGTAAAGGCTGCAACTTATCTACAATATGGGTAAAGAAGAACAAGATCAGAAAGCTACATACGAGTCAACAATAACCGGATCAAAAGAATGAAGCTGCAAACAGAAAGGAAGGAACATATTAAATGGGTCAAACATCTTTGAAAAGACTAATATACCGTTGGAACAAAAACGGTTGAAGGCAGTTATCTTTGGCGCCCAAATAGTGAACCGGTGGGATCAACCAACACAACCAACCAACCAACATGTCTATTCATAATGTATATATAGGACTTGTATATGTCTAATGTTAGTTACCAAAATTGTTCCGATTAAGATCAATCCATTAATAAGAAATAGTTGTTCATACATTCAGTTATTTTGTTTGTTCATCATTTGTTTATTGTTTGATCACTCTTAATCTATACAAATCAGTGCATATAGTATCATTCCTACTAGTGAGTTTTAATATGTATAACTGATACAGTGATATGGGTCTTTTTCTACCTAAATTCTGTCTCATTAAAAATTATTTTTATTTATTATCTAATTGCTGATTTTAAAATGAAAATTATTGATCTGCAATTGATGTTTGTAATTTATATAATGATATTTCAGTGTCGTATTGTGAAGACAACGATAGTGTCCTTTTGTCCCTGTTGGTGGTTATCCGGTTGGTATTCTTTATTTTATTTTTTTATTATTTTTTTAAGAAACAGTTTATATTATTTAAAATTTAGCACATAATTGAAAACCTATTTCCATTTTGATATATATTCGTTGTATTATCTCTACTACCTTATTAAGGAGGAGTGATAGGTAAGAAGGTAATTTTACACAATTTTTAAGATGGGAGTTGAAGAGTCCCTTCACAAATTTCTAATATTTGGTCATTTTGTTCCCTTTATGCCCTTATGTACAACCTATAATGCTCATTGTATATATGTGTAATGCATACTTCATATCCATTTCAACATGTAACCCCAACACCTAATTAAACCCCAATTCAATTTCAATAAAACCCAAGCTTTTCATTAAATCCTTCTACACATCTATTTAATAATAACAAGCAATGTTTGTGATGGTTCTATTAGGCTTTGTTAGAGCTTATAAACATTGTAGTAATTGGACATTTTTGTCTTTTTTTTTTGTTTGTTGAATTGTATAACTCTTTAAAGCATGATGTCTAACCTCATATAATATATGTATTTTTTGCCAATAATTCTATCTCCTTCTCTCTGTATATTACAACTAATTAAAAGAAAACTTAATATCCTGATTTATATATATCAAATACTTTTAATTTAAAATTACCATTTGGGTAAAAAAATTATTTTTTAACTTGGGTTACCTTTACGTACTTAGTCACGTTTAAAAACCGCCGCAACGCGCGGGGTAATTTACTAGTTATTTATAATGCATGAGTGAAGGGTAGTTTAAGATACCCAAAAATTAAAAACTTTATTTTTATTAATAACCCCTAAAATGAGGGTAAAATAGTCAATCAAACACTTTTACATTTTGATACATCATTTTAGTTACACTTTAATCCCTTAAAATTACTCAATTTTTACTTATTTAAATTATAGTTAAACTTCTTTTCTTTATATTAAGCAAACTATCTTTCATGATTTTTAAATGGTCATATGTTTTTCATATGCTAATACTTTTATTAAAAATAAATAAATCATAATAGTGAGCGTTTTATTATCTTTAATTTGAGTATATTATTGCTATTTTTTATTTGTATTTTTTATGTGGTACGTGATTAACAATATCTAGAAGTGACCAATAACTAAACCCTTCACCGAAGCTAAACAAAAAAACAGACAAAACCTGAACCAAAATCAATAAAAAACTGAATCAACCAACCTCCAATTTAACTTAAAATCGGTTATCGTTTTCTTTTTGTACCTTTAGTTAACCAAAATCAGTCAAACTAAAACGGAATCATTTATATATTCATAATAACGTGCCTCTGCGATGTAGCAGGGAACACAGACACTTCTAATGGTTCATGGTTGGGTTCGGTCCAGTTCAGTTATTAGCCTTAACCAAAACAAAAATCAACATTATCGGTTTATTGATCTTAGTAACCAACCGGTTAATTGGTTTAGTCTATTTGGTTAGATTGTCGTTTTTAGTTCGGTTTAGTTATTGATCTTAGTAACCAACCGGTTAAAATTTTTGCTAATAAGTACATGAAATGGAGATATAAATACACGAAATGGATGTATAAAAGATATAAATATATGAATGGTTCAGTTTCGGTTTGTTAATTTTGGTTAACTTAGGGTACAAAAAAAACCGATATTAGGTTAACTTAGTTTTTGGTTAATTTTCGGTTCAGTTTTATATATTTTTTGTTCGATTTCGGCTGATGGTTCAATTATTGTTCACCCCTAGATATTGTTAATCACGTAAAAAATATTTTTTTTAATTAAAAGTATATAGCAGATTATACTCATAATATGATCAATTTCGAATATTGTTAATCACATAACATATCAATTTTTGGTCAATTTCATTTAAATGGTAAGTTATTTTTCACCCACGGATATTGTTAATCACATATGTATTAAATAGTTGTTCAGCTGTTTGAAGCAATGGCTGTTTCAGACAGATCTTCTTAACAGACCCGTTACTTTGAAACAGACCCACTGCTCTAAAACAAACCTTAATAAACAGACTTTGCTGGCAACAGATGATTGACTTTGCTAATTCTATTAAAAACGATTTAGACTTCCCGTGCATCGCACGGGCTTTATTTATCTCAATAATTATATTAGTTTGATTATCCTAAAGTTGTATCTCAAAAATAAAATAAAAATCACTGCTTAGTGATCTACTAATATGGTCTTGCCATCTCGCAAAGGTGACTACACGGTGTGAGTGTGGAAATAGGGTGTGAACATGGGCAGATTTAGGTACAATCGTACAGGTTTAGACGAACCCACTCAGTTTTAAATTTTTAGCATAAATATATATGAAAAATAGGTTACGAACCCATAAATAAAATCGGAATGAACCCACTAACAAATATGATCAGTGGCTCTTTTGTTAAAGCTCCCCCCCTTTAAGCGTTGGGTCCCAGATTCGAACCTTGACAGATGCGGTTTATTTTTTTCTTGCAGCTAAACAGCTTAGGGTATAATATTTTCATCGTGTGCACCCCCATCCTCATTTCCCAGGTTCTCATTTTTCTAACTTCCAGATTTAAAATGCTTCCAGTTTAGCTTATAAGTGAAATGAGATTTTGTCATTCTTTGTTACATAAGGAAAGGTTATGGCCCTAATCATTACAGAAAGACAAGCACTTGATGAACTTCTAGGAGGTGAAAACTTGATATAAACTAACTTTATATCTTTCAATCATTACAGAAAGACAAGCACTTGATGAACTTCGAAAGTTTGCACGTAACATAAGCTTTTGGGCAATGGCGAATCTAGGAATGATTTCAAAAGGGTTTTTTTCGTAGATTTTCACTAATTTTTTAACTTTTGCTACTAAAATTTTTAATTTTTTTTTTTCCAAATCGAGGGGTACCCCCTCTGGATCCGCCACTGCTTTTGAGAGTTTAGGTGAGAATAAACATGTCATGACTTAAATAAATTTGGTATTTTATGCTAGAGTACTATAATGCACAGAGAAATGAGAATCAAGCTTTTATGATTTAACTTTTAAATTTATTTTGTATAAATTTATATTTTTGGTTGTAAATTATGTAATTTTAGAGTATTAGTATGCAAAAACTAAAATAAGCTTTGGGTTCAAACATCTTGTGTTCATGTTAACACCCAAAAACTCGCGTAGAGTTCGGGTTTGTATCGTATTTTAAAATGTTATGAACCTTACTTGATCCTAACCGTCGAACCGACCAAAAATGTTTTTTTGTCCAGTCCTATGAAATTGAAGCATTTAAAAACAATGAACACAGTGGAAAAAATTTATGAATCAGCCATTGGGTGTGAAGCTCCTTCACGTTACCAACATCACCCCCTCTATGGCATGAAAAGGGCATGAGCCATTGGGACTTAAAGATCTTTATGGACGTCGGGCAAAAAGTGAGGGTGAGATGAATGGCTGTGTTTGGTTATTGAATTATGGAAAATTGTGATTGGTTGTTTAATTAAAAAAAAGCTCCACAACACCACCACCCCCCCCTGTGGTTTTCTTGGAGTTGGATGGGAATTCCCTCTCTGCCGACATAGTTTCCACATGTTGCTTCATGCCCCCTTCATACTCATGACCACACCAAGTAGCCTAAGACAACATGGTGTGGCCATGCCCTTGAGATGGCCATAGACCGACATGTGGAGTCCACCTCAACGTAGATGGAATTCCCCTGTAAAATAAAAAACCGCGGGGTGGTGGTGGCGTGGACGGTACGGTGGCTGAGTGTCCATCATGTTAGCATGGTTTTTGTTTTTGTTTTTGTTTTTGTTTTCATTTTAAAGTTATAAATGAAGTAAATAAAAAAATACATAACATTACATAAAAATAAAAACATTACATATAAATAAACCTAGCTTAGTCTAAAAAACATAATAAACCTAATTTAGTGTCAGCCTCAACATTTGTCACACCGAAATGTGGGGGAATTCTTGCCGTACCTAGATTGATACTCGATTTGTCTGATTCCAATTGCCTTGTTTTCGGGGCTATCAGCGAGTACCACTTGCAAGGTTACTCAGTGGCAAACCTCGAATCGTTCACACTTGTTGCGAATATCCGTCCACTTTCGGTTCAGTGAATCAACTGAGCGGGTAGAACCACTGACTAAGTCTTTAAATTCACAAAGGATGTGTGTACAAATCGGCCTTGGGCACAGTGGAGGGTTATTGTGGACTTCCCTTCATGCGGTTACGAGAGCGATTTCCTCCTCTTCCGTCCAATATGTCATGGTTGATAGATTTGAAAGATGAAAATTAGATAAATTTTAGGTGAAAGAAAGATGTTGAATTAGTGAGAAAATTGAAGAATGTGTTAAATATGTTAAAATTTGTGGATTTAAATAAGTAAAATTTGAAATAAATGGTAAATTTAAAAAAAATTAATTAACCTCACCATTGACAAACGATGGAATTAAAAGGTCCAATCAACACCCGTCATGTCACCATGGCTTCTCGCCCTACGCCGATGGGGATTTCCACCGAGAGAGCCCCACGCTAGACCCGGGGTGGTTTACGTGGTGTGGAGAGACTTCACACCCCTTTTCACGCCCTCACACCGTGTAGTCTAAGGGAGAAAATGGGCACTGCCCTAGCCAACCCTAACACTCACAAATCCTATACTACCACCTCATTTTTACCCTTAAATACTCTCAAACCACAAAATCACTGGCAATATCTATTTTCTTTACCCTAACCTTCTATTTATTTTTAATTTAAATTATAGGTTATTATCAATATATACCCTCAAAACCATTTACAGAACATCACCACTATCACATACCCCTCCGCCACACGCTCAAAACCATTTAGCCAGTTTCCGTTTTTCATTATTTTATTTTTTTACATTGGGGTTTTGCCTAAATGAAGTTTGGACATTGGCTTTTTTTTTTTTTTTTTTTCTATACCATTATAAACTTTTTGCACTTAGTCAAATGTATTGTGTTTTCCACTTTACAGTAATTGTCTTTTACGCATTGTATTTTGTAAATTATGTGTAGCGCATTATGTTGTACACTTCACGCAGCCGTAACGCGCGACGAGCTGAATGTTAGTTTATCTTTGAATCAACATATAGATTAAAAAACCATAAAAAAGTTTCAACTATTTTAAAGGAATAATGGAAATAAATAATCCCAACTATTGACTATTGACCAATAACAGTTCCAATTATGAAAATTACCAATAGTGGTCCCAACTTTCGACATATTGGAATATAATGGACCCAAACTAACGGAGGTCTAACTCCGTTAGTGTGATGCTGACGTGGCATCCTAGGTGGCAAAATGATCCTACGTGGCATCCGACATGACATCCTAGGTGACAAAATGATCATACGTGGCATCCTACGTGGCATGCCACGTCAGCACCACACTAACGCTGTTAGTTTGGGTCCATTATATTCCAATATATCGAAAGTTGGGACCACTATTGATAATTTTTGTAGTTGGGACTGTTATTGGCCAATAGTCAATAATTCGGATTATTTATTTCCATTATTACTATTTTAAATCTATAAGAACATAGCTTTTAAGTTTCCATGCCTTGCTTTTACGCACACCCAAAAAGCTCTCATTACAAATGGATCACTCTCGATTCTCCTCTTGAGTTCTACATCAATGGAATTCAATTCCAATCCCTTCATCAATTCCATTCATCATTTCTATTCCAAACTCTCCCCTCAAATTCCTTCACACCCTCTATTCTCCACCATTGTTACTCTATACACTTTAATTCTCCTTTATGCACCATCCTTTTTCCTAACAATTGTTCTTTCCCCTGTTCTCAATTCCACCGGAATCATACTCCTATTCCTCCTCAAGTTAGGTGCCAATGAAAGATTGGAAAAGGAATCCAATTGTTTGGAACCACGAGTAGATGAACAACATGGACAACTTGCTTCTTTGGAACAAAGGTTTCTTGACTTGGTAGATCGAAATCAAACCCACAAAGAGTCCCATCAAATGCAAGTGGAATTCGGGCATGATTTCGGCCTGGAATCAAATTCCCAAGATGATAGTTACAAATGGGAGTTACTAAATATACATTCTATGGAATCATCATCACAAGTGGTTGAGAAAGGAGGGACACGAATGGAATTGGATTCCAAGCAAGTGGATACATCAATGAAGTTACATAAATGGAACATGAAAGTACCATTAGAGATCATATACGAAGCATATGAAGGAGAGGAAGAAGACGACGAGGATAGCAATGAATTCGACATGGTTTCTAGTGATAAACATGTATGGGGATTGGATAGATATCCATCGTTATCGATGTATTACCCCGAGAGTGAGACAGATAGCTCGTCAGACGATGATTTTCCAATGACCCAAAATATGGAAACACACGCGAGCGTGTTTTTTAAATGGGAAAAGGAAGACGATGATGAGGATGATCGGGAAGAGCTTATAGAGATTTCGGTAGATTGCTACGAGAGAAGTATTGAATTTTGTCACGTCGAGGAAGATAATTTGATCGAAATTGACATTTTTCGGGTGAGAAATTGAAATTCTAAGGGGTGCATTTATTCAATCGGACTCTTAACGTATAAGTTTGGTGACATCTAACATATCGAACTATCATATTTGATTTTTAGTTATAAATGTTGGGGGGATTTTGGACACTACAATACTTTGTTTGCAAAATAAGAATTGAATTTTTATAATGCCAAAAAGTATTTGTTTATTTTATGGTTCCACATATCGAAATTTGTACTTTTGAAATTAAATTGTTTGCAAGTACGTTAGTTAGGGTGTAAACGAGTCAAGCTACTCATGAGCTATTTGAGATCTACTCGAAGAAAAATAAAAAAACTCAAAAGAGCCTAGCTTAAAGTAGCTAGAGCCGGAGCCACATATAAACCTAAGGTAGATTCTAGCAAGACACTTAATGAGTTAAACTGATTAAACTATTCAATGGGAACATTTAAGTTGTATTCTTTTGCAAGAAGTGATATTTTATATAAAAGCATGTCATGGATCAGGCTAACTTTTATAATTTTCAAATTATATTTCAAGACATATAATCTCCAATCTCCATTGAATCCTTCAAATGCTCCTGAACGCATCAACCCAACCATTCAAATGATATGGTCATGGTCATGCGTTTCTATATGAGTTGTTTATTACATCAAAGGCTCAAAAATATAGTTCTTATAGATGTGCAAATCTCATAGAGACTAACGCTTGACCATAACTCATTACTATGATACATGAAATGATCTCAATATGGGATAACAAAGCCGGCTTTGGGCATGAGCAAGAGGTGCAACCATATATGATCCATAGCCGCAAGGAGGAGCATAGGATAGTTGCCGGGGGTGCCCCAACCCCCGCCATTCTTTTTTTGCTCCGTAGTGTAATTTTACGTGTTTTCGACAGAAAATTTTATACGTATTGATTCCGGCTCCCACCGTTTTAAGGGTCCATAACTTTCGCTCCAACTAAAAAAATATACAAGCTTCGCCACTGGCCTGCAAGGGCCCACATTTTTATTTATTATATATATTTACATAAACAATCATTTTAAAACTAGAATTTATAAAAATCAAAACACGATATCATTTTACAACCCAATAACGTTTTTAAACCAATTAACATTTATAAAAAAAAAAAAAAAAAACTAACCCAATTAAATAAACCCAATACCATTTTAGTTTGGACTTTAGGCCCATATAAACTCATTCAGTCATTTGCTATCTCTAACCTCTTATTAATTTTTTGTTTATATATATGTTTATATTCAAGTGCCCCTTTTTTCTAGTCGCGCAATAACCCAATATAGATGTTAACAGATTTTCATAACAAATATGTGATTTTCTTTTCGAATGTAGAAAAACAAATATGTCATGTATCTTGCAAAATCACACCATAATCATTTTTATGAGTATACGCTAATCATTTACTGATAACTGCACTTTCTTATGGTACCCATATTAAACATTTGGGTGTTGCTATTTAGACTATGTGGTGTGGTTTAGGAAATGCTTGGGAAGCCTTGCCGTCACGTCATCAAAAAGTAGGTCGACTTGGTTTTAGACAACTTGAGGACTACCCAAGGGTGTAGGTTAGTCTTTCTTGGGTAGTCCTCAAATCCTATTGATCCAATCTTTTATTTTTTTCAATTCTAAATTATAAATAATAATTAAAATAAATAATTAAAAAGTCATATTATATATATATATATATATATATTAATATCACTTTTTTACTAATCAAATTGGTCCAATCTTTTAATCTTCCTTGTCTGTACTCATCTTCATCAAACAACACCACCACCGTCTTCATCAAACAACATCCCCTTCGATCATCTTCATCAAACAACATCCACTTTGATCATCTTCATCATCTCCTTATAATTGTCTTCATCGGCAGCACAACACCACCACCGTCTTCATCAGCGGCACAACACCACCACTGTCTTCTTCAGCAGTCGTCGGAGCCGCCACCACAGTCACCGAAGCAGTGAAGGTTATAGAATTTTGTTTTTTTTAATAAACAGTCATATGACCGTTGCATTTGAATCAACCAATCATGGAGCCCCATCCAATTCGTCCAACTTTAGCCATGGCCGGGTGTAGGGCGGCCGGGGTGGTGTTGGCCGGCACAAAACAGGTTCGTCGAGCCGTCGCCGCCCCCCACACCGTTTAGTCTTACATCCTACTCTAGTACACCTTTCTCTATAAATACTCAATAAATGCAACTATTAGTAGCTGAGCATTAATTACATGCTAACTTTTTTTTTTTTGAAATGTGAACTTCATTAAAAAGGGTGCGTGCTCAAAGCGAAGACCGGCCTAAACCATTACAAAAAATACAACGGACAATTAGCCCAATCCTTTCATCTAATATCCTTGAAACGAGATCTATTCTTTAACCACAAAAAAGACATCGATTTGATACTAGCAACAACGTCTACCACTTTCGCCTCTTTACTACGATAAATGTTTTTGTTCCTGACCTTCCAAATTGTCCACATAGAGATCATAATGATGCCGCAAACTATCTTTTTAGCTCACTTGTTCCCATCCATGTGTGTCGAGACATGCAGCAAATCTTTAGTATGAAACGCTAGCACCGGATTCAACTTACACCATTTCCCTATAACCGTCCATACGCCAAAGGAAAACCCTCAGCCCGTAAAGAGATGTTCTGCACTTTCAACATCCGTATCACACAAAACACAAGTGAAGTTCGCAAATTGATGTTCCTTCTCGATAACGCCACTTTAGTAGGAAGGCGGTCCATCTTGGCTCTCCATACAAATATCTTTACCTTTAAGCGGAACCCATGAAATCCAGCGGAAATACAACTGTCTTCTCTCGATCGCTGCAGAATTATAAATAACCTTCATGCAATCCGCAACTGTGAAAAGCCCATCATCCGATCCTGTCCACCTCCAACAGTCCTTCTCGTTATTCAGGCTGATGCAGTTCAGCAGAACCTATAATTGACAAACCTGCAGAAGTTCTTTTGCAGTCTTCGGACTTCTTTTCCAACCCGCAGAAGTGTTTCCTCAAGCGATCCACTGAATGTGCAGCCTGCAAGTTTTATCAGAAGCCAAGGCAAACAGTTGCGGCCATTTATCTTTTAGAAGTTGATCCCCATGCCAAATATCAATCCAAAATCTAATGTCCGACCCATCGCCAACATTTCCTTTAAAGAACATCAATAATTTCCTGTTCTATAATGGCGAATCTTGACCCGAAGGTTGGGGGGTCGGAAGTCACGGGGGGTCGGAAGTCACTAGTTTCGGAGGGTCGAAAACCAGTTTCAGGGGGTCGAAACCCTATATTTCCAAAATTTTCTATACGAATACTATATAATCGGCACTTCTACGCGAAAATTCGGGGGGTGGGGGGGTCGGCCGCCCCCGCCGGCCCCAACTAAGCTGCGCCAGTGCTGTTCTGAATACATAAGGAATTGAGAACCGACGCAATCACCTTCCAACACTCCGATAAACCTTTATTAACAGGAATGAAATCCCAACTGTTCCTACGCCCATGACACTCCTCTATTACCCTACTCCATAAGCTATTTCATTTGTTTTTTTTTGTCTCCAAGCCCATTTTGTCAAAAGGGCAACATTCACATCTTTTAACTTGGCGACGCCTAAACCACCTTCTCTCTTTGAAGTTGTGACGACCTCCCAAGAAACCCAATGAATTTTTCTAACCGAATCACTTCCGGACCACAAGAAACTTTTCATAATCCATTCCAAACACTCGATTACTTTCATTGGAGCTTTGTAGATGGAGAAAATTATATTGGTAAACTAGTCAATACCGATTTAATAAGAATTATGCGTCCTCCTATCGATAGCGTTTTTGCTTTCCAAGAAGATAATCGGTTCCTACATGTTTCAATCACCGAGTGCCATTGACTCACCCTATTCATATTCGCACCGACTTTAACACCAAGGTAATCAAAAGGGAGAGTTCTTTTTTTTTTCAACCAATTATCTGAACCATGCCTGTCAATTCCACTTCCTCGAACCCAACCCCATAAATACTAGACTTATGAAGGTTCATTTTTAAACCGGAACAAACATGGAAAACTCTTAGTAACCAAGCCGTTTTTCAACATTTGTCGTAGACCACTTACCCACCAAGAGAGCATCATCCGCATAGAATAAGTGCGATAAAACCGAACCATTATTATTCACTTTAACACCCTCAATCTCACCCAAGTCTACCGCTTTATTGATAATACACAGGAATGTCTCCATCACAATTAGAAAAATAAATGGAGAGATAGGGTCACCTTGCCGCAATCCTTAATGGCATTGAAACTCAAAAGTAGGAACACCATTAGCTAAGACCGAAGATCTAGCCGACATAAGAATACCTTTCGTCCAACAACACCATCTACTAGGAAATCCCATCTGTTTCAAAATAGAAATAAGAAACGTCCGGTCAACGTTATCATAGATTTTCTCAAAATCTATTTTGAGCAAAAACATTTTTTTCCATTGCTTCTTGGACCAAGCTAATATTTCATTCATCATTAAAGGGCCATCAAGAATGTAACAGCCTTTTAAAAACGCACTTTAAGTATCTGAGATCACCAAACCAATGACGTTTTTCAACCGATTAGCAAGGATTTTAGAAATAACCTTGCTAATCACCCCAACCAACGTGATAGGCCTATAATCCCGCTACCCAATCGGAGACTTCACCTTCGGAATAAGGGTAAGGAAAGTTGTACTACAACCGTGGTTAATACTCCCATTTTCGTGAAAAGTCACTAACATCCTGTAAAAATCATCTTCAAAGAAAGACCAGAAATGCTTTAGGAAAACCCATCCGGGCCCGACGCTTTATCACTATGTCATAATCCTCATTACAACACAATCTATGAAGAATGAATTTACTGACCTGGCCCAATTGAGTTTCCTGAACCGCCATAAACGAAACTTTGAACTTGTTTTTAATTCCTCTGATCCAGCCAAGCTTTTCGTCACCCCCAACCCTGTAACAACATTTCCAATATGATTGGTGAACTGAAAAAGAAAAAAATAGTCTTGATGGCCACATCTGGTTTCCATAACTCCAGTAAGCATGCAGGTTCATATGATTGACCAATGCTCAACTCCATAGATCCAAGTATACTGTTTAAGACGGTTCCTTTCTTGGTTTTTACTTCCTTCTTAACCTATAGTGTCATAATAAAAAATTTAAGGAAATCATATAATTCCTGAGGTTACTTCACATAACTCAAAGCGTAACCTACTCTTAAAGCAAGAGGGGCAGCGCAAGAGTGTTACTTGGAGTATTGGTTAGGAATGATGTAAATCAGCTCCAACAACAGTTAATATTAATCTTCTACAATCCTATAGAAGCATACACATAAGGTTTATTTGAATGTATCAACTTTTCACTTTCACACCATGTTGAATGTCAAAGTAACATCAAACCATCCCAATCACATGCTAGAATTACTTTTAAATAAATACTCAACCACATTCTCCTATATATTAGTTTTTCAATTACCTTCATAAATGGGTACTTAAATCACATGCTTAGTTCATATACAGGATGCAACAAAAATCCATATAAATCAAAGACATGTGTGTAAAAAACCGGCTCAGAATTTCACAATCAAGATTAACCATGGCTGCAGGGGGTTGCTAGCGAACACTGGCCATCCACCAATCCTACCACGCCAAGGCAACATCAACATCCGAACTACTATCAAACATATGAATTCATCACATCCATACAACAAATAGACGGTCAATACAAGGAACCTGAAGATTTAATCGACACCATGGTCTAGCGAGACCAAACTCTAGCCTAACCAACATAGGAAAAAAAAGAGGTGGCGATGGCGACAACGACACAAAGGTTGGTCATCACCGGTACCATCCAACACATGAAGATGCGTAACAACAGTCCTAAGCAAGCCACAGATACACAAATTACTAAAGGAATCTGTCTTGTAATTTGTGAGACGAGGGAAAATTGGGTGTTGAGAGAGAAAGCTTTGAGAGAGAAAGAGAGACGAGGGAGAATTGGATGTTGAGAGAGAAAGAGAGACGGGGGAGAAGTGGATGATGAAAGAGGCTGGCCGTCAAGTTTAACAACAACTTATTGATGGCGTTTGGAACTATTCATCGAGGTTGAAAAAACTAATATATAGGAGACTTACAATACTGCCATGGAAAATGTTCATAGCATTTGTAAATTAACATATAGGATATGGCAAACAAACTGTTAGTACTGATTAAGGCAAAGAAAGCCTAACAACAAACCATTACACCACCGTGACACCATCAACACCATCGCACATCTACACAACATCACCACCATCACTGCCACGTGTAGCATACCATCAACACCATCATCCAATTACAGATCTGTAACCATCTGCAGCTGAGTTAACAAAAAAGAAACCTAGGTTAAATTTACCAACATACCAAGCCACAATCAAATGTTACAAATCTTACCTCGATTGAAACAAAGCTTACCTCGAAAAGGCTTGGGATACAGCAAGGATTGGAAGTGGAGTTCGAGGTTGAGCGATAAACATGATTAGCGACTCATAGGTGGAACAACGGAGGTAGAGCTAGCACCGCTGCATCGGGAACGTATAATCGGTGTATCGTCGGTCTACGGTGGATTAAAAGGTTGAGAATCAGTAAAGATACAAAGAGGGAATGAAGAAACACGAACCTGCACGGTTGTCCAGGTCATGCCTCTATGGTGTTGAATAGGAGAACCACAGCCCGATCTTCGTCTTCTCCGTTCGAATCCAGATCTGCAAACAGGAAAGGAAAGGTAGGGTGTGGAGGTGACTGCTAGGAAACCACGAGTGGAGTCCAACGTACAGACACAAAAATGATGGCGGCGGCCATGTGTTGCTCGGGGGTAAATATGAGTGTGATTACATCTCATGTTGTGTGTGTGCCCTAATGAAAGGAGGTGACTCCTTTATATAGGGCTTTTCATGGGCCGCGGCTGGGCCCATGGGCCGGACATCAAGGCCCCTTAACTATATGGGCACATAGCCCATTGGCACCAAGCCCAGTTAAGGGGTTACCTCCACACCCCAATATTAGTAAATAATATAAGAAGTGATAAGTAATAAAGACGGTATGTCGGGTCAAGCACCATACCTCGACAAGTCCCCCTAGTCTAGTGTTGCTCCTACGTGCGAGCGTAGGATGGAGCGGAAGACTGACTGGGAGTGATCGGGAATGAAGATTAAGAGCTTTATCTTCTCGGTGGACCAATGACTCGAACGTTTCGTCTTCCTGCTTCGATGTGTGGAAGGTTGCTCGTTGCGCTTGTTACCAACTAAGTGTCACCTTCTAGGCTAACTGTCACCGACGCGTGTGAGGGTTGCTCGTTACGCTTGTTATCGGCTAAGTGTCACCTTCTAGGCTAACTGTCACCGGCGCGCGGGCGTCCAGTTACGATTTGTTGTATGTGTTACTGTGGCTTGTTGCCTAACCTGCGAGTATCTCAATCATATAATATGGGTATATTATGAGGCGCCCAACCTTGCGTGAGTATTTCCTGATCTTAAGATAAGTTGACAAGATAATAAATTGCGGTAAACATGAAAAAGTTGTACCAAAACCTTAAGCGGCCGATTCCGTGGGCGCGTGCGGATGTCATAGTGCACGGCCAGATGTTATAGCGCGCGGCTGAACCAACAAAACTTTCTTGGGAGGTGAATTCGCACGGCGCGTCATGGTATGAGAACCATCTAAAGTGGTGTTATGCCATGCCATCCCCCTAGTTCATTGCTGCTAAGTGTAATGTTTAGGAGCATTGAACTTATAATAAGAGTATCCTTCGCCAATGGATCGTATGACTCGCCAAAGTAATGCTCCGCGAATTGATTTAAGTAGACAAGAGCATGCTCCGCGAAAGATGTCTTTTTAGGCAATATGTCAGTCCGAAGCAATGCTCCACGATGCTCATGAAGTGCTTGCTGTTGACGGATAAAAGCAATCCGCGTGCGTAGCGGCGTGTTCCTGAGAAGGAGACACAATGACATGTTGGCGCATTCCTGAGAAGGATGCGCGTCCGTTATGAAGACGTAAGCATGTGTCCAGCAAAGGACACATGTGGAGAGCGTCTTTTTTTAAAATTTTGCTTCGACCCAACGCGGGGCGTTGACGTGGCCGCGCGTTCCTGAGAAGGAGACGCGATGACTTGTCGGCACGTTCCTGAAAAGGAGACGTGATGTCATGGCGGGAGGGCCTGCGTCTGCTTGGTTATGGACGCAGGATGCTCCGCTGATGTAAAACGGGCGGGAAGAGCTGCGTCGCACGTTCCTGAAAAGGAGACGCAATGTCATGGCGGGAGGTCCTGCGTCTGCTGGGTTATGGACGCAGGATGCTCCACTGATGTAAAACGGGCGGGAAGAGCCGCGTCGCACGTTCCTGAAAAGGAGATGCGATGTCCTGGCGGGAGGGCCTGCGTCTTCTTGGTTGGAAGCAGGATGCTCCGCTGACGTAAAACGAGCGGGAAGAGCTACGTCGGCCCGGTTAATGCGCAGCTCGTGGTTGAGTGGTTTACATGTGTACTTTGAGTTACATCCAGTCGTCACTAGGTTTTCATGTATCAAAGTGTACATGTATTTGAAGGCATCGTCAACTGGTGCGCACAAGCAGGGATCAGTCTGTCGGCATATGACGGGATTCGCGTTCGCGGGATGCCTGAAAAGGTATCCGTCGAGTGTACGCAGTGTGATGGCATCGTCAACTGGTGCGCACGAACAGGGATCAGTCTGTCGGCGTATGACGGGATGACGTGTAGGCTAGTTTCTGAAAAGGAGACGTGATGATGTGGCGATGCGTTCCTGAAGAGGAGACGCGCGCAAAGTTGAAGCATGTTCCTGAAAAGGAGACGTGATGACGTGGCGATGCGTTCCTGAAGAGGAGACGCGCGCAAAGTTGAAGCATGTTCCTGAAAAGGAGACGTGGCGGCGCGTTCTTAAAATGGAGACGTGCGCGAAGTTATAGCACGTTCCTAAAAAGGAGACGTGACGACGTTGTAGCATGCTCCTGACAAGGGGACGTGGGGCGCGTTTCTGAAAAAGAGGCGCACGAAGTTATAGCACGTTCCTGAAAAGGAGATGTGGCGACGTTGTAGCACGTTCCTGACAAGGAGACGTGGCGGCGCGTTCCTGAAAAGGAGACGCGCGCGAAGTTATAACACGTTCCTGAAAAGGAGATGTGGCGACGTTGTAGCACGTTCCTGACATGGAGACGTGCGCGGAACGTCTTTTTTTTTTTAAAAAATTACGTCAACCCAACGCGGGGTGGTGACGCGGCATTGCGTTCCTGAAAAGGAGACGCGATGACGTGGTTGCGCGGCTTGAAAAGGAGACGCGCGCGAAGTTGTGGCATTACAAACGCGCAGGGAGTTACCGACAAGCGGGGTTACTCGTAAGCGTGTGGTTACCGGCTCTTCGCGGGGTTACCGTTGTGTAGGGAGTTACCGACAAGCGGGGTTACCCGTAAGCGTGGAGCTACCGGCTCTGCGCGGGGTTACCGTTGCGTAAGGAGTTACCGACAAGCGGGGTTACCCGTAAGCGTGGAGTTACCGGCTTGCGGTGTTACCGACAAGAGCGGGCACGTCTCATTGCGTGCGACTGGACCTGATAAAAATCTCAATCCTATAATGTGGGTGTTTTATGAGGTGTCCAACCTTAGGTCAGTGTATCTTGAACTTTTAAAAATAAATTACAAGATAATACTGAGCCTAAATATTAATGGTAGTTATATATGCTAGTATAATGTTAAAAATAGCATGCTTGTTATACCAATAAATTAATGATACACCTATGTTTATCAATTTGGCTGCACATTTTTTAGTACATCAATATTTAAAAGTACTTTGCAATTGTATACATGTACAAAAAGACATCATGATAAGTCTTACTTATCCGAGATGATCACGTGCATATGATAGCCTTTTTCGAGCACCCAACCATGCTATTATATATACAAGTACAAGGAGAGTTGAGAATCAGAACCTGATTATCAGGATGCCACCCCGTCATGTAAATAAAGAAGGTTGAGGAAACGGACGGAGCATGTCCGGAATGCGCGATGCGGAGCAGGCAGGCCCGACGCGTAAATCCTCTTCCGCGGGTGCGTGAATAGCTCGCCGCGGGCTGGTGAAGCATGTTCCGCGGGTGACGTGTTTTACATCTTTATGTCAGGCGGAACCAATTCTCCGCAGCTGTGAGATGCGCGTAGAACTTGTAATCAAACGAGCGTTGCGCATGGTTGGTGGAGTTCTTGCGCAGCGGCGAGTTACAATTGTGCCAGTTCGCGGCTGAGATCCATGTTCCACAGGGTGCTTAGAGCATGATCCGGCGAGTGAAGTCTTTTCCTGTTGTACGTCAGGCGGAAGACATGCTCCGCGGAGGCGCGAAGACCTTGGCAGCTGGTGAAGACCAGCCTTGTGTGGAGAACATTGTGCATGAAAGTTGTTCTCCGCGGAGCCTGAATACGGAGAGATCTGTTTTGGCGGCTGACGTCCTTTTTCATCCTTACGTCAGCGGAAGCAACTTCTCCGCGGGATATGGGAAGAGGTTTGCGCATGACAGCCAGGTACCCTCCGCACGTGTTGTGTGGCCCAAAAATGCTTTAACATCTTGAGCTTCTAACCTCACTGTGGATATGAGGATGAAGCTTTTTGGCGCGGGAATGATGTAGCGCGCGTTTGTTGAAGAAACACGTATTTAAAGATGGCGCCAATGAAGAAACACGAACCTGCACGGTTGTCCAGGTCATGCCTCTACGGTGTTGAATAGGAGAACCACAGCCCGATCTTCGTCTTCTCCGTTCGAATCCAGATCTGCAAACAGGAAAGGAAAGGTAGGGTGTGGAGGTGACTGCTAGGAAACCACGAGTGGAGTCCAACGTACAGACACAAAAATGATGGCGGCGGCCATGTGTTGCTCGGGGGTAAATATGAGTGTGATTACATCTCATGTTGTGTGTGTGCCCTAATGAAAGGAGGTGACTCCTTTATATAGGGCTTTTCATGGGCCGCGGCTGGGCCCATGGGCCGGACATCAAGGCCCCTTAACTATATGGGCACATAGCCCATTGGCACCAAGCCCAGTTAAGGGGTTACCTCCACACCCCAATATTAGTAAATAATATAAGAAGTGATAAGTAATAAAGACGGTATGTCGGGTCAAGCACCATACCTCAACAGGGAATAAGTACAGTAGGTGCAGCCCAACAGCCGCCACATGCCGCCACCACCGACACCGTAACAACACCCTATTGCATGTGTCCAAGTGAGGCAGCAAACTCCCAAACACCCCAATTAGTACCCCAATAAGTGGTCGGCGGCGCATGTTAGAAGTGTGATACCCCGCAAATTCAGGTTCTCACTTTAACTAAACTATAGTTACGTTCCTTGCATTATACTTAACTAGGGGTAGCTAGATAGGACACACGTTGCATTGTTGTGAGTTAATAACTGAATACATTATTAGTGAACCTCGGACGTTGGTGAACAATGAAGTATAATAATAATGAATATTGAACTAATTTGGATTGATTGCGATTATGTGTCTCTGTGATATTCGGTGAAATTATGTGAAAACCATATGTGATTGTGTGAACCTAAACCGAATACGTTAATAAGAATCGTTAAAGGTGGACCATTAGGATGATTGGGGTCTTAACACATGGGGTTACACTTATTACGGTCCGAAATAGCGAAAACGTCAAAGGAAAACACGTCGGGTGACGAAACGGGCCACCCACGCGGGCCAAGGCCCTGTGAGCGGCCGCTCACAGGGAGTGAGCGCCCGCTCGCCGGTACCTGACATCTCTAAACCGCCTTAAACACCTATTTAAGCAACCTTAAGCCTCTTGTATCACCTAAACTCAAACCCTAATCGTCCCTACTGCCTCACTTACGAATTATAAACCCCAAACAACCTGCAAAGGCTCAAGATCATCGACTGGGAAGCTCCAAAGGAGTTCGGTTGATTGTATCGAAGAGCTAGGGGTATAATCTTTAATCCTTTACGCTTTAATCTTATTTTTATGTTATAAAAATCATATAACAAGGTTTGTCCAGGTCTGAAAGCTTTTGATAATTATTAAAACTAGAGGTTTTTGAAGATTAAACGAATTAAACATGATGATAGGCGATTAGTAATATCATAGGTTACTTGTTGCGCAAGCTGTTGAAGTTTTGATCATTAAAGTTGTAATCTTTGCATGAATAATGATAGAATCTGATCACAATAGGTATTAGGAATGTTTGGTAATGGTTATTGATGATTATTAGGTGTTATTGATTGATAATATGCAACTAGGGTTTGATATAATTGATAATATTGCATGATTAGAATCTGGACAGAATCTGAATGTCGACTTGTAGGGTCTGTTTCGTGGCTTGAAAATAATTGTTTTGATCGATTCTTTGCATGAATAGATTGTACATGGTCTTAGCTTTTCATAATGGGTAAAATCAAGTGATTTGGACGTTGGTAGAGTCGTTTTTGGAATTTTCTTTGAAAATAGGTCATATCAGAATTTCGGGTTAATAAACTGAGTCGACTTTGAGTCATCATAACTCGAGTCATATAAAGAGTTGGGTTATGAAATATTTACAGAGGATTAACATTGGAATAATTTGGGTTTTCCAAGTGGATTCATCCCGTTTGGATGAATACACAATTTTTGGGAATTTTCCTACTAAACTGACCTGTTGTGAAAGTTTTCTGAATATTGCTGTGTTGAACGAATTTTAATAATTTTTGTGTTTGGTTTTGAGATAAAAAAAAATATGGGTTGTTAAATGAATCTCAAAGAATATTCAGTAAAAGTTTGGGAGTGTAACTCACTGATTAAGTATTTTAAATAAATTAGTTTTGGTGACGCACAATCTGTCCTAAAAACGCAGATTGTGTATTATGTGTTTACGTGACTAATTGAAGTCCTAGGTGGTATGTATTTGATATGTAATTGAATGGGCACTTGTATTAGACGCATGTGGAGTGTAAAACTAATTGTAACCAACGTATTCACCAACGGGTCCGTAGGGTTTACTTATGCATGAAGAATTACTAGGTGTCACCTACACGCTTTTGAACATTTAAACGTCTTGGACAAACGGGTTATATGGTGTAATGGTATTACACATATACTTACTTAGTGACACTTATGTTAGGGAGTCGATAACATACTTTACTTGCGGTTTGGATTTCTTTTGCTTGCACACTAAGGTGAGTTTCACTACTCTTTTCTCAAAAGCATGTGTCTCGGGTTGAGACAACTTACTTAACTTTTCTAGTCCAGTTTGGGACTACTCAGGTTTTTGACTCCTTGTGTGAGTCGGGTTTACGATTCCTTGTGTGGATCGGGTTTTTGATCAGTTTAAAACTTATTGGTCCTTTGTGAACTAAACACTCTATCATTTGAAAAGTCCTTGCATATTATTGGGTTAATCGCTGGAGGCGAGCGGGGTATTAGTTGATAGCGCTATTAGGTTGTGCAGCAACCTCATGTCTGAGGTGCTTGAGGCACGGGCATGAACTTCTGACCACAATTGAGAACTGGTGTTGATAGACACCAGTTATTGAGGCAAATTACTATTTTACTGAAGGTGTCCCAATAATCCTGTTTAGTTACATTGAGTGGGCTAGCTACCCCTGACACGCTTAAACTGATAACTCTTGAACATTTTGGTCTGGAGGACCTACACTTTTACTTGGTTACGTGGTTTTGGAAACCAGCACATTTACTTACTCACCTTCTTACTTAGTGAACTCACCAACATTGTTTGTTGACCCACGATTTACATGCTTCTGCAGGTAGTTAGCTTCCGGTGCCAGGATTAGAAAGCACTGCACACTTCACTGCATTTTGGGTTTTGGGCATACACCTAAATTTCATATTATGCTTTTACATTTTCTTTCATATGGTTTAATTTGGGCGCGTTGTTTTGCGCATGGTTTTAAAAGGTTTAAATTTGGTTTACGCTTCCGCAACTTAAGTAAACTTGGTTTTTGAAAACGAACTAAATGGGTTGGGCATTTAGAGTTCGTTCAAATGACTTATGGCTATGGGATCATGGTATGTCATGCGCCTCACGGTATAAACCCCGCTGTGGAAATTTGAGGGTGTGATAAGAAGCGAGTGACTATTCAAATCGTTCTGCTAGTAATAGTATGTAAAGAGTGAGGAGCCGGACTGGAGCGGCGGATTACGTTTCTAGAGAAAGAAGGTGACTTCATAGGTTAGAGAGAGAAAGCTTTGAGAGAGAAAGAGAGACGAGGGAGAATTGGATGTTGAGAGAGAAATAGAGACGAGGGAGAAGTGGATGATGAAAGAGGCTGGCCGTCAAGTTTAACGACAACTTATTGACGGCCTTTGGAACTATTCATCGAGGTAGAAAAAACTAATATATAGGAGACTTACAATAATGCCATGGAAAATGTTCATAGCATTTGTAAATTACATTATAGGATATGGCAAACAAACTGTTAGTATTGATTAAGGCAAAAAAAGCCAAACAACAAATCATTACACCACCGTGACACCATCAACACCGTCGCACATCTACACAACATCACCACCATAACTGCCACGTGTAGCATACCATCAACACCATCATCCAATCACATTTCTGTAACCAACTGCAACTGAGTTAACAAAAAAGAAACCTAGGTTAAATTTACCAACATACCAAGCCACAACCTAATGTTACAAATCTTACCTCGATTGAAACAAAGCTTACCTCGAAAAGGCTTGGGATACAGCAAGGATTGGAAGTGGAGTTCGAGGTTGAGCGACAAACATGATTAGCGACTCACAGGTGGAGCAACGGAGGTAGAGCTAGCACCGCTGCATCGGGAACGTATAATCGGTGTTTCGTCGGTCTACGGTGGATTAAAAGGTTGAGAATCAGTAAGGATACAGAGAGGGAATAAGTACAGTGGGTGCAGCCCACATGCCGCCACCACCGACACCGTAACAACACCCTATTGCATGTGTCCAAGTGAGGCAGCAAACTCCCAAACACCCCAATTAGTACCCCAATCAGTGGTCGGCGGCGCATGTTAGAAGCGAGTGACTATTCAAATCGTTCTGCTAGTAATAGTATGTAAAGAGTGAGGAGCCGGACTAGAGCGGCGGATTACGTTTCTAGAGAGAGAAGGTGATTTCATAGGTTAGAGAGAGAAAGCTTTGAGAGAGAAAGAGAGACGAGGGAGAATTGGATGTTGAGAGAGAAAGAGAGACGAGGGAGAAGTGGAAGATGAAAGAGGCTGGCCGTCAAGTTTGACAACTTATTGACAATTAAATTAGTAGATAGAATATAAAATTTAAAAGGTGTTTGAATTTGAACCCAAATGAGATTAACAAATTAATAGAAATGAGAGAATAAATCTTGTTAGATGTTAATGGTCGTTACCTTCAAAAAAAAAATGTTAATGGTCGTTGGATATTACTAGTTAAAAGTAATTAATATGGATTGGATGTTAAAGGTTAAAAGTAATTAATACGTAAATAATTTTATAGGATAGGGTGTATTAAACATTTTAATAAAAGTTATCTATACAAAAATATTAAAACACAAAATTATGAAGGACATTAATAAACTAGTAACTTATATAATTTTATTATTATTCATTTGATGAATCAAAATAGCAGTACTACCAAAATCTAAGAACTTCATTTTTATCAACCTAGCCGGTGATGTTAGGCGTAGATAGTTTATTTAGTTTAAAAATATGTAAATATAATTCTAATTAGAATGTCTAAAGATTTGAGAAACCATTTTCTAAATATAGTGTTCCTAGTTCACATCTTACAACTTAAATTTTTTTATGAACCTAGTCCGACCATAGGACCATGTTAGCCATCATCCATGGTCTGAGCACCCAATGACGAGAACCGTCTAACATGTTATGAACCCAATGTATCTAAGTCATCCGACACAATCAGGCAGCCCGGTCTATAAGGCCCATCAAGTTTGAATGAAATTGTGAGTAGGGCTGGCAATTTAGACAGGAACACGATAACCTGACACGAACCTACACGATTTTAATAGGTTTCGTGTCTATAACAGGTCGACACGCTAAGACCTGTTTATTTTCGTGTCGTATTCGTGTTTACATGTTTCGTGTTCGTGTCTTATCGTGTACGTGTCTTAACAGGTCTTATCGTGCCTTATCGTGTTTCTTATCATGTCTTGTCATGTCTTGTCGTGTTAACTTAATTTACTAGGTGTTCCTTATCGTGTCTTGTCGTGTCTTATCGTGTTAACCTGTTATACACAGGTTCGTGTTTGTGTTTGAAAAATAAAATGACACGATTAGATTTCGTGTCGTGTCGTGTTTACAAGTTTCGTGTTCGTGTCTTAACAGATTCGTATAACCTGTTATGCCAACCCTAATTGTGAGATCTGTGAAAGAACCATTGCAAGATACAAGGTGCATAGAATGAGAGTATAGGGCATCTGATATTCCCATCTCTTTCTGCACTACCTTTGCCTTTCATTTCATAGTAGTAATCCTTCCAAGTATTCAATAAAAGCGTTATTATTTTGATATATTTACATTCATGAATGTAACTTGTGAGCGTTACATATAAGTTATTTGTATCTATAATCTATACTACCTTATTAAAGAGACTAGATAGATAGTATGGTAATTTTGCCTCAAGTTTAAAAGGCTCCCACTATTTGCACAAGCAAAATTTTTATCCACACAACCCTCTACGGGCCGTAGAGGGTTCTACGGCCCGTATACCACATTTTTTCTTGTTCTATGGGCCGTAGAGGCCTCTACGGCCCGTAGGTAATCATCACAATGATTGAATGATTGTCAATCATTGGTAATGATTACCTACGGGCCGTAGAGGTCCCTACGGCCCATAGAAGAATCAAAACTTATTTTAGCAGAATGGAGGGCAAGGATGAGAAGGATAAGTTTGATTTGTGTGACCTACGGCCCGTATAGACCTCTACGGGCCGTAGAAGGCTAAAAAAACATAACAGTAACTCTACGAGGTTCGATCTTGCGGACATTATCACACAAACACACAAGTCGTCTCGATATAAACCATAAACCAATATAAACACAAAGTCGTCTCGATATAAACGATAAACCAAAACATAAACACAAACGTCGTCTACCATAAACCAATATAAACACAAAGTTAACTAATCGTTTATATACGCAACAAAATAAAACTAAAAGTTAACAGAGGCGTTCAAAATAAAGATTGTTTAAATACATCAGATGATCAGAAATAAAACATCGTAGAGTCAATCGGCGGCGCGGTCCCGGGCTCCTGCGAAGACGTGTCGGGCTGCTGGGAGGACGTCACGGGCTCGTGCGTGCTGGTCCCTAAAGTCGGTGGGACACGAGCCTGCATGCCTAGGTGGCGATACATATCCTGCTGGCCAGCAATCAACCAGCGCATCGCGTCGTCCTGCCGATCACGCCACTGACGCGTATCGGCGTCCTGCTGCTGACGCCAGGTGTCCTGCTGCTGACGCCAGGTGTCCTGCTGCTGACACCAGGTGTCCTGCTGCTGACGCCAGGTGTCCATCTGCTGACGCCATGCACGCATCTCGACAGCCTCCTCGGCAGCCGCACGAACGTCCGCCCTAACATCAGGAGGCAACCTGAGGGAGTGATAAACGCGCGCCGGTATCTGCAAGTCCTCAGGCTGCTGCTGAGGCATCTCGACGTCCCTAAGACCGCCCCCCTCCTGCTCATGCACAAACTGCAACCCGACCTCCACAGCATCACCTGCAATGGATAACAATAAATAATTAATAAATAATAATAATATTCCAGGATTTTATAAAAAAATTGGGCAGAGTTTCCCCTGTTTTTAGGCAATCCAGACAACACAAGTTGTCTACAAGTTTCCCAAATAATAATAGTAATAATAATAATAATAATAATAATAATAATAATAATAATAATAATAATAATACCTCTAAGGCCCCGATGTACTAACGGCTCATGCACAAACTCCACGCCACCGGTGCCAATCAGATAGTGGTACTCATCATGATCCGGCGTCTTCGCCTTCTTCGCCGCACAAAGCATACCCTTCATCGTTTGTAGACCTAATGGGCTGAAAGAAACTCAAAAACATTAACATTAATAATAATAATAATAATAATAATACTAATAATAATAATAATAATAATAATAATAATAATAATAACAACAACATTAATAACCGAAATACCTGGGCGGTAGTGACGGAAACCGATTACGGTTAACATAACCGTAATACTTCACGCCATCGCAGCGCTCAGCAATCCTGCTGATGAGCCCCCCGCATGGGAGGCCTCCCTTCAACGGCTTATGGGGGAAGGCGGCAAAAAACTCGGCCATGACCCGATGCAAGGCAATCGGCTTGCCGGTGAGTATGCAATGCAGGTACATCAGGTCCGTCTTCGTCACCCGCTCGTTACTATTCCCCCGTGCCGTTAGGGAATAAGTAATGCAACGGTGAATGTAACGAACTACGGGGTGACGAATGTTGGATGCCCTGTCACACCTATCCCTGCACAGCATAATAATAGTAAATAATAATCAGAACAAAGATATTGAAAAAAAATAATAATGATGATGATAATAATAATAATAATAATACTTCTCTGCCGGGTTGCCGAACACGGGACCGCCAATGGTGGGCCACCACGCATAGAGGTCGTCATCAGCGACAGTAGTCACCGCCCTAGTGTAGACATCCTGAACATTAACATTAACATTAACATTTCGAATAAGAACAAAAACAAAAATAATAATAATAAAAATAAAAATAATATTAATACCTCTACAAGGTCGTCGCGAGTGTACCACCGGAGGTGCGTAGCCCAGTCATCTAGAGAATAACCATACTCAACGCCGAGTATGGAAAACTCAATGTCACTCGGTGGGCGGCCTGAAGATCCGGCGCCCGACGATCCGGCGTCCGACGATCCGGCACCGGGCGGGCGAAACCGAAAGGTGGATAGAAACTCTATCACCAACGGCCTATGGGACGGGGCGCAGAAGTCGTCGAAAAACCTGTCCAGTGGGCTCCCTTCCGGGATCCACTGTCGGGCAATCGCCTCAGCACCCCTACACTCCCGAAGCGCGGCCCAAGAAATCCCACGCGCCGGCACAGTCTTCTTCTTCCTCAACCTATGAAATCTGGCACCCGCGTAATCGACTCGCAGAAAAATGCAATGCTCATAGCCTGACATGTCACCCCCTGCCATGTCAGCCCCCGCCTGCACCGCGGCCTCATCCTCCTCCTGCTGCTGCTCCTCCTCCTCCTCGCCCATGTACTGCTCGTCTACAAAATGTGCCATAACTGCAAAATCAAAGAATATATAGTTAGTTATGGCGTTTCTATAATTAAGGCGTTTCAAAAGAATCGCCAAAACTATATAGTTTTTGGCGATTCAAAAGAATCGCCAAAACTATATAGTTTTTGGCGATTCAAAAGAATCGCCAAAACTAATATAGTTTTTGGCGATTCAAAAGAATCGCCAAAACTAATATAGTTTTGGCGATTCAAAAGAAACGCCAAAACTAATATAGTTTTGGCGTTTCAAAAGAATCGCCAAAACTATATAGTTTTTGGCGATTCAAAAGAATCGCCAAAACTAATATAGTTTTGGCGATTCAAAAGAATCGCCAAAACTATATAGTTTTGGGCGATTCAAAAGAATCGCCAAAACTATATAGTTTTTGGCGATTCAAAAGAATCGCCAAAACTAATATAGTTTTGGCGTTTCAAAAGAATCGCCAAAACTATATTAGTTTTGGCGATTCTTATCGCCAAAACTAATATAGTTTTGGCGATTCAAAAGAAACGCCAAAACTAATATAGTTTTGGCGTTTCAAAAGAATCGCCAAAACTATATAGTTTTTGGCGATTCAAAAGAATCGCCAAAACTAATATAGTTTTGGCGATTCAAAAGAAACGCCAAAAACTAATATAGTTTTGGCGTTTCAAAAGAATCGCCAAAACTAATATAGTTTTGGCGATTCAAAAGAAACGCCAAAAACTAATATAGTTTTGGCGTTTCAAAAGAATCGCCAAAACTATATAGTTTTGGCGATTCAAAAGAAACGCCAAAACTATATAGTTTTTGGCGATTCAAAAGAATCGCCAAAACTAATAACATTATACTCGCTAAACCCAATCAACAACAATCAACAACAAAAACCAATCAACAAACCACCACGACGACCCCTAAACCCCTAAATCTGAAAAAAACTGAAAAAAAATGAAAAAAAAAACTAAAATCTAACAATTATCTACAACCATCAACAATAATGTATAACAATTAACTAATTAAAACATAAAAACTAATTATAATTAACTGAAAAAAAAAAATAACCTGTTTCGAAAATGGGGGAATAATCCGGGTTGAAAGTAGGGTCTTGATGGTCTTGATGGATGGATTCGGGTTGAAAGTGGTGGGCCGGTCGTGGTGGTGGTGGTTTAGGGTGGTGGTGGTGGTTTAGGGTGGTGGTGGCGATAGAAGAAGAAAGGGGGCAGAGGGGGTTAGGGTTGGGTTTATTTTGGTTGTGGGAGACAATGAACAGATCGTTCTGTTTCAAATGGGTTTTAATAACTTATCTACGGCCCGTAGGGGTCTCTACGAGCCGTAGGTAAACAAAATTAACCTGTTTACCTACGGCTCGTAGTGGTCTCTACGACCCGTAGGTAAACAAAATTAACCTGTTTACCTACGGCTCGTAGTGGTCTCTACGACCCGTAGGTGAACAAAATTAAAAAAAAACGTTTGGGACGTGAATCGAACTTATGGCTATCAAGTATCACACACACACATACACATACACACTTATACACACAATGGGGACCATCTGGGCTACCAGTTCGCTGGTTAATTACCCAGAAAAATTATATATAACATATACCTGAAAACCCATTTTTTTTTTAAAAAAATCCTTGTCTACGGCCCGTAGGGACCTATACGGGTCGTAGACTCCAAATTTTTTTAAAAAACTACTGATTAAGTTTTTATAAACTTTAAAAAATTTTTAGAAATCAAAACTTTATGCCTACGGCTCGTAGAAGCCTCTACGGCTCGTAGGCTCAATGGCCTCTACGAGCCATAGATGGTGTCTACGAGCATTTTCCAGAAGCCTACGGCTCGTAGAGGGCCCTACGACCCGTAGATAAATCTTACCTACGGCCCATAGGGCCCTCTACGGCCCAATACAAGTTTTGTTTTTTTTTAATTTTGTTAGTTTTAATTAGGTGGTATAGGTTTTTTTTATAAAATAACGTTTTCATTTCATATTGTATATGTAAAATAATAATAAAAAATAAAAAAATGTATTTAATAAATTATTATACATTATAAAAACAAATTTACACCGAACTATTAGAAGAATCAGGACAGCCTGTTAGGTCAAACCACTCTGGATCTGTTTGAGATAGCCTACGCCCCTCATCAAGACGATCCCTGTATAGTGCTAACCATGGGTTGTGATTTACATCTACCCAACGCCTCCATGCTCCGCTCGGATAAGGCATCGGAGCGTCGTCTGCTAGCTTAAGCATTATGAAGTGGTTGCCGTTCACGAAGGCCATCGAAATGACCCGATGTTGTATCACGCTTTCAGGATGAATGTGAATAGGGAAGAATGTGCACGCTCCAAGAGGACTGAAGAATTGAAGGACCACACCAAATGCCTAAGCAATCACTAATCCAGTCAAAGGCATCTCCATCCATTTTGAGTTTGGTGCATCCCCGAGTCCACTCCAATCTATGGACGAGTATATGCGGGCGAACGCGTTATCGTCGAATCCGTTCAAAATCTCGTACCAGTCCTCATGGTATTGACCCATCAACTCTACTTTAAGAACGTGGCGGATCAAATCCCAGTCTTCCTCCTCCCTATCCAAAGCCACAGCTACAGATCGGAACCCACAGTTACCGTCTGGCTGAACATCTTGAATATGCGTGACAAACCGTCGATACAGGGGATCAATCTGATGCTTAAATGCTCTAAGCACAAATTTATACCTGTCACAGCCAAACATTGGGAAATCATGATTAGGGATGTGTACTGTATATATATGTATGTATGTATGTATAAATAGTTATTTATGTACCTGTCCCCTCTTAAGAGTGGATACTTTTTGCTACACACTCTCATTGTATCTCTACCTGGGTCTGATGGCCTACGTCTTCTAACAGGCTCGTCTTCCTACAATGGATAACAATAAAATTATAATAACAATAACAATAATAAATAATAATAAATAATAATAATAATAATAATAATAATAATAATAATAATAATAATAATAATAATAATAATAATAATAATAATAATAATACTAACGTCTTCTTGCGCATCCTCCTGCTGATTTTTTTTCTTTGATTTTGTAGTTGGGCGCCCACGAGTATTCTTTTGTACCTCAGGAGGTTGAGTGTCAGTCATACTTGGATTTACCACCGACTTTATTTTTGACAACATATTTCTCTGAACGCGTGGTGATTGAGACAGCAGTGTCTCTTTGACTATTTCCCACTCACTCGCAAGGTCAGGTTCGCTCCATACTACTTCCGGTTCGTAATTCAGTCGTGTCCAGAAGACGTCTATTTCGGACAGCTGAATTTTTATTCCTGTATTCAATAAAATAATAATAATAATAATAATAATAATAATAATAATAATAATAATAATAATAATAATAAAGTAATGGTATTACCTTTATTTATATACGAATCTAATCGACATGCACACGGTAACCCAGAACTCGCGAAAAGCTGGTGACCACAACTCTTTTTTCGTTTCCTCAACTTCTCTATATTTTTTATCTCATTTATCATCTTCTCGATCGCTGCATGGGAAACGTTACCGAGTAGGTCCTCAAAAATCGGTAAGTCATGGTGCACCTTTTTCACAGACAAACTCTCTTCAAACGAGTGGTTTATTGCCGTCTGTTGTGACGTTACCACATCATCTGCAATCATCACAAGTTTGTGTAGCGAGTTGTTAGGCCCCTTAATGTGCATCTTAAACCGTGAATGCTGGCTCTCAGCTCTGTTGGTCGTATACTGACCAAAGTTGTAGTTTGTGTCTGTCCATGCAGAAACAAACCTTTCTTTGTAGTCACGGAGCCAGACCCGGTCTATATATTTAAAAACATCTGTAAAGATAGAACAAAGATATTTGTTAATGTGTGTATGCGTTTTAAACTAAATTAATAAAATATGTACCAGTTCGTTCGTCTTGACATAGTCGTCTGTAGAATCGGTCTAACCAGTGCTGATAAAATGCCGGAGATGAAGATCTACATAATCGCTTAAAAGATTTCACGAATATTTTCCAATCTTCATCTCCAAAGGCTTGTCTGCAGTGCTTCAGTATATTTCGTTGAATGTGCCACCTGAATGCATAACAACAACAACAACAACAACAACAATAATAATAATAATAATAATAATAATAATAAAAATAAAAATAATAATAATAATAATAATAATAACAATAATAATAACAACATGTATACCTGCATAACAACTTCGAAGCTGCTGGAAATACAATGTCGCATGCATTCATCAAGGCTTTCTCACAATCAGTAACTATAGCACGGGGCTCCGTACTATCTTCTAGCAACTCTTTAAGCCTTTGTATCACCCACAAGTAGTTATCTTTTTTTTCACGGGAGATGAATGCATGGGCGACAATAAACGACTTGGATGTTGATGTCATCCCCACAACTTGAATAAACGGAAGTTTATGCTCGTTCGTTTTGTAGGTCGCATCAATCATCAGCACATGCGGGAACGCACGCCATAACCTGTGCGAGGTGGGATGGACAAACAAAATATCCTCGATCGCATTTGTCGAGGCATTCCTCCGGGTGAAGTAAACAAATTTTTTTTCCACCAATGTGGCTTCGAGTACCTGCATAGCAATAATAATAATAATTAAAATAATAATAATAATAATAATAATAATAATAAAAATAATAATAATAATAATAATAATAATAATAATAATAATAATAATAATAATAATAATAATACCTGCATTTGAGTCCTGCCCCCATATAACAAATGCTTAACCTTAGTTATTGTGTTATGTATGTCTCTTAAGATGCAGTGACTATCCGGGTTTTGTTTTCTAACGGCCGAATGTATGTCTACTGGTGTAACATTTTGAAAATAAAGTGTATCCACCAATTTTAACTCGGCCGGACCCAGCCTCCTAGCATACGCGTGACCCTCGATGTGTTGGAAAGGTTTGTGATTATGTGTTTGGTTTTGGACCTCCAAAATATAACCATCGTGGCCGGAGTGGTATCTCCCTATTAGTTGAAACGGGCAATTACATTTTTTACTGCCCGTCTTTCGAACCGTGGCTACACTATGATGTACGCCACTACGGTCACATCGTATCCATGCCGATGTTACCCTCCTATTCGGCCCCCTGCCATCAGAAACAGTACGTCCGAATACGGTAATGTAACCATTTTCTTTTGCTCTCTGATAAACCCACTCTGCGAGGTCTTTAAGAGACCTGAATACCTGCAAAATTTATATACGACTTCAAATAGCAACTAATATATACGAGTTCAAATCTCACAAACCCTACGAGTTCAAAATCTCACAAACCCTACGAGTTCAAATAACAACTAATATATACGAGTTCAAAATCTCACAAACCCTACGAGTTCAAAATCTCACAAACCCTACGAGTTCAAATAACAACTAATATATACGAGTTCAAATCTCACAAACCCTAAAACAAATTTAGGTACGGGACTAAATATACGAGTCTAAATATGTACACGGGTCTAAATATCTCACAAACCCTAAATATACGAGTCTAAATATACACGGGTCTAAATTATAAACAAGTGCAAATTCATAAACACACCTGATTCGTTTCGTACGAAACATCCGGGACAGGTTCCTCGCCACCGTTATCACCTCCCTCGTACTGTGGATGACTTGGCGGAGGCAAGTAAAATGACCCCGGTTCTTCTACGTACTCCTCGTTCAAATCGGGCAGCAGGTTCAAATCGGGTAGTGCATTCCCGTCACCATAGCGAACAACGGAGCTAACCTCCTCCTCACCACGTTCCACCACGGCTCCGAAAAGGCTTTCCGAGACGTGAGATAGGCTAAACGAATACTCCCATTCATCCGAACCATTACTGTAGT
The DNA here is from genome assembly GCA_028751855.1 of Ambrosia trifida. Classification (NCBI taxonomy): domain Eukaryota; kingdom Viridiplantae; phylum Streptophyta; class Magnoliopsida; order Asterales; family Asteraceae; genus Ambrosia; species Ambrosia trifida. The sequence continues at coordinate 27,757,975 of CM054131.1, forward strand.
GACCCGAAGACATCGTGGTAGCTTGGAATCGATCGGATTTTTGTGCACCGCGTTTTTAAATTTTCTTTCGTTAACTGAAGAAAGAAGACAAGGAAGAAGAATATATCTGGACCCTCTACGGCCCGTAGAGGCCTATACGGGCCGTATAGGGTTTAATGCTCCCAACAACCAGGTTTCCTACGGGCCGTATAGCCCTCTACGGCCCGTATAGGTTTAGCTTTTTCAGAGACTTTTCAGACTGACACACTGAATGTCAGACACTTCATTCAATCACCTCGTACCTGGTACTGCCTACGGGCCGTAGAGGTCTCTACGGCCCGTATAGGGTTTAAATGAACCCCACCAAACTCCCCTCTACGGGCCGTATAGGGCTTTACGGGACGTAGAGGGTTGAGCATTTATTACACTGACACCCTCTACGGCCCGTAGAGCCCTATACGGGCCGTAGAGGGCTGTGAAAATTAAGTTTTCCTTCTTGTGTAAATAATATCCCCCGTTTAAAATGACATATCAAGAGCCATAGTGTAATGTAATTCTTTATTTTTTTTACCAAATTCTTCCCTTGATATCCTTGTTGTACAACTTTTGAGGTCAATAGAATAAACCACTAATGCAATCGAAAAATTAACACAACCCATAAAGCTTTTGAAACCGTAGCATTTAGCTCATCCCTTCATCAATGGCCCTCTTGAATGGTATAATAATTGTGAACAATAATTCTAATCAACACTCGGCAAGAAATTTGGATTCAATTTCTTGATAACCCGTCGCATTCATTCCTCATAAAACTCCCAATGAAGCCTCTAATGATTATAACCGGTTTAACATTTTGATCCTGCACAATCAATTCCTGAATTTGTAAACCGTTTTGGTTTCGCAAAGCTTCGTGCAAATGAATTGAAGCGTCTTGCATTTATGTATCTCACTCTTCGCCTCTTTCTTTATTAGGCCCTATAAAATTTTGTCAGTAAGTTGTTGCAATTCTCGAAATTGCGACAAATTTCACACTAAAAATTTATGTTTATTAAAATGTTATCTAACATTAACAAATAAAATAAATAAGTAAATTAAGTTTTGACGGAAGTTTGTCGCAAAATGTTTAATGTTTTCGACAAAATTTCGACAAACACTTGTTACGTGGCTAATTTTTCAGAAACATGTGGGAATTTTAGGGTTTTTTTCTGTTGTCGGAAAGTCGTGGGAAACTTTTCGCAAATTTTGAGTTGGGGAAAATTGTCGATTTTTTTTTAGAAAAAATTCCCATTTTCTAGTAGAATAATATCTTATATATATAGTAACAATAATAATGATTGGCTTAGGTTTAATCTCTTGTCAAATAGATTTTTTTGAAAAGAAATGGATTTCTTTTGGGGTAGGTTTGTTAGATTATATATATAAAAATCGTAAACCTAATTATCCAAATAATCAAATGAACAAGTTTTAGATATATCCGTTTTCAAACGTACGTACTTTGAGATATTCATAATCTTAATATTGTAGATTAAGTTTGTTAGGCTTATAAATCGAAAAGATATATATTTTTAGATTTTACGCACATTGCCAGTGCTATAACTCTAATCAAAATATGTTTCTTGTGAGCAAAGTTTGTTAGGGTTATATATTAGTAAGCCTACTGCCTACTTATCCAATTAATCACAGGAACGAACGTACGTTGATCATCATCATCATAAGGAAGACAACGAACGTTGGGAGCCAAGTTTTAGCATATTATCAGTACAAAGGAAGACAATGGTGAAGGTTATATCAAAAGAAGACGTCCAAAACCAGTCATGCACGTCTCTTACCGGAACAAGCTACACTCTCCGCTGCCGTAAGAAGTCTTTGGTCTACGCCGCATCGATCAACAAAGCGATTTACACCTGCGAATACCATCCCCACCTCCTCGAAGTTGTCTCAGTACATCGTATCGCTGCTATGTCTATGAAGACCATATCAATCATCAGAAGACTCTCATGTGACGACCACACCACCTCCCTACCACCATTAGTTTGTTCGAATAAGAAAACGGTGGTTCTTGACATGGACAAAACCCTAATTCATTCAGTTCGTGCATCAGGAGTAGTTGAACCAAAACAGTACGATTTTGTAGTAAAGACGTTGCCAAATGGGGAAGGAGATATTGCGTGTTATGTTTTAAAACGTCCATATGTCGATGAATTTCTTCGGTTTTTAAGTGAAAGTGGTTTTGAAATTGTGGTGTTTACGGCTGGAAGCGAGGGGTATGCGTCTCAGGTGTTGGATTCGTTGGATAGAGACAGGTTGATTTCGCGCAGATTGTATCGGGATTCATGCACGAAAATGGAGGGGGGGCATGTTAAGAATTTGGCGAATTTAGGGAGGGATATGAAGAAGGTGGTGATTGTTGACGATAATCCGATTTCTTACAGTTTGCAGCCCGAAAATGGGATTCCGATTACCCCGTTTGTTGATGATCTTGGAGATGAGGAATTGAAGAAACTGATGAGTGGATTTTTTGCAAAGTGTGATGAATATGAAGATATGAGGGATGCTGTGAAACATTATCTTGGATATTGAGTTCATGAAGGTTCAAAGTGCAATGGCAAATTGATTGTATGCTATTCAAAGTGAATTTGAATTAAGTTCATGACTGTTTAAATTTTCCTTTTTTTTTGTTATTAAATTTGTTTATTTGAATGATGTTCCCGGTTGAAGAATTTGATCGAATGTTGTTCATTAACTTGTTTAATATTTACTGTGGCAGGTAGAGACTAAAGCTTGACCATAACTCACTACTATGATGCATGAAATGATCTCAATATGGGTTAACAAAGCCTGCTTTGGGCATGGCAAGAGGTGCAACCATATATGATCCATAGCCGCAAGGGCCCACATTTTTATTTATTATATATATTTTACATAAACAATCATTTTAAAACTATAATTTAGTTTACATGAACAATCATTTTAAAACTAGAACTAGAATTAATAAAAATCAAAACACGATAACAGTTTACAATTGAAGAGATACGGTTCTAAGGCCATGATACCAGCAGAAATCGGGTGCCCATCAGCAAGAGTCCCCTTAGCGACTCACACCAACAACGATGAAGAGCTGCGCATCAACTTGAACCTGGTAGAAGAACGCCGCGACAGGGCAGCAGCCAGAGAAGCGAACTACAAAAAACAATTGGAGCGGTATTACAACGCTAAAGTCAAGTTCCACGCCTTTCGCGCAGGGGACTTCGTTTTCAGAAACAACGAGGCTAGTGACGCAATCCCCCAGGGCAAGCTAACACCTACCTGGGAAGGACCGTATCGCGTAGAAGTCCTCGGCAAAGGAGCATACAAACTATCAACCTTGGAAGACAAACCCGTCCCTCGCACATGGAACACAGCCCAACTCAGAAAATGTTACATGTAGCCAACCTCACAAGTGTAATGAAGGCTGTTTAGCCATTTAATCGAATGAGAACTGAAAACTTCCTCGCTTTGCACACTTTTCCTACAAACACTCATTCATGATAACACGCGAAAAACCAACAAACGACATCAACTCCTTAAACGCGCAATACACACTAAAATGTATTGCGCACACTAAACGTTGCACAGTTAAAGTGCAACGTCCTAAACTTGACGTTCTATGGTTAAGATATAACGTCCAAAAATAAAAAAAAAGTTGCATGGTTAAGATGCAACTCCCTAAACGCGCAGTACACACTAAAATGTACTGCGCACACTAAACGTTGCACAGTTAAAGTGCAACGTCCTAAAGTTGACGTTGTATGGTTAAGATACAACGTCCAAAAATAAAAGGTTGCATGGTTAAGATGCAACTCCCTAAACACGCAGTACACACTAAAATGTATTGCGCACACTAAACGTTGCACAGTTAAAGTGCAACGTCCTAAACTTGACGTTGTATGGTTAAGATACAACGTCCAAAAATAAAAAGTTGCATGGTTAAGACGCAACTCCCTAAATGCGCAGTACACACTAAAATGTACTGCGCACACTAAACGTTGCACAGTTAAAGTGCAACGTCCTAAACTTGACGTTGTATGGTTAAGATACAACGTCCAAAAATAAAAAGTTGCATGGTTAAGACGCAACTCCCTAAATGCGCAGTACACGCTAAAATGTACTGCGCGCACTAAATGTTGCACAGTTAAAGTGCAACATCCTAAACTTGACGTTGTATGGTTAAGATACAACGTCCAAAAAAAAAATTGCATGGTTAAGATGCAACTCCCTAAATGCGCAGTACACGCTAAAATGTACTACGCGCACTAAACATTGCACAAACAAAGTGCAACGTCCTGCAACTAAAAACGTCGTGTTACTATCATACCGCGCCCTAAAATAAAGTCGCGTGGCTAAACTATAAACCTATACTCTGCTACACACCAAACACGGTAAAAAACGACAAGCATCAGCAGCAGAAAATATAGAACCAAAAAATTATATCAAACTTGCATTCATAAGCAAGTGGTTCGACAACACAAACCAAAGATATTAAAAGTGTTTCATATCATTACAGATAAAGTAAATACAGCAACAAGAGTCTTCAATCCTTGAAGTCTGACGACACATCACTATACTCCTCTTCCTCAGAGTCTGACAGGTCCAACTTTTCACTAGCCTCCGGCTGGTCACCTTGGGGCGCAGGCTCTTTCATCACCTTCCTAATGGCATACTGGCGCCGCATATGCACGAGTTGCTTTTCAAAGGATTGCTTTAGCTCATAACATGACGGTTGATCTCGGTGGCTAACAACGAAATTCACCAATTCATACTTCAACCGATCATACTCTGCAGCCTTCTTTTCAAGCACAACATCTAAGTCCCGACCATGCAGCGCGAACTGTACGTTCTGGCGCCTTACCATCCTTGGCATGTTGGTAGCCTTCCAAAAATTCCGCCTTGCGCCCCACCAGCTTCACGGCAGCGTTCACTGCTGCCACAGCCTCGCGGGTTTCCTTACAGTTCTTTACGTAATGCGCAACCTACGAGCAACGAAACAGAACACTTAGTACAAAAAATACTGATATCAAAGAAGTAAAGAAAAACATTAAGACAAACCTCAGGGACACAACCGGTGAGCAGCCATTCGCGATCTTCCTGCGCCAAACGCGCCTCTTCGCGGGCATCCAACAAATTTCCCTCTAAGTCAGCATTCTGCTGCTGCAACAGCAGGTTGTCTCTATCCATACCATCCCCCTCCTTCTTCAGTTGGGCGATCTCATCATCCTTCTCCCTCAACTTGTCACGAGCCTCAAGCAACAGGTTGTAACGTTGCTTCACAAGCACCTCCAAACGAGAAACCTCTTTGGAAGCTTCCTCGTTTCTCAAGTCAGTTTCACTAATCCGCTTCGTCGCCGCCTCTAGCTTGACATTTGTCTTCGCACAGGCAACTTTCCACTGCTGCTCCCTCTCGGATAACTGCTCTTGCAACTTATCCCGCTCCTCGCGGAAGGTGACAGCATCCCACTTAGCACGCTTCAGATCCATGTGCATCTGGTCGCGCTCTTCAGTCACACATTTCAAATCCTGATGGAACCTGTTGCGATCGTGAGCCATCGACCCCCACTCACGCACAATCTCGGCAGAAGTAGACAGCATGTTCGCTACGCTAATGATATGATCATCCAGCAGATCACTGTGTGGGCGGGTAGCCTGGTGCTCACACTCCGCAGGGGGGATGAGGTTAGCCAAGAACTGGCGACAATTCTCCACATCCAAAAACCGGGTGACAGGAGTCAGAGTCGGAGTCCAATTCGGTACGAAGACACCAGTAGATGCCTCGCCGCCACCAGATAGAGAGGCATTGGAGAAACTGCAATCCAGCTCCGTAGTCACCCTCTTCTCATCATCATCATCATCCACATGCATCTCAATGCCCCGCCCGTAACCTTCGCTTACATCAGAGGGCGAAACACGCCCAGTACTTGTCTCCCCACATCCTGCGGACCAGTCGGACTGATCAAAGGATTAACTGGGGAGGACACTTGTGGTGTAGGTTGACGCACAGGCGTGGGTTGATGCGGAGGCAGAGACTGTATTGGCGGGTCATCACAAGCCAAAGTTCGGACTGGCGAAGCCTGTACCGGCGGATCACTCTGAATCACAGTCTGGGCAGGCTCGTGAGTCTCCTGAGATGGAGTCTTCTGTTTCTGAGACTGGTCAACATTAAACTCCTCAGAAAACAGAGCTGTTGACACACCCCCTTGCGCATGCTCCCCTAGCAAGTCCGCTGCACATAAAATATACAAACAATAAGCAGGAATATCTATGAGGAATAAGGACAAAGGGTAGGAAAAAGCAAACTCACCCAATAAACTATCCTCCGCAGAATGCACAAGCTCATTCAAATTCACCCTTTTTCCAACTGGGGATGTTAAACCCCCCGCGGCATCCTTATCCTTAGACTCACGATGAGATCCGGAATGCCTGGACCGCTTTTTCTTGCGCGGCACGTCTTTAATAACAGGCCCAACCTCTGTCGCATCCACCAACACAGGTTTCGTCAACGGAACACCCCTCACCTCCTCAGTCAGCTTGACTGCAGTTTCCCCTTGAACAAAGGCACCTGAAAGTTCAACGTAGCTGCGTTCAATTGGATTGTAATTTTCAAGGTACCTATTAACCACTTCGTGGTTCAAAATAAAGCAATAGTCTTCACCTCCAGAGTTCTCCCCACCTTCCTCCAACCGTGGCTTGTGAACACGGTGGATGATGTAGTTGTTGTCATCAGTCTCCTGGTCACTGTCTTCCACCACAAACGCAGGCGACGGTTTTGGCTCGCTGACGCCTGCTGACGACGAATGCGGAGAAGAAGACACGGACGAGTCAGAATACTCGTCACTAGATATAACAATAAAAGGGAAACCCGTCCGCATGAACATATTGATGGGCGAGGGATTAACAAAAAGCGGAGAGGACTCACCTGCTTCAGTTATGAGTAGCTGTGGCTCCTGCGCAGCTGAATCCAGCTGAGGGCGCACCAACGTATCCCAAGCCCTCTCTAGAATGTAAAGCTCGTTGTTCGCCAACTCCCGGAACGCAAAGCCCATGTTGTCTCCGCCCAACAGCAAGCTATATAAGCTTTCAACATCTGAAAACACGACAAAAACAGAAACAAGTTAACAACACCTGTGGACAGAGCATAAAATACAAACGACAAGAATGGCAGCTAACATTTCCCATCCTCGGTAAGGTGAGGATTGCGACCCTTGACATCATATTTCATGCTCATACCGGCCATCACAAGCCCAGTTTCTAGAATCTCATAAAGATCCACGGGATGGCTGGTCAAAGTCTTAAACCAATCCTGGTCCTTGTAGTCAATCAGGACCACCTTCCCTATCCCCTCAGCAGGGTCCAAGCGACCCATCTCTATCGGAATAACCCCTTTGTTAATCCAGAAAAATTTTGGCTTCTACTCCCGGAAGCTCTTCATACCGGCTCCCGCACATGCAGGCACTCCAGCACGCGGCCTGCAAGAAAGCCAGCTCTCCACAAAACTTAAGTTATAAAACACATAAAACATGTCCACCAAGGGCTCTATCTTGTGGGCATTGTTGTGGGTGAAAATCATCGAGATGATTTTACCTCGCATCCCTAATATGCCATCCCCAGGATGCTGAAGGACTTGACTAAGGTCAGGATGTGGCAGTATGTGCATATCCTGAAAATGAACTATCTTATTGTTATATGGATGCAGGGTGATTTTACCTCATACTCTCTGAGTAACATCCTTAGGATGGTGAAGGACTAAGCAGGATTCAGGATGAAACAGTGTTCTGACATCCGTGCATCCTGAGGATGGACTAACGAATTATCTTTATATGATATAATTGCAGGTACAACTACATTATAATATGGACCTGAAACTGACCTCCAATATCTATATTAGTTGGTCAAAGGAGCTCAATATGGAGGATGTTACGAGCCAAGGTCTGAGCAAAGTCAAGGATGTAACCGATATACATTTATTATCGGCGATAAAAAAGGAAACAACTGGATCATTTATTAACTAAGGAAAAACCGTTAAACAACGGCCACTTTCTGTTGAAGAACTCCAACGTTCACCTGAAGAGGCTGTTACGCAACATTGAAGACCTTAACTACTTAGCATATTTCGTGGGGTTGTTTTGTAAACTTCATGTACTATATAAAGGGGGTATTGGACGAGTATAGGACACCTACTTGCACACTGTTTACACTATAGACTACTCAGATACACTTAGCTAATCACAAACACTTGCACAGTCATTGTAATCATAGCATACTCGTCCACATACTCATCCAAAGTTGTATCTTTTTACCATATTAATATTAAAAAACAAGGCAGGGGCCTAGACTCCTCCCGAGGTTTTATGCCGGCGATCTACAATTGATCAAGGACTTTCCTCATAGATCATGTGTTGTTCTTCTTGTTTATTGCTTTATTTGTTCATTTCTAGCAGTTCCATCCTGAGGATATAACTGTTCATCCTGAGGATACAACTGCCCATCCCGGAACTAACCTAAGCCATCCCGGTCATAGTTGCCATATTTTTACTTGTTAGACATTCTGATACACCATCTCAGGAATATTATTGATTTACAAACATATTTCCACACATTTAGCACTCTACCTCACATTGACTAATTTGGAATACAAAGTTATTCTTACTGGATAATTTTTTTACCAAAACAATTTGGCGCCCACCGTGGGGCAAGTGGTGCTATTTTAACAAAAAAGTTTGTTAAAACTTTCTGTTATTCAAGTTTTATTTACAGAAATTGACAACTATGGCTTCTTCACAAAAATCTGTTTCAACATCCATGCCATCTACAACTTCTGCCAGAAACACTACCTTACCACCTCCATCTGCACTTCCAAGAAGTTCCACTTCCTAAATCCCATCTAGACCATTTGGATCTACTCCTCCTGTTCTTATACCAAATGATGAATTACTTTCTATGTTTGAACTGGTGAAGGATTCGATACATCAACAACAAGACACAAACCGGATATTGATAAGAGAAATACAAGCTCTTAAATCATCCTCAAGGAGGCCAAGTGAAGACATGGGGACACCATTGCAACCCGGGGCGTTAGATTTTAATTCTAGCATCTCTGGAGGAGTACATCAAGGAGATTTCATCCCCATGAGTTCTGGAGTCTCTGCCCCAGAAATGATTACTGCTCCCAGGATGGCGACCACCAGGGATACAGGATATGCACATGTGCCATCCCAAGGATATAATACCAACGGTAACAATTTAAGTTCTAGTACTTTTACTACTAATGAGGTTGCTTCTTTGCAGGATACAGAAATAAGCCCTCAGTTAGCAAGGGAACTTCTGAAGATCAAGGATATGGTATCGAGTGTTCCAGGGATAGTACAACTCATCCCTGAAGTATCCTCGGCATGCCATAAAGTGTCAAGATTTGCACCTCCCATATGCGATGCAGAGATTCCAAAACGATTCCAAACTCCAAGCATGAAGCTCTATGATGGATCTACAGATCCTGAGGAGCATGTGTCTCAATATAGGGAAAGGATGGAAATAAATCCAATCCCTGCCAATCTAAAAGAAGCATGTTTATGCAAAGGATTTGGCTCAACTCTCACCGGTCCAGCCCTGAAATGGCTCCTAAGTGTTCCACCCTATTCTATCACTTCTTTTGCACATTTAATCAATATGTTTAATAACCAGTTTTCTTGCAGTCGAATGTTCAAACGTTTGACAAGTGATTTGTACAGGGTAACTCAACCACAGGGGGAATCACTAAGAGAATATATTACCAGGTTTGGAAAGGAAGCACTTGACATCCCGAACCTAGATGTCACTACAGCAGTATAGGCATTCAAGATGGGGCTGCAGATAAATTCACCATTCTATCAGGAATTGGTGATGAACCCATACAGGAACTTAGATGAAGTCAGGAACAGAGCTTTGAGATTCATCCAACTTGAAGATGATAAGAAGATACAAGAGAGGATAGAATCATCCTCAAAATATAACCATCCCAATCAAAAATCCACTCCCACATACGAGCCATATAAGCATAAACCATATGCTAGGCCTGATAATAAGAAGGTCAATGTGGTTGAGGATGACGATGAGGATGACTGCCCTAAATTATCAGACTATTGTTTTTCTGTCGATGTAACAGGTTTGATGTATGCCATGAAGGATCTAGGGGACAAAGCAAGATGGCCAAGGAAGGACAACAAGACAGGATGGAAAGACAAATCCAAATGGTGTGCCTTTCACGAAGATTTTGTCCATATCACTAAAGATTGCATTGCACTTAGAAAGGAAATAGCATATCTCTTAAGCAAGGGTCACCTCAAGGATCTCCTGGGCAAAAAGAAATCAAGATCTCAGGATGGCGTAAACATCTCGGAAAGAGCAGCATCCCCACCTAAGGATGCTGGCATTATCAACTTCATTTCAGGAGGGTCAGATATTTGTGGAACCTCATACTCAGCTGCTAAAAGACATGCGAGGGAAGCAAAATTTGAAAAAGGAGAAAGAGCAACGAAGACGACCATCCTGACAACATCAAAAGTGATAGGTTTTGAGGAAGAAGACAGAGAAAACATCCTTGACCCTCATCATGACGGTTTGGTTATTACTTTATATATTGCTAACCACTTTGTTCGCAGGATTCTTATAGATGGAGGAAGCTCAGTAAACATCATCCAGCTCGAGGCCCTCAAAAGGATGAACATCCCGGAATCGGAGATAGTTTCCAGGTCATCAGTTTTGGTGGGCTTCAGTGGAGAAACCAAGAGCACAGTGGGTGACATCAAACTTCCAGTATATATGGTGTGACACCCCAGGAAAATCCCACATCGGCCGTGGCCAGGAGAGATCCTTGGTTCATAAGTAATGTCTTGCCTCTTAAATCACCAACGCGTTTTGGGGCTTAATGTTAGTGGATGAGAGGAGAACTCCACAGTTAAGCGTGCTCAGGTGGGAGAAGTTTCAGGATGGGTGACCTCCTGGGAAGTCTCCACCAGGGCACCCAAAAACAAATCCGTGAGCTCTGGATGGGTAACCCATCGGGGCAAAGCGGACAATATTGGTGTTGAAAGGGGCCGGATGTTACAAATGGTATCAGAGCCACTCCTGTGCCGTTCGGGATGGTGGGTGCACACCTCATCATGGACGATGAGACTCTAACAGGGGGTGAATGTGACACCCTAGGAACACACCTCATCAGGGACGATGAGACTCTAACAGGGGGTGAATGTGACACCCCCGGAAAATCCCACATCGGCCGTGGCCAGGAGAGATCCTTGGTTCATAAGTAATGTCTTGCCTTTTAAATCACCAACGCGTTTTGGGGCTTAATGTTAGTGGATGAGAGGAGAACTCCACAGTTAAGCGTGCTCAGGTGGGAGAAGTTTCAGGATGGGTGACCTCCTGGGAAGTCTCCACCAGGGCACCCAAAAACAAATCCGTGAGCTCTGGATGGGTAACCCATCGGGGCAAAGCGGACAATATTGGTGTTGAAAGGGGCCGGATGTTACATATGGAAGGGGTGAACTCTATCCAGAGATTTTGTGTGATAGATTCCCTATCCTGCTATAATGTCATCCTGGGGAGACCCTGGATACATGATATGAAGGTCGTGCCTTCAACATATCACCAATGTGTGAAACTACCCACACCTTGGGGAGTTGTGAAGATTAATAGCGATCAATAAGAAGCTAAGGATTGCTACACGACATCAATGAAGGCCTCATCCCGACAAGCATAGCAATCATAATAGGATGCACAGTGTCATCCTCAGGATGTTACAGCACATCCTGATCAGGATGTAAAAGCCATCTGTCTTGACGACAACAACGAGGATATCATTGTGCAAATCGGTAAGAATATCCCTCTTGATATTGAACAATCACTAATATCTTTCCTTAAATGCAGAATGTCTACTTTTGCTTGGAAACATGAAGATATGACCGGCATATCAAAGGACATCATCACCCACAAACTTGGGATTGATAAGAGTTTCAAGGCCATTCAGCAAAAAAGAAGGAAGTTTGCTCCAGAAAAAAATATCATCATCCAAGAAGAAGTGGACAGGCTGCTGAAGTCTAAGATGATAAGGGAAGTAAAATTCCCAAGATGGCTGGCGAATGTTGTGGTAGTCCAAAAGAAAAATGGAAAATGGAGAGTGTGCGTGGACTACACGGACCTCAACAAGGCCTGTCCTAAAGATCCATTTCCACTACCACACATAGATTCAATGGTGGATGCTACAGCAGGCCACGAGATGCTGACATTCATGGATGCATCCTCGGGATTCCAACAAATACAAATGGAACCAGATGATCAAGAGGACACAGCATTCATGACACCGTCAGGTATATATTGTTATATAGCCATGCCATTCGGATTAAAAAAATGCAGGTGCCACGTATTAGAGGCTAGTGAACATGATGTTCAAGGAAAAGATTGGGGACACGATGGAGGTATACATTGATGACATGGTAGTAAAATCCAAGAAAGCAGAAGATCATATTCGGGATCTCAAAGAAGCTTTTGACATCCTGGTCACAAAAAGAGGGATAGAAGTGCCATTTTGGGGTTGGAGCTGGAAATTTTTTTCGATATTTGGTCACAAAAAGAGGGATAGAAGCCAGCCCTGAACAGATAAAGGCCATCCTTGATCTCAAATCCCCAAGGAATATTAAGGATGTGCAAAGGCTGACTGGCAGGATAGCGGCCCTGAATAGATTCATCTCGAAATCCTCAGAGAAATGTAAAGAATTCTATGATATCCTGAAGAAAAATAGCAAGTTCGACTGGGGACAGAGACATGAAGAAGCATTAAAGAAGCTCAAAGATTATCTTGCAGCAGCTCCATTTTTTATAAAGCCTGAGGATGGAGAACCTCTCAAGCTATATCTTGCAGTTTCTGGGAATGCAATTAGTGTCGTATTGGTAAAGGACTTTGAAGGGCAACAATATCCTGTCTATTATGTAAGTAAAACCCTCCTAGATGCTGAAACCAGGTATTCACATCTCGAAAAACTTATTTTAGCTTTAGTAATGGCTTCTACTAAGTTAAGGCATTATTTTGAAACACATAAAATATATGTCCAAACTAACTATCCCATTAAAAATGTATTAAGAAAACCTGAAATGTCTGGAAGAATGGCAAAATGGTCAGTTAAATTAAGTGCCTTTGACTTAGAATATGAGCCTAGAAATGCAATCAAGTCACAGGCCCTAGCAGACTTTGTGGCTGATTTCAGTAGTGACATCCTGAGTGAAGTAGAGTCTGAAGTCCAACAACTAAATGAAAATTTAGGAAAATGGACTCTATACACTGATGGTGCTTCGAATTCAAGAGGCACAGGTCTGGGAACACTACTAAAATCGCCACAAGGGGACAATATACCCCATGCCGTTAGATGTGCATTTCAAACAACCAATAATGAAGCTGAATATGAAGCTCTCATTGCTGGTTTACAACTTGCTAGAGATTTACATATTGATAAAATTGAAGTCTTTGTTGATTCTTTGTTGATTACTAACCATTTCAATGGATCATATGCAGTAAGAGGACAATAGTTAGCCATTTATCTTGAAATCGTTAAAAATTTAGCTACTTCTTTTGTAGAATTTTCACTAACACAGGTACCTAGGGAAGAAAATGTTGAAGCTGACGCCCTAGCAAATCTGGGATCCTCCTTTAATTTACCAGAAGGATCCAAGATTCCTATCATTCACATCTTGAAACCGGCAATTGAAGAGTGGCATCCTGAAGATGGCCAGGCACATCCTAAGGAAAAAACAGACCATCCTGAGGATATCACTGTTTTGGCCACTCAGAAACAAGATGACTCATCATGGATGACTCACATAATCAAATATTTACAAGAAGATGTCATTCCTGATGAAGAAAATCCAAAGGCTTTCAGGATAAAGGTATCTAAATTTATAATTATAGACAATATTTTGTATAGAAAGTCTCTTGCAGGTCCATATTTGAGATGTCTCAACAAGGATGAAGCAAACGAAGTACTCAAAGACATCCACGAAGGAGATTGTGGAAATCATACAGGAGGAAGATCTCTCTACTCGAAGACTCTGAGGACGGGATACTATTGGCCTACTATGAAGAAGGATGCCATGTTGTATTCCCAAAAGTGTGATGCGTGCCAAAGACATAGCAACAGACTTCACCAGCCTGCTGAACCATTACATCCTATTGTTTCACCATGGCCCTTCATGAAATGGGGTATGGACATAGTAGGAAAGCTACCCAAAGCTCCTGGAGGAAAGGTATTCATGCTAGTGATGACAGATTACTTCTCAAAATGGATTGAAGCCGAAGCATTTGTCCAAGTTAGAGATAGAGAGGTGGTCTCGTTCATCAAAAGAAACATCCTAACACGATTTGGAGTACCATCTGAAATCATTTGTGACAATGGTTCTCAATTCATTAGCAAAAGAACAACTGACTTTTGTGAGAATTGGGGAATCAAGATGGTAACTTCAACACCAGTCCATCCTCAAGCTAATGGACAAGCAGAATCCTCAAACAAGATCATCGTCAACAACTTGAAGAAGAAGCTTGGGGAAAAGAAAGGAAAATGGGCAGAAAAACTTCCATTTGCACTTTGGGCTGATAGGACTACTTCAAAGAATGCAACTGGTCAGACACCTTTCTCTTTGGTCTTTGGAACAAAAGCAATGCTTCCAACAGAGATGGCCATGCCTACAGCAAGGAAGCATCTTCAAGATGCAACTACTAATTCTGAAGCACTACTACAAGTCTTGGAAACTGTGGATGAACTCAGGGATGCTGCTAAATTAAGGATGGCAGCATATCAACAAAGGATTGCTAAAGCATACAACAAAAACATCGGGATAAGAAGATTTCAAGTAGGAGACTTGGTATTGAGAAAAGCCTTCCAAAACACAACAAAACCAAGTGATGGTAAGCTAGCTCCCAAGTGGGAAGGTCCATACTTGATCGATTCTGAAGCTGGTAAAGGAGAATATTGGTTATCAACGATGGAAGGAGAAATTCTACTAAGGGCTTGGAATGCAATTCACTTAAAATACTACCATGTCTAGGGATGCATGTGACTGATCTCTCTAGAAGAGAAACTATGATCCAAATCACGGGTGGGATGAAGGTGAAGGCTGACAGAGATGAATCATCTCCATATGTAAGTACTCATCCTTGATTTATTTCGATCGATTATATTTTCACTAAACATGGTCTAGAAATAGTCCATCCTGAGAATTTTGCAGTACCATCCTGAAGATGGAATGCTTAGAAGACTAGGGGCTGGCCATCCTCTCCTTGGTTAAGGTGTTTGTAACACCCCAACCGATGGCGGAAACATCGAGGTGTCACGTAGTGACGATTGTTCAATAGCTCATGGACTAAAAGTGTAAATTTTGATATATTGATTAAGTAGTTTATTACATTGAAAGAAAAATACAAGATACAATGATTCTAAAGTGACAACTAAAACTGAAATACAATGAATCCAAAATCTAAGTAAAAAATTCCAAAAGCTTAAAAGTCATCTCATAAATAACCTGAAACATGTACGAAAATAGTATATGTCAATACAAAAATGCATTGGTGAGCATACCCTGTTTGAATACATATAGTAGAAAAAGAGTTTTGCAATTCACGTGTTATACTGTCTACAATTTAGTGTTCAAGCTATGTACAAATGCTACCCAAAATCAAACCTTTGTTCAATGAATCAAGAGTCACATATATATAGTATTCGCTCATAGTAGGCGATGAATAATCGTTCACACATAACAATAATCAAGTACTATTTATTGCTATGCTAGGCCGCCCAGCGGTTAATGATTAAGGTCATAAGTACACACTATCAGCGAATCAACAAGTAAAACACATACAAGAATTGCGATTGTGAATATATGATAAAACATGATTAAGTGAGTGAAGTAATAAGCGTACATGAGTCACCCCAAAAGTGTAAAGCATGAAAAAGAGGAAAGATATACTCACAGTTTGCGAAAGCGATCAAAATCCAACTTAAGCGGTCGTGAGCTAAGTAATGGGAATTCTGAGAAATTCAACCTCTAATGTAATAGAATACTAATAAGGAATATTCTAAAAGTCTAAAGTATCTAGGGTCTAAGGCATTAGGGTATGCTAAGTCGATTTGGGGAATTAGAGTTTTTATAATAAATCGAATTAATGTAAGAGTTGTATATCAAAAATGATATGTCAAAGTTTGTAAATGTGGTTTAAATAATATAATTATTATTAATTGAATATTAGGGTAAAATATGTTTTGGAATAATTATGGCAAAATAATTGAGTTAATTACTTTAAAATAAATACAATAGTCATAAATGTATAAATAAATAATTATGAGTTACACAATGATCCAACAAATAATAAATAAGACTTTCCAACATAAGAAATATTTCTATTTTATAAGCAAAGTATTTATAAAATAGATGTTGAAATAGTATAAATAACTAAACGTTTAATTATGTCTAGTTAAACACAAATAAGATTAAAAATACAAGACATGATCCAAAAATGTTATTTTTATCGAAAATGGATGCTTTCTGATGTAAATTAATGAAAATAATTTTCTCATAATTTTTATAAACTTATTTATATTTAAAACTGATTTAATGAAATTAAATCATGTTTAAATGATTAAAAATAGGAAAATCAATAAAAATAAATGTTTTCTGAACCAATAATTTTTATTTCAGTTCATAATGATTAGAAATACTTTATCAAAAATTTTGAGATAAAAATCATTAGAAATGAATTTTTAATCAATTAAATATGATTAAAACTAATTAAATTAATAAAAATTACGAAATAAAATATTTTCCAAGAAATAAAACTGTGATAACTTTCTATGAGGTGTCAAAAGTCTACACCTAAATTTTCATAATTTTTGGATAAAAAATGAATTTAATATGAATATCTTAAGTTTTAATGAATATATATATATATACATTTAAAAATAATGCATAAATAAATAATATAAAGTTCAGGAAAAAAGAAAAGGCTGAACTTGTGGGTTGCTCAGACTCGAACCCAGGTTCCTTCGCTAACAACAAACAACCACAACCACTAGACCAGAACATATGGTTGTTGAATTAATTGAAACTAAATTTTCTTTATACAATACTTTAAACTCATCATCTTCCCCAAATAAAACCTCCAAGAACCCTAACCTTAACCCTAAATCTAATAATACGATTTAAGCATAATTTTCGATCTGTAATAGAGGGCTATTAACAAGGGATGTATGACAAACAAAACGGCAACAAAAATTTGAGCTTACAAAGTGAGTTGAGATCGAAAATGAATGCTCAAGTCCGAGTCTTTGGTCGACAATTTTGAGGCCTTCCAAATGTGTTTTGATTGTTTTAAAAGTGGGTTTAGGAAGTGTGAATGAGCAGAAACGGGATGGAATGATCCATTTATATAGTTGTAGTAAACAAAACCGGTTATTATTCGAACTTAAAAGTCCGACGGTTACACCCGATAAATCCGAATTAAAACCCATTAAACTCATGATTTCGTATGTTTAAATGATGGGTATTTGAAGTTAAGGGTGAAGAAACGTTTGGGGAAACATTTAATCGAGCTTTAAACGTTAAAACGCGCCTTTTGAATTCGCCGGAAAAGTCGCCGCCGGTGACTCAGTTGACCGGCAAAATCGTGTTGTGCAGGTGGGAGGGGAACTTTTTATTAAGTTTCAAATTTGACAGAATTAATCCCTACATTATAACTAAGTTAGTTTATGAGGTTTTTTTAGTTAGTTTTTCCTTTATAAAAACTAACCAAGTTAACCAACTTAACATAAAATGCTTTTAAAACTTTATAAAACTTGAATTTTTTTATAAAATCTTTTACGAATAAGTTTCAACATACGCATTTGATTAAAATTTATACCCAACCAATAATAAATATAAATGATAAAATTTTAATTCGCTCTAAAATTAAATTTGAAAACGACGAAACTTACAAGGACTATAATGGAAATATTTGAAGGACTATAATTGTCAATTAGATGAAAGACGAGGGTGATGGATGTCACAATATCCGACACCTTCCTAAGGTTTAAAGGTTTTCACCTTTCACATTGGGTTAGCAACCCTCGCCTGGAGCGCACGATGCCTATGTATATTCTCGGGATGGTGGGACCAGTCCATGTAAAAGTGGCTGACAATTTCATTATCTTTGAGGTATACGATGGAGCTCTTAATGTTTAGACATTTTTCAATGTCTCAAATGGTTAAGCGTTTTTCAACGTCACTTCGGGCTCGCGAGTTATTATTAAAGGCCTTTTTGCCAGTTATCTTCAAGATGTTACATATTGGTCTTGTCACCAAGATTATTTCAAAAGGGGTTTTGATCCCAGTTAAACCAAACGCCTTGTCGCTAGGATAATAACAAAGTCTTCCTTTGCAGGATATTATCAAAACATAAGTCTTTCTTATGAAAGATTATAAGATCTATTCTGAAGATATCACACTGGGGACATCCTCAGAATGCGAGACCATCCTAAGGATGGAAAAAGAACTAGATGCATCCTTAAGATGCAGCACTATCCCAAAGATGAAGAAGAAACTGGGGACATCCTCGGGATAATGAAGGCCATCCCGATGATGAGAAGGACTCGTATGGAATATGACAAGGTCAGGTATTATTTTTCATTCTTTTATAACACTAGGTATTTGCTAATGTTTGCAGAATATTGAAGAACACAAAGCTGATAGCGTCAAAAGGTTGTTATTATATTATTTATGCATCATGGTCAAAATATGATGCCAACCCCTGGCTTCATCCTAAACCAGGACCCATCCACCAGGGGTCAGCATTTCAAAGTCAGGGTTGAAAAAGAATTTGGGGCTTCGTCTTGAAAATCAAGATCCCTCCACCCCAAAAGCTTTCATTGTTCATACAGACATAAAAAGAAATCGTTTAACTGTTCACAAACCAACCAAATATCATAAAAAGTGGGCTCTGCCCTAGTTATCTCATCCTTCATTGCCCACCGGAACCTCGACCTGAAACTCCTTGGCCACCTCAACCTCTTCCACCTCAGTCTCTTTACCAGCATCTTGAGAATCAGAAACAGGGACGGACTCAGATGCCACCTCCTTTCCGCACAGAATGAGAATCTTCTCCTGCCAAGCCTCCATATCCCAATCTTCCATCTTGAAGTTAGGATCCCTAGCCTGCAGTGCCATACTCACCCTAGCTTGAAAGACAGAAATGGTGGCAGACTTCATCAAGCCCTATTTATATTCTTCCATCTCCTTTTCATGATCCCTCATGCTTTTGGCTTGAGCAGACTTCACAACCTTCAGCTCGGTCTCCACCTTGCCTAGTTTCTTCTCAAGCTGCTTGGTCTTGTCAAGAGCAGATTTCTTCACGCCTTCAAGCTTGGCCTTAGTATCAGCAAACTCTTTGTTCATATCATCCAGGGACTTCATCACGTATTCATGCCCCTATAGGAAAGAAGTCAGGTAAGTACTCGAACCCTACTACATGTTAATAGCAACCATAACTATCCTCAGGATAAGTAACGTACCTGAAGAACAAACTGAGAGACTTTGCCCAAAATGGCATCACAACTGAGGCCGTCAAAGGGAGAAGTTTCTTGAGTCGAAGTGCTGGCAGCCTTCCTTTTCTTAGAAGAAGGAGCAGCTCTGGCCTTAGGGGCAGGGGGAGGACTTGTCATCCTGGAGCTGGATGGAGAAGTTATCTTTAAAGACTTGATATCTTGACTCTCAATCTCGTCAAGATCAAAGTAGTCAGGCTTCTTTGCTGAAATCAATGAAAACATATATAGGTCAATACAAAAACCAAGGATAAACATATTCTCAGGATATGACTTACCAGACATCTCAGTGGCACGACTTGTAGAAAAACTTTCTTCTATCCCAAAAGTCCTTGCTGAAACAGGTAGCTCTAGTATTGCCTTACGTCTGATGAAAGCGCCGTCCAAAGTAGGAACAAGTTTTGCAAAGCAAGCACCTGCAAAATGAAGATGATTTAGAATATTATCAACATCCCCAGGATGTGACTATCTTATTTGTATCTAACATATTTACCGCTTCTTAACCAGGACATAGGGATTTCATCCCCATAAGGAATGGAATCCCTCCTTACAAAAAAGAATTTTGATTTCCAGGGCCTATCGGATCTCACAACGTTATGTAGCAGAGGAGATTCTTTATCTATAAGTTGAAGAACATAACAGTTTGACCCATGTGTTCTTAACTTATATATGTATGGCAGGTCACCAACTTGAAGATTAATGCCGTGAGTCTGAATGATCTTATCACTAAGCATTAAGATCCTCCAGATCTTAGGCATGGCCTAGCCAAAAGCCATTCCTGTCGCATCAAAGAATTCTTTGATGAAATCTGGGAATGGATATTTGAGGCCAAACTGGAATGGTAAAAAGAAAAAGCAAACCCAGATGGAAGAAGCAAAGTCAGACTTTGCATTTAGGTCAAAGGGCCTAAAAATGGCAGAATCAGGAAAAGCCCCGGATTCCTTAAGGGCTTGAATATCTTTATCATAAAAAGTATAGATTTCTTGATCAGGATCTTTGATCAAGTTTTGGGCTGTGAAATCCTTAGGAATCCCAACGCTTCCAAGAGCCCTTGTTAATTTCTTACTCATTCTAAAAAAACTAAATTAAAAGACTTCTTTTTTCAGGAATAAGGAAAAGAAAACGAGAAAGAAGCAAAGGCAGCTACCTTTTCAAATAATCCAAGTTGATTATAAAGGAGGAAGGGAAAGCCTAGATATAGGCAGTAGGATATGATGAGGCATAACAGTCATCACGAAAAGATAGCCTGAAAAATAGCCGTTAGATCTCGAAACTTGGAGAGATAAGCCCATCGATTGAGAAAAATATTTTTACCATTAAAAATAATGGTAACATATTTTTGGGGACAATTGTTGTGGGTGAAATTCCTCGGGATGATTTTACCTCGCATCCATAATATGCCATCCCCAGGATGCTGAAGGACTTGACTAACGTCAGGATGTGGCTGATGTGCATATCCTGAAAATGAACTATCTTATTGTTATATGGATGCAGGGTGATTTTACCTCATACTCTCTGAGTAACATCCTCGGGATGGTGAAGGACTAAGCAGGATTCAGGATGAAACAGTGTTCTGACATCTGTGCATCTTGAGGATGGACTAACGAATTATCTTTATATGATATAATTGCAGGTACAACTACATTATAATATGGACCTGAAACTGACCTCCAATATCTATATTAGTTGGTCAAAGGAGCTAAATATGGAGGAGGTTACGAGCCAAGGTCTGAGCAAAGTCAAGGATGTAACCGATATACATTTATTATCGGCGATAAAAAAGGAAACAGCTGGATCATTTATTAACTAAGGAAAAACCGTTAAACAACGGCCACTTTCTGTTGAAGAACTCCAACGTTCACCTGAAGAGGCTGTTACGCAACATTGAAGACCTTAACTACTTAGCATATTCCGTGGGGTTGTTTTGTAAACTTCATGTACTATATAAAGGGGGTATTGGACGAGTATAGGACACCTAATTGCACACTATTTACACTATAGACTACTCAGATACACTTAGCTAATCACAAACACTTGCACAATCATTGTAATCATAGCATACTCGTCCACATACTCATCCAAAGTTGTATCTTTTTACCATATTAATATTAAAAAACAAGGCAGGGGCCTAGACTCCTCCCGAGGTTTTATGCCGACGATCTACAATTGATCAAGGGCTTTCCTCGTAGATCGTGTGTTGTTCTTCTTGTTTATTGCTTTATTTGTTCATTTCTAGCAGTTCCATCCTGAGGATATAACTGTCCATCCTGAGGATACAACTGCCCATCCCGGAACTAACCTAAGACATCCTGGTCATAGTTGCCATATTTTTACTTGTTAAACATCCTGATACACCATCTCAGGAATATTATTGATTTACAAACATATTTCCACACATTTAGCACTCTACCTCACATTGACTAATTTGGAATACAAAGTTATTCTTACTGGATAATTTTTTACCAAAACAGGCATGACAGCAGAACTCGAAAAACATCAATCGAGACATCAGACCCGGGTGGATCTGATTAACATGCACACCCACCGTCCGTACAAAAGTACTTAGGAATCTGGTGATCGGAACCCTAAAGCTGCAATCCCTAAAATAAGCAACATATAGACCAATCTTCCCAACAGGGGGTTCAAGGATCGTCTTGTCCGGAGCAGGTATGTCCACACCGAACGAAGAAAAGAACCCGTACTCCCTACGGAACTTTCTAAACTCATCCTTAGCCCACACCGCTGTAACCTCATTAGCATGCGGCGGGCCCTTCTTTGAACCATCATCAGCCCTCCTAGAACCCTTACGCTTCTTCTTCGGAATATTCACGATGTTCTCCATCTATCAAAGCGTAAACACCCTTCGGATACTAAAGAACAATGAAAAAATATGAGAACAATTTTTGAAAAGTTGGGAGAAATCTGCCAAAACAATCTGCAAAAGGTGTGAAGGAAGACGAAGGAAAAAGGGATTAAATAGGGTAGAAACACGTGCCATTGACGGTTTCTAGGACTTGGCACAACCAGCCAATGAAAAAGTTACACGTCACCTCAGGAGAGAGAAAAAAGCATATGAAACGATAGCGAGGGCCCACCACGTCCCTGACACAGTACAACTGTCAGGGACGTTCTGGCTACCAACCTGTCGTTTCAGCTACGCGCTCTGACAGTTTTGATGTGTGCATTAATTACTGAAGTGCGCGGATCACCCACTTGCATAACACTGCGCGCAGGCGCAGCAAATTAAAATAAAAGCACGAAAAGCCCCCGCATTAACACTTCCTTTCTACTAAGTCCAGCGTCCCGCACGCTACGCATACAACACACTGGACTAGGGGGACTTGAAGAGATAAGTACTCGCGCGTGCGCACGGCCCCACACTCACATACACATCAACGCAGTAAGCTGGCGTGGAGTTCCAGAAGCCAGCGCACGTTACCTCATACATGACAGGCGTCACCCGACAATGATAGGGACACACAGCCAATCAGAGGCGTCTATTCCCTGCTCCATGATCTCCTGCAGGTACGAGGTACAGAAAATGACAGAAAGGACAATCACAAGACACGTGGACCAATCACAGAGCGACATCGCGAATGACAACAACGGTCGTAATCGTACGAGCCAGCTGTCATTCTCCCTACAGCCAATCACAGGCCACCTCAGGGGCCTATAAATACCCCCCCTTCGTCACAAGAAGAAAGGATCCAGTCCGCAGTAGAGAATTCACCATATAGCTGTGAAAGATAGATTATAGTTAAAACTCTGTAACAATCCTGTATTGAAGTCTTGTATTTGTCCCGCTGTCTATCAATAAGAATCGTGTCTTTACTCGTGCTCATATACTTGTGCTTATATATATATATATATATATAGATTGTTAGATTGGTGTTTCTTCAACAACCCAATAACATTTTTAAACCAATTAACATTTATAATCCAAAAATAAACTAACCCAATTAAATTAACCCAATACCATTTTAGTTTGTACCTTTGGCCCATATAAACTCATTTGCTATGTCTAAACTCTTATTATTTTTTCGTTTATACATAAGTTTATATTCGAGGGCCCTTTTTTTTCTAGTTGCGCAAGCAACTGTATTCTTAAGAATAACCCAATATAGATGTTAACAGATTTTCATAACAAATATGTGGTTTTCTTTTGAAAAACAAATATGTGATGTATGATGTATCTTGCAAAATCACACAATGATCATTATTATGAGTGTACACTAATCGTTTACTGATATGATAAACTTCACTTTCTTGTGGTACCATATTAAACATTTTAATAGAAGTCATCTACACAAAGAATAATATTAAAACACAAAATTATGAATGACGTTAATAAATTAATAACTTATATAATTTTAGTATTATTCATTTGATGAATCAAAACAGCAGTAACACCAAAATATAAGAACTTAATTTGTATCAACATAGCTGGTGATGTTAGGCTTACATAGTTGACACACCACTTTCTAAATATAGCGTTCCAAGTTCACATCTTACAACTTACAATTTTTTTTACGGTCCTAGTCTGACCATAGGACCAAGTTAGCAATCATCCATGGTTTGACCACCCAACCAAGGGAACCGTCTAACATGTTATGAACCCAATGTATCTAAGTCACCTGACACAATGAGGCATCCCGGTCTATAGGGCCCATAAAGAAATTGTGGGATCTGTGAAGGAACCATTGCAAGATATAAGGCGGAGGATAGAATGAGAGTGCAGGGCATCTGACATTCCCATCTCTTTCTGCACTGTCTTTTCCTTTCATTTCACGGTAGTAATCCTTCCAAGTATTCAATAAAAGCATTATTATTTTGACATATTTACATTGATGAATGTAACTTGTGAGCGTTACATATAAGTTAAAATTTAACAATACACTTACAATGAAAACTAAAACACCTACAGGTGTTTTTGGGATATAATACTCTTATCTATACATGTGTAATCAATCACAAGAGGTCAAGAGTACATGAAAGGTGTATCATATATATGCTTTAACAACTGTTGTTCAATCATGTGTAGCATGTTATGTATTTAATCACAAGAGTACATGTTATGTACAATCATTTACTTTGTCTAAAAGGTTACAAATGTACACGTCGATTATAAAAAAAATAACAATGAAGGTATACGTTTTGCCTAAATGGAGGCGCAATAAGAATAAGATTACGATTTAGTGTGTTTGAAGAAGTACATCCCAAAGTTGGGTGTTATTTCTGGCTTACCAGTATGATTACGATGGCTGTTTGGTTGATTAAGTGTTGAATCATTAAGATGTCTGGTTGATTAAGTCGGAATGATCCAGCTCTTAACCATTCCATTCAGAGCCTTTTTTAGGTTGAAACAAATAGTCTGAATACTGCATTTAGATCTGAATGGTTGAAAGTCTCATTAAAAGGCTACCAAAAACAGACTCTAAAGTGTGATAACTAAGATTAGATTTAGAGTAACAACCAATGTCATATCATTTCAAAAAAAAAAAAAAAAAAAACATATGATAGAAAATACTACTATATACAACAATAAAAAAAAAAAAGGCATTTGCAAAATTCCAACGGCCAACCAAATAGAATTTGGTTAACTCGCATAGAATGAGTATGATCGATAAACACAGATAAATCACCATTGCGGGGTTATAGTGAGGTACAATTCATAAGTTATTATGATGTTAATTTGGTGGTAATTCATGAGGTGAATGTGACATAGGGATCCAATCAAATTCACTAATATTTTGTTATAGGCAGATAATGAACATGACTCACAAAGACCACTTGATGGGTTACACTAAAAATAGTGCTCTTGACATCCTATAACATGATATTACATGTTTGTCTTCGACATGAGGAACGCCTAGACAAAATAGCTATGAATAGTGTTGTCCAATTCTGTGAAAGACATGTAGTGAGAAGTAAGATGTGTGGTGAATTATGGAATGAATACAATGCTTCGTTTGAATGTTAAAAAAATAAATAAATAAAATAAAAAACCGCATCTACATGGACTAAATTCTAATGCTATTCAAATTAAAATCAAATATTTTATTTTTCACGTCATCAAAAACACAAAATTAAATAAAAAATGTGGGAGCTTTGACCTTTCTCGAACATGAACTAAATATTAAAAAAACTGAAAAATACATACAACAAATATTAAAAAAATAAAAAGAGGCGCAGACCACGTGGCACGATCTCCAGCCTGTAATAATTGACTCCAGACATAACGGAATCACGCCTTTCCGTCCACCGTCACCAATATCCACGTGGCCAGATCTCTACCCTCCACGTCACCATCACCACTAGCCACCCGGTAGAATATTCCAATCCTTCTTCCCACGAAATAGCGCAGAATAGTTGTATGAAGTACAATTACAGCCAACTCTTCCAACTTTCTCTCTCTATATTCACATGCGTATATATTTGTATCTATAGGTGGACAATCGTCGTGTTATTGTTGTTGTTGTTAGTCGAAGTTTCTAGATCTGAATTTTGTGAAAGTTTGTGAAGCTTGAAGCAGCAAATGAGGAATTCGAGCTTCTATAAGAGATTTTCCAACACTTTTGGCGAATATCCTTCGCTTTCCAAGTTTCTGGTGGTTTTTGCCGTTAGGTATTAAATTCATTTTAATTTATTAAATTCTGGTTGTTGATCGTAGTTTATTATTATTAATAATCATCTAGGACGTGTTTTCAGCTTATAGTTGTTGATCGTAATGGTTTATTCGCGATCTGTCATTCAGGACTGTTTTGACTTTTGAGTAACTTAATTTCAGTTTAAGTTCTTCAATTCCTGATCGTACGTTTTGATTCACAATCATCTAGGCCGTTTTATGTATATAATTCATTTCTGCTTTTTTTTTTTTTTTTGATAGTTGTGGATTGTATTTTTTTTGTTATTCATAATCATCTAGGGCACTTTTAAGTGAATTAGATCTGGATTATGCTGAAATTTGGATACAAGTTGTTAGATCTTACATGTTTCTGTTTTGTGATTGAATTGTTGTGTTTTGATCATCAAATGTGAGGTGCTTGGATGAACTTCGTGTTATTTTGTTGAATTCACTTCATATTTATATGCTTGTTTTTTAGTAATTTATGGACGTTTTAGGTAAATTAGATCTGGATTATAGTGAAAATTGTTGGGAATTCCTGTGTTGAATCGCGGCTATGTGCATGGAGTGGCAAGGTTAATTGGTTAGTAGTTGTTGTGCAAGTTAATTAATAAAACACCATAACGTGTTAGGTTAGCTGTATATATATTATTATATACCGTGTATTGGATAGGGATTCGTAATCAAGTTTTTAAGTAGATTTCTTGATCTAATAATGGTTTGGGAGTTAGCCATAGTTTTATGTTCGTTTGATAATCGATTGGGACTTGAAAAATTAAATACGGTAGACGGCAGTTGTAGGCTTGTTCAGTTTTGCAGTGGTTGCTCAATTTTGTTAGATCTTAGATCTTACAGGTTTCTGTTTTCTGATTGAATTGCTGTAACTTGTAAATGATGTTCTCTGGTACTGATATCAACCGTGAGGTGTTTTGAGTTTGTTGTAACTTGTAAATGATGTTATCTGTTTCTTATCATCAACCGTGAGGTGTTTGGATGAACATGAACTTCATGTTAATTTGTTGGATTATGCTTCAATCTGTAAAAAATCTATTCGCTATGCATCATTCAGTCCTTGATTTTCAGTTATTTATGTGAATATGTGATATTACTTTTGTAGTGGTGGGGGTCTGGTGGCTTATTCTGAGGCAAATAATATACAAAGTGTTGCGAAGATTGATGAGTTACCGGAGGCAGGTAGCGAGAAAAAGAGGGTGGTGGTGCTTGGAACTGGTTGGGCTGGAACAAGTTTCTTGAAGAATCTGAAGAATCCTTCATATGACATCCAAGTGATATCACCAAGGAACTATTTCGCTTTCACACCTTTGCTACCAAGTGTTACGGTTGGCACGGTTGACGCTCGTAGTGTTGTTGAACCTATCCGCAACATCGTCAAGAAGGTAATTGTAATGGTTTATACATGAATTTTGCCACTAGTTATCATAATCTTAATATTAAATGATTTTTTATTTAGTTTGATTTTTGAAAGGGCTTTGTCTGGACCTATGGGGGCTTACGAAAATAATGAATATTAATAATATGTGACCATATATGCACAAACAAGCTTCCTATTCTGAGTTGAAGTAGGCGATGGTTGGCTACTGACTAATGCATGTTTAATCTTAAACAGAAGAATTTGAATGTTAATTACTGGGAAGCCGAATGCTACAGGATTGATGCAAAAAATAAGAAAGTTTACTGTCGGTCAAGTCAAGAGGATAAAGAAGAATTTGTTGTAGATTATGATTACCTGGTGATTGCAATGGGAGCTCGTGTTAATACGTTTAACACTCCTGGCGTAGAAGAAAACTGTCACTACTTGAAGGTAAATCACTCTTCATCAATTTTCCAGTTGCATAATATGGCTTGACTTATTTGACTAATTCGATTCAGGAAGTTGAAGATGCTCAGAAGATCAGGAGGACTGTAATAGACTGCTTTGAAAGGGCAAGCTTACCTACTTTAAGTGAGGATGAGAGGAAACGGATTCTTCAATTTGTTGTTGTTGGTGGTGGTCCAACTGGAGTCGAGTTTGCAGCCGAGCTTCATGATTTTGTGTCTGAGGATTTGGTGAAGTTGTACCCATCCGTTAAAGATTTGGTCAAAATTACACTTCTTGAGGCAACTGACCATATCTTGAACATGTAAGCCTTCATTCGGACTCAAAACAGCCAATATTACTTTTTTCTTTTTTTCTGTTATCGTTTTCCCTGTATGCTTATACAATTAGTTCCTTGTTTTGTGCAGGTTTGACAAACGTATCACAACTTTCGCAGAAGAAAAGTTTCACAGAGATGGCATAGATTTGAGGACGGGAGCAATGGTTGTGAAAGTCTCGGATAAAGAAATTTCAACCAAAGTGATTAAAACTGGGGAGATCGCTACTATACCCTATGGAATGGCAGTCTGGTCAACTGGTATTGCAACTCGTCCTGTTGTAATGGATTTCATGAAGCAGATTGGCCAGGTATTTTCCATTGAATTGCCATTTTTGGTTTCTATTTTCATGATTATAT
Source organism: Ambrosia trifida (assembly GCA_028751855.1). Classification (NCBI taxonomy): domain Eukaryota; kingdom Viridiplantae; phylum Streptophyta; class Magnoliopsida; order Asterales; family Asteraceae; genus Ambrosia; species Ambrosia trifida. Next base: position 27,786,708 of record CM054131.1, read on the forward strand.
CTTGTGCCAAGAGTTGTAATCCTTCCCGTATATATAGGCAAATAGACGCGTATTAGCTACTGATGAATGGCTTCGAGTTGAAGGGACCAACAGCATATACGCACTTGGAGACTGTGCTACAATTAATCAGCGTAAAGTCATGGTGCGTTTACAAATACACCCTTTGAGTTATCATTGGCATGTGGAATTACAAAATGTGTGAGAATACTCTTGGGAGGAAAGTTGATATATTATTTAATAAAACCAATAAATCAATCTCCCTTTTATAGAAATTAGTCAGATATTGGCAGCCGAAGGCTAAAATATTCACGCGTCGTTACAAACAAAATTAAATATATAAAAATATCTAAAATTGGGAACAGACCACTGAATTAAAAATCGGCCAGATGAAGATATTGGGACCTTAGCCCCGAGAGGTTGGCAAACCACTAGTGAGGGTTTGTCCAAGCTTTCACCCATTTAGATGTTTTCATCCATTACCTGTGCGCTTTGTAACTCCAAACAAGGCGAAAGGCTGAAAGATACTGTTGTTGGGCAGTTTATAGCCCACTTGCCTCTATCTGGTTGGCCCAAATATGTATATATTCCGGACACGCTAACTGGCCCATGCCAGACCGCCCAAATATGAGTCTCTACTAACTCGTGGTCAGCTCCTTATCAATTATATACACTGAATTAATAAGATCATGCAATAAACACATGTATCAGGAGGATATTTCAGCCATATTTCAGAAGGCAGACAAGGATAACTCGGGAACGCTTACGGTTAAAGAGTTTCAAGAAGCACTAGACGACATATGTGATAGGTATCCTCAGGTGAAACTTTATCTGAATAATAAGCAAATGAGCAGCCTGGTCGACCTACTCACGGAATCCAAAGGAGATGTTGCAAAAGAATCGATTGAACTGAATGTTGAAGAATTCAAATCAGCTCTTTCTCAAGTAGATTCACAGATGAAGAATCTTCCAGCCACAGCTCAGGTATAACATCATTATATTAATCGATTAATCATTAAGCTATCGGTTTCTTTTTGCTAATGTGTTTTAGTGACGGGTTCACAGGTTGCAGCTCAGCAAGGTTCATATCTTGCTGATTGTTTCAACCGCATGGAAGCATGCACAAAAAATCCCGAAGGTCCTATTCGTTTCAGAGAGTCTGGCAGACATAGATTCCGTCCCTTCAGGTTCGATCTTTACACTTTTGTCTCTCGATAGTCAACATGAAGTCTGACTTTGGGATAGAACACTTAAAGCCTTGTGGTCTAAAATCTAAATGCAGGTACAAGCATCTTGGTCAGTTTGCTCCATTAGGAGGAGAGCAAACAGCAGCACAACTCCCAGGTGATTGGGTGTCTATTGGCCACAGCTCTCAGTGGCTTTGGTACTCTGTGTATGCAAGGTAAACCCGCAACCCGACACCATCAAATAATAACATTGAGTTAACCTAAGAGTCTAAGACAGTAGTTTGACTTTGTTTACTTTCTTTTGACCCGACATATGTACAGCAAGCAAGTCAGTTGGCGTACAAGGTCGTTGGTAGTGTCAGACTGGATGAGGCGTTTCATCTTCGGCAGGGATTCGAGTCAAATATGAGTTGACCTCAACAAATGCAATATATGCAATAAGTCCTTAACTTTCTGGTTGTCATAAAGGCAAGTTTTGGTTCATGAGCCATACATTTTACCCCATTCATTTTTGTTTTTCAAACATATGCTACTTTGTTCTTTGCTATGTTTCGAGTTAATAAGAAGCAATGTCGTTAATCGTAAATCAGATTCAGACAAGAGTTGCTAACAAAATGTACGACGAAATTGTAGGTTTCGATTCGGTTTTGTTGTCTTGATGTTCTTTAATTTTTAAAGTCATTTTATATTATATGAAAACCTGCATTATATTTAAAAAAAAAAGTCATTTTATATTATATGTGTACACAAATCATTATAATCAAAACTCTTGTGTTTGCTCCGAGTCACAGTTACTGGTGGGAACTGTTTGCAGTTCAGATTTTAACCACTACATTTGATCGATTAGCTTGCATTACAAAGTTTTAATGCAATTTTCACAACTGTTGTGTCGTTTCATTCGGAGACCGGATGGCAATGAAAGAGTAGTGGTATTCATAGCCCGATACTCGATTGTGCTCGATTGTGAAACTGTGTCTCATACCCACGCCTCTACTTACTCGGTACCCATTTATTCATTACCCATCTGGCGTTGGGATTCCAAGTTAAAAACTACTTTATTCCAAATACTAGTCTGATCAAAATCTCAAATGTTCCCGATGTTAACCGGTATGGTTCGTGTAAAAAAAAAAAAAAAAAAAAAAAAAAACACTATTATCAAAATAGAATTATAAAAAATAAAATATCAGTGGATTATTCTTAATCAGCTTACTTTATTTTAATAATAAAACAAATTTTATAGGTATGGTTTGGGTAAGACTATAAAGAGTGGGGGGCGGGAAAGAGGGGGATGAAGCGCCATGTGGCACTTGTGGGACCCTTGTGTGTGGGGGGGGGGGGGGATAATTGTGGGGAGTGGAAGGGGGGGAAGGAAGGAAATAATATTATATTGTGTTAAAGTTAAAAAAAATAAAAAAAAAAAAACTGACCAATCTGTTCCCCATGTTTTGGGTTAGTTTGCAGAGACGGCGTAGAAGCCATCATTGGAGAACTGTGTTCATCACACGTATAGTCCTTCAGAGTTCAGACCTTCATATGATTTGTTTTGTATGTACTACCTCCTTCTCATTAGAAGTGTCTTGGTTTGAAAAACACAAAGTTTTAGGCATATTAAATGATTGCTTTTTTTGCTTGCCATATGACAATAATACCCTTGTCATATGTGGGTCCATCATATTCTTTTTTTATTTTAGCCGAGACTTGCACGCTCCATCCCCGCCTCCATCCCCACCTCCACCACTCTCTGCCTCCATCTCCACCAACGACCACTTACCAATGACCACCTACCTCACCTTCATCTCCACCAACGACCACCTACCTCACCCTTCCTTTCCACCACCGAACGACCACCTACCTGACCGACCACCACCATCCGCCTCCATCGCTCAGACTGTCACCGCCTTGCTCCTCCACCTCAACTAAACACCGACACAACCCAACCCAACCCCAGAACCCAATCGGCAATCCTTCAACCGACCCGACCCTTACCCTCCCTGCAACGGTCCTTTTTCAAACTATATAAACCCATTCGACCGTTGGTTCCTTCGACCCCTTTTAACTTGGATTCAGTGATTTGTCCATTTGTTAGTTTGTTCCTTCGACCCTTTTTTAACTTTCCATTTCACCTCCTTTATTTCCTTTGACAATTTATTATTATTAGTATTTTTTTTTTTAAATTCCCTTAGAGTGCTTTTATATATCCTTTATTTGGTTTCCTAATAATAATAATAATAATAATAATAATAATAATAATAATAATAATAATAATAATAATAATAATAATATAAAAAGCTTCCCTCTCGTACGCCTCTTCATTCACGTCGTCAGACGTGGCCTAATGACGTAAAAAAAGGGGCAGTTGCCGGTGACGGATAGGAGGTGAGCAATTTTTTGTTGCTCCCCTCCAAACTCCTTTGTTCTTGCGGGGACGTGGTTTAGGCCTGTGTTATTTTTCCCAACTCGTCTTGAGTAGGGGTTTCTTATTTTTCCTACCTGTTATTGGGTTTTGTGTTTGCGTGCATATGGCTCTTAATAAAAGGGATCGGAAGGTTAAACAAGGAGGTTTTGTGTCACACCACGACAATGGCGGAAACACGTGGCGCGACGGTTCAAGAGCATAAAGTCAAGGTTAACGCAAATCACAAGTAATTTAAGAAAATGGGTCATTTATTTAGGCGTCAAATCTTGTTCAAATATTACATAAAAAGTAAATTGTTTATAACACAAATGGAGAGGTTTCTCAAATATATCCCATAGCCTTGGGAAATAAAGGTGAAACCCCCCAAAATATTTAACGCCGCATCGGATGATTCCATGACCCAGCTTGCCCAGATTGCCTTCATCTAATTACCTGAAAGATATGTTTAAAATTTCGTCAATATAAATATATTGGTGAGTTCACAGGTTTTTAGTTTCCAAAACTTGAATACTTGGGAAATACCATGTTATGACAATATATAGGAGTTGCAAATTCTTATAATTCTACTTGAGACTATAATCAAACCAAGACGTATAATAAATATGCCCCGCTCCAAGTCGTTACTCGGTATCCTACGACTTAAGTTCAGAATATATGCACCCCAGGCATACACTAATGCATAATCGACGCTATCGATTAGGGGTGGGCCTTGTCAGGCACCAATAGTACTATCCAATATTCCACCGGTTTCAATTCCCTGAATAAATGATTATAGAGGCGAGGACTCAACCCCGAGTGGCGGTCACACCTCAAGTAATAAATCCGTCAAACATTTTCCCTAACATATCTTTCCCCCGAAAACGTAAAAATAGTTTAAAATGGGGCCGTGAAACTCACCTGAATCAACGTCCGGCGCACTAAGCAGATAGCAAAAGGGGTCTCGCACCTACAAACGTCCTAGGCGTATAAGTCACTATCCCTATAGTGCATGTGCTTTGGCAAGTTGTACACCCAACTCCCGACCACAAGTTATTCCAAATCCCGTTTAATTAAGCGCGTATCCTAGGTTTCGTTGGCGTTAGATTACCCCTTTGTGTTACAAGTTATATATTACTCTTGTTAATATTTCCTTAACTTGTACCTTATTATTATCGACTCGACTTCACTTAACGTATAATTATTTTCCCATTTAAATAATTATACTTAAGATCGCATCGCTCGATATAATATATATTTCAACACTCTACCCGACTCACTTTGCCGCACATTTGTTTTCCCATTTAAACAAATATGCTAAGATCTTGTCGTTCGATTGTATATTCTCAACACCCGATTCAACTCACCATACCGTATATTTATTTTCCCATTCAAATAAATGTACTAGGATCTTGTCGGCACGGCATACACATATATATATATCTTCGTCTACTCGTCGCGGCTTTCCTTCCCACATATCTACTTTCCCATTAAGTAGATATACTAGAATTTTGCCGAGACGAGCGTACATATATATAAATGTGTAATTTTTCTTGTTAAGTATATACGTTTGTTTAACGTCTTACTTGTTTACGTTATGTTTTTCTCCCACGAATAATTCCTTCAACACTTAGGAAAGTGTTTATTAGTTTTCGCCCATGATGTATATATATATTTTACTTCCTAAGAATATATATTTTCTCATCTTGCCGCAATGGCATTTTTCTTCATGTTTTGTCCGTGTACGGTTCGTTAACGCGTCTTAGTTCGATATCTTAGCTCGAATAGTCAATTTTTCCAAGTTTTTCCCAACATGTGTTTTATAGAAATATTATTCATATTTCTTCCTCCTAACACATGTTACTTGGAAGGTTTAAAATACTTATGTATTTTTAACCCAACTTGTTAACTTACCAACAAAAATGCTTCCAATACTTTTATATTCCCATTTATATAAAAGTATTCATTTTTGTATAAGTTTCTCAAGTTTTAATTTTTGTTTAACATTTTTATAAAATCTCTATTTTATCAAAATCCTTATGTTAATACAATCCATATTTTTATAACTTTCACCTTTATAAAAATATACTTTTTATACAAAAATACCCAAGTATATCTACTAGTATTTACCCAAATCATCCTTGGAAAATTATTACTTTTTGACACCAAACTTTCCATCATTGCATTTTTGGACTAATAGTTTCTAAAATGTTCATTTTAGTCCTCTAACTTTCAAAGTTACAATATTAGTCCCTTAACTTTCAAATGTTGCATTTTTCCACCCTAACTTCCAAAGTTAGCATTTTTCACTCAAAATAGTGGACTTTGAAGATTCATCTTTTTATTGGTAAGTTATTTTTGTATCAAAACACTTTTATTAGTCTTATATTTCATATTTAAGGCTACTTGTATGTGTGTTTTATGTATTTGTCCATTATATCAAAATGTCATTCTTCTAAGTAAGTAACTTTAATTTCTCAACTTCTTTATTCATGACATTCTAATATATTCCATCATTTATTATGTCTTAGATGATCATTTTAAGATGATTAAAGTTACCTTTTAATACATTCAAGTTTGTTCTACAAATCTTAATCAAATCATCATCCTACTTTGTGTATGTGTAGATTTTATACATTTTCAAGAACACTACTTTATCATCATCAAATCCATGATCCATTTACATATCTTTAATCATTTATTTTACTCATGTAAAACCTATTAAAGATTATGTTTCAAACCACATTTTAAACCCTTCATGTACAACTTGCTTCTAAGAACACATACATGAATATTAATAATCAAAACAAGGTTAAGAAGCTTACTACTAGCACAAGGCTAGGGAAGACAAAACCTTGGATTTTGAGAGGGGTTTAGTGTGTTCTTCCTTAATGGTTAAGCTCCAAGCTTAAAACACACAATAGGGGTTTGGATGATGGATTGTTTTGAGTGATTTGGAGATGTAAAAACTTGAAAGAAATATGTATGGGGGAGGGGTGAAACCTACGGCCACAAGGAGAAAAGAAGAAGAAGATTTTTTGTTGTTTCTCCAAGTATCTAACACATGTTATTTATAACTTCATCAAATCTTCCATGGATTGCATGTGATCTTCCCAAAGATTTAAGAGATTTTAAGAAGTACAAAAATGATCTTGGATGGATGTGTGAGGGGTGTGTGTGCCGTGAGATAGAGAGAGTAGGGAAGGATTTTGTGTGCAAATCTTAGTCTAATATTTGGATGATATTACACTTGATCTTTATACAAGCATGTGTGTATACTTAGTGTATCATTAGTTGGATCTTGTCTTGGATTTTATGGCCTAAGGGCCGAAATTTACTTACAAGGGGAGACAAGTGGTGCATGCTTTGTACTATCACATCATACACCTTTTGTCTTTTGTTCATGCATGCTTAATACCTAGATTTGTAGGTTATTATTATTAAAACACATTGCATGGACATAATATGGCCATTTAGGCCGGCCCCTTTTGTGGTTTGGGTGGGGTCCACAACTCCAAATATTTACCCAATACTTGTTAAGTTCAATTCCTCGTCGTTCGGGTGTCGTTCAGGTATTTTTCGGGATTTAATCGTGCGTTATTCGGACATTAAAAATACCTTTAATAACCCTTAAATATAGTCTAATTTAAGCGTTGATTGGTTATTTAGGCTTTTGCCGGGTGAAATTATGAGTTATACGCGTATCGGGTGCGGTACGCGCATTTTATTCGTTACCGGGAGATTTGTATGAGACGTTTCCACTTATGGTTTTGGAGTTCCAAAACTCATTATATTTTGTGAAAATACCCTTTATTTTATATCCTGGGTGTCCGGGGTCCTTTTCGTTTATTTAATTATTACCGGGTAATTGCCAACGTCCATACCGGATAGTTTATTCGCACATGATCCAATCATGTTTTACCATTAAACGTATGCATTCCTATGCATTATTTGGAAATTGCTATCTCCTAAGGCCTTGATAATTAAATCACACATAATTGTATTTAATTACGTTAATCATATATTAATTAATTTGTACGGAATTACCTTATTTTTGTCGGTTGTTACATTCTCCCCCCGTTAAGAGAATTCCGTCCCGGAATTCACTTCGAGTTCTCCGGTACAGGTGCCTTCTCGAATAGGGCGGGATATTTTTGCTTCATCCGGTCCAGCCTTTCCCACGTGAACTCCGGTCCACGCTTGGCGTTCCAGCGCACTTTGACCAATCTGATCTTGCTGCGCCTTAGTTTTTGGACCTTCCAATCAGTTACCTCGATTGGTTCTTCAACAAAATGTAACTTGTCGTCAATTTGGATTTCGTCTGCGGGGATGATGAGAGTTTCGTCGGATAGGCACTTTTTCAAATTTGACACGTGAAACGTGTCGTGTATTCCACTAAGCTCTTGAGGCAACTTGAGCTTGTATGCCACTGTGCCTACCCTGGACAAGACTTCGAACGGTCCAACATATCGTGGGTTCAACTTTCCGCGCTTTCCAAAGCGCGCGACGCCTTTCCAAGGTGACACTTTTAGTAGGACCCTGTCTCCGACTTGAAATTCTAAAGGCTTTCGCCTCATATCAGCATAGCTTTTCTGGCGGTCACGGGCCGCTTTGAGGCGTTCCTTTATCAAAAAGACCTTGTCCGTTGTCTCTTGAACAATTTCGGGCCCGGTGAGTTGTTTTTCTCCAACTTCAGCCCAACATAACGGAGATCGACACTTGCGCCCATACAGAGCTTCAAACGGTGCAGCTTGAATGCTCGTATGATAACTGTTGTTATAGGAAAATTCTACCAATGGCAAGTGCATATCCCAATTACCGCCGAAATCAATCGCGCATGCCCGCAACATATCTTCCAAGGTCTGGATGGTTCGTTCACTTTGACCATCCGTTTGGGGGTGATATGCGGTACTCATGTCGAGGCGAGTACCGAGGGCTTCATTTAAACTTTCCCAAAACCTTGAAGTGAAACGACTATCTCGATCGGAGATGATAGAAACAAGTACACCATGCTTAGACACTACTTCCTTAATGTACAAACGGGTCAGTTTCTCCAACTTGTCCGTTTCGCGAATCGGGAGGAAGTGTGCAGATTTTGTCAATCGATCTACGATTACCCAGATCATGTCATGGCCGCTTGTTGTCTTGGGTAACTTGGTAATGAAGTCCATGGTAATTCGTTCCCATTTCCATTCCGGTATTTCCGGTTGCTGGAGCAAACCGGAAGGTCTTTGATGCTCAGTCTTGACCTTTGCGCAAGTCAAACATCGCGCAACATATGCCGCTATATCTCTTTTGAAATTCGGCCACCAATAAAGTTCCTTCAGATCGTGGAACATCTTGTCTGCACCAGGGTGAACCGAATATCTAGAACTGTGAGCTTCGGCCAATACTAGCTCACGCAATCCCCCGTACACTGGAACCCAAATTCTATTCATGAAATACAGGGTCTGGTCCGCCTTTGGTTCCAGTGAATCAATCATCTTTCGCAATCTTTCACCTTTGACGTTCTCGGGCTTAAGGGCGTTAACTTGAGCTTCACGAATTCGTTCAGTCAGATTCGTGTGGATAGTCAAACCCAAAGCTCGGACACGCAATGGTTTAACCCGTTCCTTGCGACTCAAGGCGTCGGCTACGACGTTCGCCTTACCGGGATGGTACTTCATTTCACAATCGTAATCGTTTAATAATTCAACCCATCGCCGTTGTCGCATGTTCAAATCCTTCTGATCAAAGATGTGTTGCAAACTCTTATGATCAGTGAAAATTGTGCACTTGGTTCCGTACAAATAGTGCCTCCATATCTTGAGAGCGAATACCACTGCACCTAATTCCAAATCGTGTGTAGTGTAGTTCTTCTCATGGATTTTCAGCTGCCTGGAAGCATAGGCTATTACCTTTTCTCGTTGCATCAACACGCAACCCAAGCCTTGATGTGAGGCATCACAGTAAATCACAAAGTCCTCCGTACCCTCTGGAAGTGATAGTATCGGAGCGCCACATAACTTGTCTTTTAATAATTGGAATGCTGCCTCTTGCTTTTCCGTCCACTCAAATTTCTTATCCTTTTGGGTTAACATGGTTAAAGCTTGTGCTATCTTTGAAAAGTTCTCGATGAACCTTCTGTAATAACCCGCAAGGCCAAGAAATTGTCGTACTTCGGTAGGAGTCCGAGGGGCTTCCCAATTTTTAATTGCCTCGATCTTGGCGGGATCGACGTGTATGCCCTTCTCGTTTACCACGTGGCCTAGAAAGTGAACTTCCCGAATCCAAAAGTCACACTTTGAGAATTTAGCGTAGAGCTTTTCTTTGCGTAATACTTCGAGGATTAACCGAAGGTGATTCTCGTGGTCTTCTTTGGTGCGCGAATAGATCAAGATATCGTCAATGAAAACAATGACGAATTTATCCAGGTATGGCTTACACACGCGGTTCATTAGGTCCATGAAAACCGCTGGTGCGTTGGTTAAGCCGAACGGCATTACCAAAAATTCATAGTGCCCATACCGGGTTCTGAAGGCCGTCTTTGGTACATCCTCTTCTTGTATACGCAACTGGTGATAGCCGGACCTCAGATCGATTTTGGAGTAATAGCTAGATCCTTGGAGCTGATCAAATAAATCGTCGATCCTGGGGAGAGGATAGCGATTCTTGATGGTTAGCTTGTTCAGCTCTCGATAGTCAATGCACATGCGGAATGTGCCATCCTTCTTCTTTACGAATAAGACGGGAGCTCCCCAAGGTGAGAAACTCGGTCTTATAAAACCTTTGTCTAACAACTCTTGTAGCTGGCTGGATAGTTCCTGCATTTCCGATGGAGCTAGGCGATATGGCGATCGCGCCACAGGAGCAGCTCCAGGAACGAGGTCGATGCGGAACTCGACTTGTCGAGGTGGTGGCAACCTCGGCAAATCTTCTGGGAATACATCCGGAAAATCTCTAGCTACTGGAATGTCTTCCAACTTTCGCTCGTCGGCCTTCTTGTCCACTACGTGTGCCAAGAATGCGACAAGCCCTTTTCTTAGGCACTTACGAGCCTTCATGCTTGAAATAATCCTTAGCGGCGTCCCGTGCCTTTCCCCTTGAATTGAGAGAGTTTCACCGCTTGCGAGGGGGACTTGAATGACTTTATCGTTGCAAATCACGACGGCATGATGCGCGGACAACCAGTCCATGCCGACAACTATGTCGAAACTTCCCAACACGACTGGCAAAAGATCGATCCCAAACTCGTGCCCACAGAGTTCTAATTTACAATCCCTCGCTACTTCTCTCGTTTCAATAGTTTTACCATTAGCCAGTTCTATGGAGTAGGGTGTATCTAGTTTACTAGTTTTTAATCCAAGTAGTCTTTTAAACTCAATGGATACGAAGCTAAAGTCAGCACCGGTATCAAATAATACAGAGGCATAATGACCATTAAGAGGAAACGTACCAGTGACCACGTTGGGGTCTTGTCGTGCATCACCGGCTCCAATCACAAACGCCCGCCCGCGGGCCTGGTTGTTGATCTTGGGGCAATCCTTTTTCCAATGGTCCAGTGACCCGCATGCGAAGCAAGGTCTAGCTCCTCCGTTTTTCGGTGCTCCTGACCGGCAGTCTTCAGTTTTGTGCCCTGAGCGGTGGCACTTTCCACAAGTTATCCCATTATTTTTCCCCTGGTTACCCTGTCTACCGCCATTACCACGTCCCGTGGCAACATACCCTTTCCCTTTTTTGTTCGAGCTACCCGATGCTCTATCCTTCTTTCCTTCATCTCGTTTACGTTTCCCAAATCTCGGTTTGTTCCCCTGATCATTCGTCACCACTACTGAACTTGTCCCCTGATTCTTGCCTTCCACACTGCTAGCCTCAGAAATTTTCAGTCCCGAAACTTGTCGGATCAAAGTACCCATGCGAATAGCATCTTCAGTGAGGCTTAGCGCAAGATCAATAGCTGCGCGCATGGTCGTGGGTTTGGAAGCAGTGACCATGCTGCGTATTTGTGGCGCTAATCCGAACAAATACCGCTCTATCTTGTTGTTCTCTGGTGTGACCAAACGGGGCACTAATCTGGCGAGATCATGAAATCGGGACGTGTATCCAGTCACGTCTGCTCCTATCATAGTAAGGTTCTAGAATTCTGTTTCCAGTTTCTGTACCTCGCTTGCCGGGCGGTATTCGGCGATCATCAGCTCTTTTAGTTCCGCCCATGATAGGGAGTAAGCAGTATCGTCACCCAATGACTGCACTTGGCCGTTCCACCAAGTTAGTGCTTGATCCAAAAACAAGTTGGTGGAGTACATGACCGACTGACGAGGGGTACACCCACTGATACGGATTATTGCCTCGGTCTTTTCGAACCACTTGACCAGGCCAACAGATCCTTCTGTGCCGCTGAAGTTGATCGGCTTACAGTCTAAGAAGGCTTTGAAAGTGCAGCCACGCTCTCGCGAGGCCGTTTCTGCATTAATAAAGTAGTATGTTATTATGGGATAGGAGTTTTAGGATATTCTCCCATCGTTTTTTCAATTATTTTTAAATCTTCTTACCATTGGGGGAGGTTTCTCGTCGGTCGCTCCCCGTTAAGTCACGTGATCGTTCGGAGCGGGCGGCTTCGTGCTCCGCGATCGCTCGGGCTATGCGCTCCGAGATCATGGTTTCGAGTTCAGCTGGTGTAGCGGGCAGTCCGTCTGCGCCGCTGTTGCTTCTGGTGGCTGGTGCCATTTTTCTTCAATAATAATTATCAAAGGTTAATTTGGCAAACATTTATACAATATAAAGCATAAATAACAACCCAGAATATGAACACAATAGTCAACACCATGTCATCACACAACATACCAACACACCATACAGAAGTAAGTAATAATCAACACAACATCACCACACAATCACGCAAATCACAATATATGGAGTAAGCAATAATAATCGTAGACAACAACATATTTCACCATCATAATAATTAGATTTTTCATTGATTTCAATAGTACGAGTACAATGCTTGTTTATAATAACAAAATAGGGAATAACATCCCTCATACAATACATCGTTCTGAAATAAATAAAACATCATATCATATGCCGTCATACCCGTACGGCTAGGCAAAATGCAACCGAGTGTCATAACTCGTGCTATACTACCATACTGCTACTACTATATATATCTGCAGGTGATTCTTCCATGCGTCCCTGATGCATCCCTACTGTGGCGGTGGCGGCGGGAACTGATACTGTGGTGCGTGCATACTGATAGTCATACTAATCGCCATGATGCGCTCATATAAAAACTGTCGATGCGCAAAATGCGCATCACCGGTAATCCCACACTGTGCATCCATGCTCAACAACTCTTCAGCGTAGTGTGCTAAAGCATCTCGAGCGTCGATCATCCGTGTCCACATCAAGCGAGTCTGCTGCTCTACCTGGTTCACGGTGCGCTGCACCGTGTCGGCGAGGGTCTGGAAGTCTCGCTCCAGTGAGATAGCAGTGGACCATGCTGGTCCGGATAGGGGTGTCATCCTGTGAGGCTGGGATGGTCCGGGTATGTCAGGATGAACTGGCTGGGATGGGCCAAAGGGGGCTGGTATCGGTATGTGGGAAAATAACGGGGCAAAACCCTGTGGTCTGGGGGTAAAGTGTGGTGGTATCAGGTAGGGGTCCCCTACACCCAGAGGATATGGTGCAGGTGGCATCCTGGGCAAGGTGGGGATGGGTAGTGTCATAGCTATGGTGGGTGGTGCTACAAGCTCGGCCAAGGGGGCCATAAGGGGCTCTGAAATAGTGGCCCACTCTGGGGTGGACACCACTACGGTGGGGGTAGGAGGGCTCGCGGTGGCGAAAGCTGCCATACCTGCCCTGCGTAGCTCAGAGCTACCGGCGGGGCTACCCTCTAGGACGTGTGCTGCCGTGGCTGGCCCCTCCTGTGGTGCGGGCTCGAGTGGTGCAAGTGGGGCTACGGGGTCAGCAGGGGCGTCCTCCATCATTGGAGCCACTGGCTCCTCCTGGGCGGCTGGGATCTCAGGCACTAGCATGTGCTCTACCGAGGCCACTGACTCGTCGTCCGAGTCATCTGAAATCCATCTGTTCCTCCCACGGGAAATCGGCATGAGCCTCATGCCAGGAGGAATGTGGATGTGCGGTACGGGTGCTGGCTCGTGATCGATGTGAGCCTGTCTATCAAACGGAGACTCCGCTGTCTCCGACTGGGCTGGGATAGGTCGTGACAGACCGGCACAGCCTTCAGGGAAGTCCCTGACGGCTCTGATGGGGCGTGGGGCTAAGGGTGCGGCAGGTAAGGGTACAATAGGTAGGTCGGCCTGCGATGCGTCGACCACGGCGGCCGCGCCATCCCCTGCGGGTGCCCAGTCAGGATCCTCGCTAGGATCCGTCTCGTCGGAATCGTCGTCTGATCCTCCTGCGACGTCCATCTCTACGTCGTCTTCTTCCGCGTCGAGTACAACCAGCTCGACTGGCTCAGGCGGAGGTGCTGGTATGATCTGCAGACTACTATCATAACTTGGCGCTATACTCCCAGCGTCCGACATTCCTGACAAAAGAACCGTACATATATATATATATATATATATATGAATTATTTTAAATTAGATAGTTAAGGCGTACATTATCAGTATCCTTCCTAACCTCTAACACTACGTACTGCAAAGCAATACCCATGGCTAGCTCGGTCGGAATCTCCTCATGCCCAATGCTTCTTGAAAAATTACTTTATTGCGTTTAGCAACTATGTATATTTTTTTGAAAACTTTATCTTTTGAACCAAATACGGTTATAGTCTAGTTTTTAAAGAAAATACTCTAGTTCGCTATAACCTTGGCACTGATATCACTTTCTGTCACACCACGACAATGGCGGAAGCACGTGGCGCGACGGTTCAAGAGCATAAAGTCAAGGTTAACGCAAATCACAAGTAATTTAAGAAAATGGGTCATTTATTAGGCGTCAAATCTTGTTCAAATATTACATAAAAGGTAAATTGTTAATAACACAAATGGAGAGGTTTCTCAAATATATCCCATAGCCTTGGGAAATAAAGGTGAAACCCCGCAAAATATTTAACGCCGCATCGGAGGCTTCCATGACCCAGCTTGCCCAGATTGCCTTCATCTAATTACCTGAAAGATATGTTTAAAATTTCGTCAATATAAATATATTGGTGAGTTCACAGGTTTTTAGTTTCCAAAACTTGAATACTTGGGAAATACCATGTTATGACAATATATAGGAGTTGCAAATTCCTATAATTCTACTTGAGACTATAATCAAACCAAGACGTATAATAAATATGCCCCGCTCCAAGTCGTTACTCGGTATCCTACGACTTAAGTTCAGAATATATGCACCCCAGGCATACACTAATGCATAATCGACGCTATCGATTAGGGGTGGGCCTTGTCAGGCACCAATAGTACTATCCAATATTCCACCGGTTTCAATTCCCTGAATAAATGATTATAGAGGCGAGGACTCAACCCCGAGTGGCGGTCACACCTCAAGTAATAAATCCGTCAAACATTTCCCTAACATATCTTTCCCCCGAAAACGTAAAAATAGTTTAAAATGGGGCCGTGAAACTCACCTGAATCAACGTCCGGCGCACTAAGCAGATAGCAAAAGGGGTCTCGCACCTACAAACGTCCTAGGCGTATAAGTCACTATCCCTATAGTGCATGTGCTTTGGCAAGTTGTACACCCAACTCCCGACCACAAGTTATTCCAAATCCCGTTTAATTAAGCGCGTATCCTAGGTTTCGTTGGCGTTAGATTACCCCTTTGTGTTACAAGTTATATATTACTCTTGTTAATATTTCCTTAACTTGTACCTTATTATTATCGACTCGACTTCACTTAACGTATAATTATTTTCCCATTTAAATAATTATACTTAAGATCGCATCGCTCGATATAATATATATTTCAACACTCTACCCGACTCACTTTGCCGCACATTTGTTTTCCCATTTAAACAAATATGCTAAGATCTTGTCGTTCGATTGTATATTCTCAACACCCGATTCAACTCACCATACCGTATATTTATTTTCCCATTCAAATAAATGTACTAGGATCTTGTCGGCACGGCATACACATATATATATATATCTTCGTCTACTCGTCGCGGCTTTCCTTCCCACATATCTACTTTCCCATTAAGTAGATATACTAGAATTTTGCCGAGACGAGCGTACATATATATAAATGTGTAATTTTTCTTGTTAAGTATATACGTTTGTTTAACGTCTTACTTGTTTACGTTATGTTTTTCTCCCACGAATAATTCCTTCAACACTTAGGAAAGTGTTTATTAGTTTTCGCCCATGATGTATATATATATTTTACTTCCTAAGAATATATATTTTCTCATCTTGCCGCAATGGCATTTTTCTTCATGTTTTGTCCGTGTACGGTTCGTTAACGCGTCTTAGTTCGATATCTTAGCTCGAATAGTCAATTTTTCCAAGTTTTTCCCAACATGTGTTTTATAGAAATATTATTCATATTTCTTCCTCCTAACACATGTTACTTGGAAGGTTTAAAATACTTATGTATTTTTAACCCAACTTGTTAACTTAACTACAAAAATGCTTCCAATACTTTTATATTCCCATTTATATAAAAGTATTCATTTTTGTATAAGTTTCTCAAGTTTTAATTTTTGTTTAACATTTTTATAAAATCTCTATTTTATCAAAATCCTTATGTTAATACAATCCATATTTTTATAACTTTCACCTTTATAAAAATATACTTTTTATACAAAAATACCCAAGTATATCTACTAGTATTTACCCAAATCATCCTTGGAAAATTATTACTTATACTTTTGACACCAAACTTTCCATCATTGCATTTTTGGACTAATAGTTTCTAAAATGTTCATTTTAGTCCTCTAACTTTCAAAGTTACAATATTAGTCCCTTAACTTTCAAATGTTGCATTTTTCCACCCTAACTTCCAAAGTTAGCATTTTTCACCCAAAATAGTGGACTTTGAAGATTCATCTTTTTATTGGTAAGTTATTTTTGTATCAAAACACTTTTATTAGTCTTATATTTCATATATAAGGCTACTTGTATGTGTGTTTTATGTATTTGTCCATTATATCAAAATGTCATTCTTCTAAGTAAGTAACTTTAATTTCCCAACTTCTTTATTCATGACATTCTAATATATTCCATCATTTATTATGTCTTAGATGATCATTTTAAGATGATTAAAGTTACCTTTTAACACATTCAAGTTTGTTCTACAAATCTTAATCAAATCATCATCCTACTTAGTGTATGTGTAGATTTTATACATTTTCAAGAACACTACTTTATCATCATCAAATCCATGATCCATTTACATATCTTTAATCATTTATTTTACTCATGTAAAACCTATTAAAGATTATGTTTCAAACCACATTTTAAACCCTTCATGTACAACTTGCTTCTAAGAACACATACATGAATATTAATAATCAAAACAAGGTTAAGAAGCTTACTACTAGCACAAGGCTAGGGAAGACAAAACCTTGGATTTTGAGAGGGGTTTAGTGTGTTCTTCCTTAATGGTTAAGCTCCAAGCTTGAAACACACAATAGGGGTTTGGATGATGGATTGTTTTGAGTGATTTGGAGATGTAAAAACTTGAAAGAAATATGTATGGGGGAGGGGTGAAACCTACGGCCACAAGGAGAAAAGAAGAAGAAGATTTTTTGTTGTTTCTCCAAGTATCTAACACATGTTATTTATAACTTCATCAAATCTTCCATGGATTGCATGTGATCTTCCCAAAGATTTAAGAGATTTTAAGAAGTACAAAAATGATCTTGGATGGATGTGTGAGGGGTGTGTGTGCCGTGAGATAGAGAGAGTAGGGAAGGATTTTGTGTGCAAATCTTAGTCTAATATTTGGATGATATTACACTTGATCTTTATACAAGCATGTGTGTATACTTAGTGTATCATTAGTTGGATCTTGTCTTGGATTTTATGGCCTAAGGGCCGAAATTTACTTACAAGGGGAGACAAGTGGTGCATGCTTTGTACTATCACATCTTACACCTTTTGTCTTTTGTTCATGCATGCTTAATACCTAGATTTGTAGGTTATTATTATTAAAACACATTGCATGGACATAATATGGCCATTTAGGCCGGCCCCTTTTGTGGTTTGGGTGGGGTCCACAACTCCAAATATTTACCCAATACTTGTTAAGTTCAATTCCTCGTCGTTCGGGTATTTTTCGGGATTTAATCATGCGTTATTCGGACATTAAAAATACCTTTAATAACCCTTAAATATAGTCTAATTTAAGCGTTGATTGGTTATTTAGGCTTTTGCCGGGTGAAATTATGAATTATACGCGTATCGGGTGCGGTACGCGCATTTTATTCGTTACCGGGAGATTTGTATGAGACGTTTCCACTTATGGTTTTGGAGTTCCAAAACTCATTATATTTTGTGAAAATACCCTTTATTTTATATCCTGGGTGTCCGGGGTCCTTTTCGTTTATTTAATTATTACCGGGTAATTGCCAACGTCCATACCGGATAGTTTATTCGCACATGATCCAATCATGTTTTACCATTAAACGTATGCATTCCTATGCATTATTTAGAAATTGCTATCTCCTAAGGCCTTGATAATTAAATCACACATAATTGTATTTAATTATGTTAATCATATATTAATTAATTTGTACGGAATTACCTTATTTTTGCCGGTTGTTACATTTTGGCCCTGGCTCGAGTAGTGGTTTGAGAATATGCCCCTTTAAGCATTTCCGTGAGTGTAAAGATGGTAAGTCGGGGTCTACATGGTTTCTACGCCTTCTTGAGCACATGCAGAGTTTGCATTTCAAGACTGAAAAAAGGAGGGCGTCTTTGCAAGATGCAATCTCCCAAAGCTTGGACCTTTTTATGGTGGGGGAGCCCTTAGGGATGGGGCTAAATGGCTATGTGGGAGGTGCATGGTGATGCATGCTCTCAGCAAAAGGTGCATTCACAGTGCGGATGACGTCCTCTCCTTCTCTGTGGTTACGGGAGGTGTGGAAGATTTCATTATTGGGATCCAGAAACCTCATCACGTGACTGTGGACATGGAACCTGACCCTTCAGGAGGTGTTGTTGGGGATATATCCCTCTTAGAAAAGGTTTTCTCTCTGCCCATTCAAACTGTCAAGAGCATCCCCCAAGTTGTCAATTGGCGTTTGTCCAGGCCCTGACAGGTGCCTTACGCAAAGTGGTAGCTTCACTAACATCCGTAGAAAGTTGGGTCAAACTACTTTTATTGCCGCGGTGTACCCTACGGGTGGTCAAACCGTCCACTAGACAGGAGCGAAGGTCTGGAAATAGGAAATCATTGCAGTGTAGTGGCATCCTGCAATCACTTTCTTTGTGGAAAGACGGCTCTGGGTTTGCAGATTTGGTTCCTCCTCTCTTCAATTGCGTAGGGGGTGTTTCTTTTATCAAGCAAGATGCAGAGGGGAGTGAGGCTAATGAAAAGAGCCCCAATGTCAAACAGTGCCTCCGAAAAGTAAGGGATGGCCATTTCACAGCTGCTGTCAAGGTGCTGTGTTCTAGTGGGGTTGCTCCGTTTGGGGATTCCACCATGAAAGCCCTCATTGAAAAACATCCGGTGTTGCCTCCTCCGTCCTTACCCCCTAACTCCGACATCATGCCCGCGCTTGTTGTTGAGGAGGACTGTGTGCTTCGATGCCTCCGATCTTTCCCTAAAGGGACTTCCTGTGGGAGGGACGGTTTGAGGGCCCAGCATCTATTGGACGCCCTTAGCGGAGAGGGGTCTGTGGCTTCCACGGGTTTGCTCTCAGCTATTACGGAAGTTGTCAACTTATTGCTAGGGGGGTTATGTCCCAGGGTACTTGCTGAATTTATTGCTACAGCCCCCCTTACCCCCCTTCTGAAACCTGATAACGGGATTCGACCTATTGCAATAGGGGCCATTTGGCGTAGACTGGTATCTAAAGTGGCTATGAGGAAGGTTGGTAAGGAAATGGCTAAGTACCTGGGGGACTTCCAATTTAGGGTGGGGACTCCTAATGGGGCAGAGGTGGTGCTCCACAGTGCGAACAGGTTCCTTAACTCCTTTCATGAAGACGGTTCTTTGGCTATGCTCACTGTGGATTTTTCAAACGCGTTCAACATGATCGACCGCACTGCCCTACTTCGCGAAGTTCTTCAGCATTGCCCGTCTATCTATTTGTGGGTCCAGTTCTTATATGCCCAGCCAGCTAGGTTGTATGTTGTTAATGATTGTATAGGGGCCACTACGGGGGTTCGGCAGGGGGATCCTTTAGGTCCCCTCATTTTCCCCTTAGCATTACACCCTATGGTTCTCCGGGTGCAAGAAAAATGTAACCTCCCATTTCATGCGTGGTACCTTGATGATGGGACGATTATTGGTGATGTCGCCGATGTTGCGAATGCCTTAGACATCATCCAAAAGGTGGGCCCATCCCTGGGGCTTCAACTGAATATTAAGAAAACAGGGGTTTTTTTGGCCGTCTTGTAATGGGGTGAAACTTAGGGATGGGCTTTTCCCCAGTGAGATTGGCAGGCCAGAAAAGGGGGTGAAGCTCCTTGGAGGGGCTGTTAGTCGGGACTCTTACTTTATACGGGAATTGGCAGGGCAGAGAGCCTCACGCGCGGTTGATCTTATGAAACTTTTGCCCTGCCTTAGGGATCCCCAGAGTGAACTCCTCTTGCTCAGATCTTTTATGGGGGTCGCTAAGTTGCTTTTCGGTTTGCGGACCTGCCAACCCGCCATGATGGATGAAGCGGTATCATGTTTTGACAAGGGTCTGCGGGGAGCCATCGAAGACATAGTGGTATGTGGGGGTCCATTCTTTGGTGACCTACAGTGGCGACTGGCATCCTTGCCGATGCGTTTGGGTGGATTAGGGCTCCTCTCGGCAAAGGATGTTGGGGTGTATGCTTTTGTGGCATCGCGAGCTCAGTCTTGGAATCTCCAAGACAAAATCTTAAGGAATAGCGGGGTTGCCAACGTGGACTTGGACTACGTACAGGCCCTCCAAAGGATAAATGACTATCTCCCAGGTTTTGATCTTGGCGGTTTTTCCAACAAGGACACCACCCCCCACCCCCCAAAGCCTCAGAAAACTTTGGCGAATGCCCTTTTTGGCAAAATTGCACAGAGCCTGGGTGAAACTTTTGATCTGTCCCCCCGCCAAAAGGCAGTTATTGAATGCCTGCAAAGCCCCCATGCCCAAGATTTCCTGAATGTTATCCCAATTGAAGGTTTGGGCCAAACCATGTCTAGGGTTGAATACAGGGCAATTCTTAAATACCGCTTGGTGATCCCCATGTATCATGAAGATGAAGTATGTCCGATTTGCCGTAAGGCATGCTTGGACAAATACGGGAACACGCGGTCCACTGTAAGGAGCTGCCTGGTTTCAAATATAGGCATGACTGGGTCCGGGATGTTCTTTGGGACATCTTAAGAAGGGCTGGGATCTCAGCTAAGAAGGAGGCTCCAGTGAATTTCCTCTCGGACCCCGCAGAAGGGAGATCCACCCTACGTCCAGCAGACCTGCTTATCTTTGGGTGGGTCGGGTGGAAACACGCTTGTGTCGACCTAACAGGTGTATCTCCCCTGGTTGGTTTGAGGGATAATGGTTTTGTAGTTGGGCAAGCGGTGTGGAAAGCAGAGGCGAAGAAAGTTGAGAAGCATGCTAAAGCTTGTGAAGAGAACCAACACGTTTTCATACCCCTAGCTTTTGATACCTTCGGCTCCTTGGCACCGGAAGCCATCTGTTTCCTGTCCAGAGTCCAACAGGTCACTCATAGCAGTATCTCGACTCCGAAAGGGCAGGGGTTCGTTTTTAGTAGGCTAGGGTTTGCCGCCCAGAAAGGGGTGGCGGCGCAGCTTGTTGCCCGCCTGCCCACTATCTTGATGTAATTTTTCGCGATTATGTTTTAATAAGGTTAATATTGTAATAGTTGGGGAAAAAAAACAAGTTGTGTTTTTAAGGGTAAATTTGGAAATTGACTAATAATTTTTAAAAGTGGACACATGAAATGGGACAAATAAAAAAGGAAATATGGACACTTCTAATGGGACGGAGGGAGTAATACTTTAATGGGGATACAAATAAAAAAGGAAATATGAACACTTCTAATGGGACGGAGGGAGTAATACTTTAATAGGGTTTGTTATACTTATTGGACACTAAGATACATGATCGGCTCACGGGAAGAAAACAACTTAATACAAGGAATCAGAAACCTTAGCTTGATGGGCACTTTTAGCTACAAGACACACAAAAAGTGTTACTATAACCGTGTCTTTAGCGACACCTTATTAAAAGAGGTTGTAAAGTTTTAAGGGCAATTTTAATCCCTATGGTTTATGCCGCGGCTTCAGGTTGCACCCCTATTTTTTATTTCGTTGCATGAACCCCCTTGTGGGAAAAAAATTACTCACACCAACATATTTAAAGGAGAGATTTTTTTTATCGTAAGTTATAGCGAATGAATCGAACCGATACCGACATTAATGTTGGTTGTTTCAACCAAAATTTTTACTAACGTACAAGTATTAATAATGAGATCTTTTTTGCGGAATTAATACCGATGTACAAATCCTCAAAATCTAGCCTTACAAAATACTATCCCGTCGCAACACACGAGTTTCATCAACTACTTTTGTAATTTGGCAATACATTATTTGACTAGCTAACTTTTGTTTTTTACTGTAACACTTGTTTAGGGTCACTAAGACAGGCAGTTTTTTTTTGAAGTTTATACTTTGGCCCTGTGGCTGTTGCTATGTATACTTTTTAACATTTTTTTATATTGGAACTATGCGCTTTTAGGTTAATGTAAAGTAAATATCAATTGGTGAAACTGATTTAAGTAACGAGAGTATAAAAACGCAATTATTTATTTTGAAAACTTGAAGCTCACTCAAAAGATCCATCCAAGAAAACAATCACTAGGTTCAATAATTTTCACATATATGGACATTTTTACCAAACCTTTGATAGCAACCAGCTCCACTCAACACACCTTCATTTGTTGATTATGAATAAAGCCAAACTAAATTTGCTTGGTATATGATCGGCTTTAAAGTATATATAGATAAAAGATGGAAGTATTGGAATTAAGTAATTTCAACTATTAGTTATTGGCCACCACCAGCCCTAACTAAAAAAATGTGTGCTGACGATCCCACCTTAACATATTATCAACCAACGGACCATTACTAATAAAATTCTAAGAGAGATTTGACATGCAAGAGTGAATTTGGCACACAAGCATGCCACATCAGTTTGGATCGGTGGCAGTCAATAACTAAATGTTAAAAGGTGGACAATATGCTAGGCATGATCCGTTGGTGGACAATATGTTAAAAGATAGGACAGCTAACACATATTTTGTTAGTTGAGACCAGTGAAGGTCAATAACTGATAATTGAGATTATTTAAATCCAATATTCTATTTATGTTCATCAAATATGGTTAGAAGGGTGTCAAATCCACAAGAAGTTTGTGGATGGTATTAAACTCAAGACGACTGCTTCGAATAAATATAGTGAAAACTGATTCTTGGATTGTTGGTCAATTACTAACATAAAGTGATAATAATCAATTTGATTACAGAAAAGTAAAATAGGATCACGCCTAGGTTTGTATTTTAGAAGTAAAATGTGCAATCGGAGTTAATTTACCATGTTATATAAATACAAAGATATATAAGGTGGACCTATAAATCATTTACTTGGGGTGATCGGGGGACTGAATCAAATTTTTAAGGGGTGCAGTCAGGATTTTTGCCTACAAATTACTTAATAATATCAGAACGTTTTAAGACACACTAAGGTGCTGTTTGTTTTTTGCTCAGAAGCACTTCTGACCTCTTTTGTCTACGCCACGCAGACACGCGCAGACATTAGGGGTCTGCAGATTGTTTGTTTTTTGGAAGACCTTTCATTCAAAATGGTCTTCCTAACCTCTTCTTGGTGCAAACTTGTTCCAAAGTCTTCTAAGATCTTCACCACTTCTCTTCTCCTCACCCACCACCACCACCACCACCCACGGTCCACCACCACCGTCCACCATCCACCACCACCTACCACCACCACCACCCACCACCGTCCACCACCACCACCACCATCCACCACCACCCACCACCACCACAGTCCACCACCACTGTCCACCACCGCCACCGTCTACCAAACAGTCTTCTTCTTGCAGACTGCAGATCTTTGGTCCACCTCTTCTCCTGCAGATGTGATCCGCAAACTGCAGACCTTTTCTTACAGAAAAAACAAACAACACCTAAGAAAGATATAATCAGCAAAACTGCCAACATATCCCCCTCCCCTCCCCTCCCATTTGGAATATATGCATATCCATCACTGATCAAAATAAATGAATAAATGCCAATTTTAAGACTAAGGAGTATTGTATGTGTTACTTAACGATTTCAGAACGTTCTAAGATACACTAAGAATGATATAATCAACAAAACTGCCAACATATCATAACATTGTAAACATAACCTAATATCATGATTCTTGATTAATCATGACCAATAAATATAATTCATAAAAGCCATTTCATCATTGTCATCACCCCCTCCTCTCATTTTTGTGAGTGTAGCCCCTTCCTCCATGGCATTTTCCACGGGCATGGGGGCTTTTTTTTTTCTTTTTGAATGGTGTATTTTGAATTTTTTTTTTCACCATTGCCTTTCAGCATTTGATCCTTTTTTTGCTTGAGGGAGGGGGCACATTTTGCTAAGGTGGCGGCTGCATAGTGGGGCAAAAGCCCCTTCCCTTGTCCACCGCTCGCTCTAGTCTAATTTCCAACGGACAAAAAACCTACATAATCACACATGTTAGAGCATTCACAATAGGTTCTCCAATCTACTCATAACAACATATTACACAGAAAATCATTACAGTTTTTCTCTTCTCCACTCGCAGTCACTTTTAACAAATATTAAAAAATAAATACAGGAAAATTGTTTTCTCTAAAATATTCCCAAATATCCTCAAATATGCCGATAAACAATACGTTTCCTATTTTATCCACTCACAACCCCATAAAAATATGGGATTTTCTCTCACAAAATTATGAGGGACCAAATATGAGTGCTCTTGTAGATGACAATTATGCACGTTGTAAACTCACGTACTTTTTTTAAGTATAGCAATAGGGTATGGTATGTAAAGTAAAGATAATAAAATGTTTGTTTTTATAGTGTATTTTTTTAAAAATAATGTAATTGAAAAAGTTATGTACGTTTAATGGTTTCCAGTAGGGGGTCGAATGAAAGATCAAAAGGCACAAACCAAAACTTATTTGTCAGGTTCGACCTTAAAAGGGGACGAACAAGAGCTGGGTATAAATATAACACTGTGCCACATTTTCATCATTTCACAACCCTGACTCGCCTCCAAGTGCTCTCTCTCAACCCCAAACCTGTAGAAATGAGTTTTTGCCCTCGTTTTTCAGATCCTAAAGTTAAAACACGTTCTATAATCAAAACAACTGAGGATTCAAGGTGTGTTCATCATCTAAACCCTTTTTAATCAAATTTCATATGTTTTTATCAAACCCTAAGTGTCCAGATTTGATTCAAATGAGTTTTCATGAAAATAAAAACCTTTCTAACATCTTTGTAAACTAAATCCATACTTGGATAATGAGTTTTCTTATATAAACCCAAATATTAATGATGTTGGATGATTTGTTTATGTGTTATATGTTATGGAATGATGTATATATGTTATATAGATGATTTAGGATTAATTTGGAACATGATTTATGGATGTTTTGATGTCTAATTGATGTTTGATGGATTTTCAACCATTTTGGGGATTTTATGCTAGATCTAGGGTTTGTTCATGATGATAATGATGATGATGATATGATTAGGGATTCACTAATACACATGAATATGTGCTTATTGATCTGTATATGATGTTACCTTGATAGTTTCCATTTTAGGTAAAGTTTTCATGCAATTGATGTGACACTTCCATAATTTTCTATTTTAGGAATGAATGTGATTGTTATGTGAAATGAACAACTTTGTATGTGAAAATGGTATGGATGCATGTGGTTAGGGTAGATATTAGTAACTGTTGTGATTTGTGGCTTTTTGTGACGTTTTCGGACTGTTTTGATGAGATTTTGTTCGTCTAAGTGGTGCAGCAGCATGAGGGGTCGAATGAAAATGGAAGACCCCCATTCGTGCCCACGACTGTAGAAATGGAAATTTGATGTAAACTAAGTGTTTTATGTGCAATTCTTGTATGTAAACTATATGTGCTTGATCAACTAATGTAATGGGTCACCAACGGGATGTCGAGTCTTGTCTTGTCTTGTGTGGTCAGGTCGGCGTTCAAACATGTTTTCAAAGGTACTTGGCTATGGTCTGGACATTCAAGGACTAGTTAACCTGTGGGTTATTAGTCTGGATACTTATATACATTTTATGACAGGTCGCCGGTATCAGGGACTATCATAGCACTGTCAGTTTATCTATTTTCAAGAACGCAACCTAAGGTGAGTTTCACGGCCCCGCTTTCACACACTTTCTCACGGGGGAGAAACATGCTACGTATTTTGGATTCATAAAGATCATATATATTGTTGTCTTTTGTTTACTATACGACTCATTTAAGTCCCAAGGGAAACCATGAATATGTAGGGATACATAACGGGGAAATGTGGATAGATCTATTAGGCCTGACCAACCCCACCCGGGTCGACTGGAGGTCGGACGGGTGCATATTGTCTCAGACTCTTACTTACCGTGCGTAACGGTAGCTCACTGGGCTGTTCATTTGTGGTATCGCATCTGTAATGGTTTCCAATCGTAGTAGTAACATACATACGTCTAGCTAACGTTCATACAACATAGTAGTAACGGGATTGATCTTTCAACACTTATGGTAACGTTTTTTTATAAAACCTGTGAACTCACCAACATTGTATGTTAACATTTCTAGCATGTTTTCTCTTGTCGCTAAGGTAGCAGCTCTTGGATAGGCGCACGGAGTCGCACTTGTGTCCAGGTTCATGTTCTGTGTGTCGAAACTTTAAACATGTGTTTTACTTCTATTTTGGGTTCGTAAACTTGATACGCTTCCGTTGTAACTGGAGTTGTTGCTTTAAATATTGCATGGTTTGTTTTACGTTATTTTACTTATATAGTTGTTGTTTATTGTAACCGTTGATTAGAATCCGGGTGTGTCACGCGCCTCGTGGTAAAACCCCACAAGTGGAATTTGAGGGTGTGACAATTATGATTATAAAATTATGAAATATCTTATATTTTAGAGACTAAAACTTAATTAAACGTAAGGGCGGATGGGGCACTACCAGAAATGGGCACGAGTACCCCACTAACAGCACGGTAACACCGCCACCACCCGTGCTGGTAGGGGTCCCGTGAACCGTTTTCTGGTTCTTGTTACCGTGCTGGTAACCATTAATAATAATTGCAACGGTCGATTTTTAGTATTTATTTTATTACTTTTTTGACCGTTTGAATGAATTTAATATAAAACGGTAACAATTTTTTGACCGTTAATTTAGTATAAAACCAAAGCCAATTTTTATCAATTGGTCATCTTGAAGTTGAAAACAAATGGCAAACCAGAACCCAAATCCAATCCCGCCCCCGCTAAACCGTGTGCGACAACCAAGCTGGACATTGGAGGACGAACTCGCCTTGGTGAATAGCTATTTAGCTACTCAAGAGCAAGGACCCGAGCGAATGCAAAGTTTTTGGAAAGCGGTTGTCACAAGATTCAATGAACAAATGGGTGAAAACAATCGTTCAACGGACGCGATATATGGAAAGTTTGTATCTTTAAAGTCGAAGTGCGCAGTATTTCAACAATTATTCGTTAATGCGATGGACGCCAATCCGTGGTTAAACGAAGATGAATTACTTGAAGAAGCTCGTAACCAATACCGAAACATACACAATGATAACTACCCGATGGTCGAGGTTTGGAGAGCTATGAGAGGACGTTTTATAATATAGCCGTGTTTCTACTATTTATTTACGGTTTTAAATAATGCTTTGATGTCATGTATTGATGTTATTTTATGGAATATTATGTAATTTTATTTTATTTAGTTTAAAAATATGTGTAATTAATGTTTCTTTAAAAATAATAATAAAAAATAAAGATTTCAGTGAAATGAATCAGTTAAGTGCTGCTAACAAAAAAGTGAATCAGTGAAGTAAATCAGTGAAGTAATGTGGCAGTGCATGATTGGTTAAAATCAGTTATGCGCCCCTTTAGCCCTAAGATGTATCCGAAATAAAACAAAAAAAAATTGTTTGTTGGTAATAAAGGCACATGCTTTGGTCGGCAAAGGTGGCTTCCCTTGCAATTTAAGATTAAAAAAAAAATATATAATAGATAACGAATTTAAGGCTACCTCCCACTTTGATGAAAGATATGATTTACAATATATACTTTAATAAATGTTGTATAATAATTCACTCATGATAAAACAATTATGACAAAGGTTGAGAAGCTTGTTAACTACTCCGAATATCAGTTACACCAGAATCTGAAAATAAGACGTAACTTTTTAAGAAAACTTATAATAACAAGGCCCCATAATCCAGAATTAAGGGAATGATTAACATGTGTAAATTGAATGAATAACATGTGGTGTTTAAATTAAATTAATTTAAAGAGGAAAATGAGATATCGTATAATATTTATACGTAATGTTTTAACTTAGATACAATACTGTTATGTAACAATGCATGGTTATTCAAATTAACATAAGCAATATCAGGTAGAAAACTACAAGATATACATAAACAATTATACAAACTTATTTAACCATGATCCGTTAAGCGCTTATATAACGACATAGTGTTCTCTCTCCTTGCCCACTACATGAACTCACCATCAAATACAAGTGATTCCAAGACTCTTACGGTTGTCTAACTAAACTTGATAATTTTTGTCTAACTTGGCCGTTTAGTGTATTTTCTTGGGAAATTGTACGTGTTTGCGTAGAGTATGATTGTTTTGTGTAAATACATGGAATGCAAAAGTGTATGCTATTTTTTTTAATAATATTTTTTTTTTCATTTCTAAAACTTGTCAAGTTATATCTAAATAGAAAGGTAGATGGGCAATAAGCTGCGCCGTCACTCCTTTCGAAATTACAAATCCTAGTCTACACATACAAAACACTACCCCCTGAGGATGAACTATTGCCATGGTTATTTTATTTCATTAATATGTGCATACAATGTGTTTCTGGGGTAACGGACTTTTTTGGCGTGGTGTATTTTTATTTTATTTTTTTACGTATTTTGTATTACGTTACCCATGAAAATTACATAACGTTACTCCTGAAATCTTGGTCTAGATCCCAGTGATGTGTTTAATTTAATCTATTATATATGTCACCTATATTTTATTTTATACACATGTGCATATGTGTATTTTCTTACATTTTTATTCTCTCTTCGACTCCACACTTTCCACTCCCATGACAAGTTTTCAACGACTAAACAAATAAAATTTTCAGTGTCATATGTATAAATTAAAAGCTAATTATATATGCAATAAAAACAAATAAATTGTATAAAAATAATCCCTTCCCTCTTATCCAAAACATAGCCCAAGGGTTTCACATGGTGGGGTGAGAGGCCTCGAATTGGTTTTTTCTGCCACCCCAACCTTCTTATCTCCGTAGATCAAGGTTTAATATGTTTGTAAACAGATAGCTTTTGTGCCTATGTATTGTAATACTAAGTTATTAGCATTTGTATATTAAAAACTATGACAAGTTTTTTTTAATATGTCTATGAATACTAGATGATAAATTAACATTTAAAAAAAAGTCAATATGTGTATACATATATTCAAAGCTTTGTCGTTAAGTTTTCAATAAATGTGGTCTAGAGTTTTTTTATTTTTTAAATAGAGGTCTATAAAATTACAAAAGTATAAGTATTTATTTTTTAGTAAAAGTATATCGATTTGGTGAAAACAAAAACGATATGTAACATGATCGATATCTGCTTTAACAGTATTACAATTCATTGATCCTCTTTACCGTTGGATAAAGTAGATCACCTTGTATCCTAGTCCTTAGGAATGATAATGGTCAGGCATGTTAAGAGTTTAGGTAATTTGCTTCATATGTGATTATAAAATTGTTGTTGATTATATTAATATAAGAACATAAGGCATAAACAATAAGAATTAATCATGTGTACCTGATATGATTAACCGTTCAGGAACCTCAGTAATGGAAGACACCATCATCTTGATCGGGTTCCCTTTAGGGTATACAGTTCTGATGGTTCATGTGTTCTTGAGTTATGAACACATTGAGAGAGAGAGATATGGGAGACAACTAATGGTGTTATGTTGTTATTATTGTGAGTCAATCCTAATCTCATAATATCTCTTCATATTTATGCATACCCAGGGGACACCCTAATAAGGCCCATCTAATGATAGTCCGCCCATCAAAGACATATCTGTTATTGGGCTTAGGATAATATTAATAATTGATCATCATTATATAAATGATTATAATGGATATCGATAAATATACAAACGTTACGTATATTTATTCCAACAATTGTATCTTATATTCGACTATTCGTCATGAATCTGCTACTATTGTTGGCCTTGGCATGCCACTAAAATGGCTAGCTCACGTAAGAGTTTGACATTGCATAAGAAAAACTAGGATTTCAGGTAACCAACCCGGCTCATGACGGGTTTTTTTTTATCTTATGTGATTCAAAATTAGTCGTTGGAATGTCTATCACTATCATCAGCAGCAACAACATCAACATTAAATATACTTTAAACGAGAAATATATTCATTTTAATATAGGTTAGTATTGTTATATATATATTTTAAAGACCGATGACTTTTTAAGAAACGTTGATTCACTTATGACTAGACATGGTGCATCAAAATTAGTTACAATGATGTGTCTAAGTACTCTAGTTAGAACATTGTGTATAAGTATTTCCATAACAATAGTGTGGCTAATAATACATCAACGAACGTGTCTAGATTGTCTAGTTCTGATGTATGAACGAAATGTGTGATTATAGTGATACGTTCAAATCATTTATAAATACGTATAAATCCATTTGTAATTAACTAGCACGTATATTCCTGTAATAAATATACTAGGCCTTCCTTAATTTGCAAACGTCCTTTTTGTTATTTTTCTTCCAAGTTATACAACTATAATGGAATTGTTAGCCAATGACCCCCAACTCAGTTGGGGAGAGGTGAGAGAGTTTACTCCTTAGGGAGGTTCCCGCCCGGAGGAGGTGCACGGTTTGAATCTCAAGGCCAACAAAAATACACCCCTTAACGTTGAAAGGGCTTATGCCCTCAGAGATGATGCGGAGGGAATTCGAAACGGGATACCAAGGTGATGTCTTTTGCTGATAAAAAAAATGGAATTGTTAAATACCTTATTTTGTGGAACTTTATGTTGCTTAGCTTGAGAGGTGGGAGTGGTCCATTAGTTTGATGGCAATTAAAACAAATACAATATAGCATGTCATATAATGATTAAATAAAAGTAGTTTAGTTTTGTATTTGAAATTAAGATTCTTTTTAAAAGAATGCTGGTATTAAAAAGAATAAATAGCGGAATACTTTTTTATACATTTGGTACAAAATAATCATTTTGGATTTGTAAACATATTAAAGTAGTTGGAACATCGTGATGTGTGTATCGATCGTTATACGGTGTGGTGACGTGGAGAAGAGGGTGAAGCCCCTCCACATCACCTACACCGCTTCGTATTGTGACGTTTCCATGGCTTTGGGAAGGGGCTTGATGTCCTCGACGATCATGGGGGTAATTGGGTTGGTGACGTGATGAGCATCCCTTGGTTGGGTTTGTGTTTGTGAAGGGGAAGCCATTTGTGGCGTGGAAGAGGGTGAAACCACCCTGTGGTTTTTGGCATGGAAGAAGGTGGAACCCTTCATGCTGACGCGACTGTCACGTGTCGCCAGTGGCGAAGCTTGACCCGAAGGTTCGGGGGGTCGGAAGTCACCGAGGGTCGGAAGTCACTAGTTTCGGGGGGTCGAAAACCAGTTTCGGGGGGTCGAAACACTATATTTCCAAAATTTTCTATACGAATACTATATAATCGGCACTTCTACGCGAAAATTTGGGGGGGTTGGCCGCCCCCGCCGGCCCCAACTAAGCTTCGCCAGTGCGTGTCGCTTCATGCCCCCTTCACTCCCTTACTACACCATGTAGTCTTGCTGTCGTGGTGAAGCGACAACATTGTTGACAACGATTGTGGCAGTTGTGGAGGTGGTATGACCGTATGGGGGAGAGTGTTAGCAACAACACTAGTGGCGGCAATGACGTGGGAATTGAATAGAATTATAGAATTTACATGTTCATATTCCACTTTCAGTTTTCATATATTCCAACAAAACAAAACATTTATCACATCCACTTTTAAATCCAACACCATCTCTGTGCCAAACAAGTAATAAAATTCACATTCCAGTGTTGCAGTAATATCATACTCATAGTAAAAATAAAAAAAACGCTTAATGTCGTATGAAAAAAAGTTGAAAACGTTTTAAAATAGTGAGGGAATTGGCATGTGGGTGAAGAGAATTTTCACAAATATGATTTTTCTTACGTCTTTCCCTAATTTAATATATATTTTTTTTTCTCAAACTAAAACAAAATATGTTATCCAAGAATTATAATTATAATTCTAATTTCATTTTCAACCCAAATGAATTATATAAACGATACATGTAAGCAACAAAATTTAGATTTCAATTTTAGTGAATTCTGTTGAAACAGATAGCCTAAAAATATCTTATTCATGCTGATTTTTGACGTATTTTTTTCCCGACTTACCCAGATGCGGACAAATTATGCCAAACATTGTCATATGATGTAACTATCAAACAAAAATATACAAGTACGTAATATTTAACTTTGGTACGTACATTTACAAAACACAAACTGACATAGACATTTATGACTATTTTGATCTATACACATCATCCACGAGTATCACTTAGTTAAAGAAAACGAAAATAAAAGTTTCATGGTCTACCAAGTCTCATGCTTTTATAAGTTTATTTCATAAAACTAGTCTGATGTTTTAACTATTTTGAATTAATAATAATAATAATAATAATAATAATAATAATAATAATAATAATAATAATAATAATAATAATAATAATAATTGAAGAAACACCAATCTAACAATCCGTATATATCAGCACAAGTATATGAGCACAAGTAAATATATGATCTATTAATAACAGCGGGACAATTACAAGACTTCCATACAAGATTGTTATAGAGTTTCGACTATAATATATCTTTCACAGCTATATAATGAATTATCTACCGCGGACTGGATCCCTTCCTCTTGTGACGAAGGGGGGTATTTATAGGCCCCTGAGGTGGCCTGTGATTTGCTGTAGGGAGAATGACAGCTGGCTCGTACGATTACGGCCGTTGCTGTCATTTGCGTTGTCGCTCTGTGATTGGTCCACGTGTCTTGTGATTGTCCTTTCTGTCCTTTTCTGTACCTCGTACCTGCAGGAGATCATGGAGCAGGGAATGGACGCCTCTGATTGGCTATGTGTCCCTGTCATTGTCGGGTGACACCTGTCATGTACTAGGTAACGTGCGCCGGCTTCTAGAACTCCACGTCAGCTTACTGCGATGACGTGTATGTGAGT
This sequence comes from Ambrosia trifida, assembly GCA_028751855.1. Lineage (NCBI taxonomy): Eukaryota > Viridiplantae > Streptophyta > Magnoliopsida > Asterales > Asteraceae > Ambrosia > Ambrosia trifida. The sequence continues at coordinate 27,820,033 of CM054131.1, forward strand.
TTGGGGCCGTGCGCACACGCGGGTACATATCTCTACAATAATAATAATATACTGTTCGAATTCGTTTTTAAAATTTCGTTTGATTGTGAATTAATAAATTATTACAAAAAAGACAAGCTTTTCATGCCTCCTATTTACGAAAAAGAACAAATTTATAGTTTGTCAATTTACTTTTCGTATGTATGGTCGTTTTTTAATTCTTTAAAATAATCTACGTTATAAATTATGATATGTCTTATTTTATCTATATAAATATTTGTCAATAATGTTAAAATATCAACCTAAAACATATTTACAACTAGATGCCTAATTAGGTAATCAGTGACGGACCAAGAAATTTTTTCATGAAGTGCAAAATCATATCATATAGCTTATATAGGTCGTTTATCCATCAGGTGGCCCTAATCGGGTCGACTCGTATACCAAAAATAATAATACTAAAATTATATATTTTTTTTGATCGGCTATAATACTAAAATTATATAATCAACAAAAGAAAGGGTTAGGATCAAATACAGAAGACACTTTTTTCTAGGAATGGTGAGAATGATTGTGGTCCATTAATCTTATATTTGAAGGGTTGAGATTAGTTTGTTGAGAAAAAAATAAATAATAAATTAGAGGAAGAACATAAAAGGAAAACCACATTTGTTGATTTTTTTTCTCCAAATGCGATGCACATGTCAATTCCTCTTATCATTTTAAAACGTCTATAACTTTTTCATACGGTATTCTTTTGTTTAAAAAAGATCACCATATTAACGAACATTTTTTTATCTTTAATATGAGTATCACATTGGTACATAAAAATTGGAAAAAAAATTCTTGTTAAATGGGTTTTCTTCTTTATTGGGTCTTATGCTCGTTCATTGTGTTATAGTATGCACGTGTGCTTTATAAATATGTTATTTACGTTTTTTAGTCTACACATGATTTAACTTTGTCCATTGTGTTTTTAGTATGCTTTTCATTGTGTTTTACGCAAATAAGTTTTGTTCATTGTGTTTAAGTCTACTATTCATTGTATTTTAATCTTGTATTCATTTTGTCTTTAGTATGTCGTCCATTGTGTTTTATTAGATTGTTCATTGATGTTATCTCCATTGTGTCTTACGCAACTGGGTTTTCGACTTTTTTTTTTCAAAAGTATAACAATATGGTACTCATATTAAGGATAAAAAGATTCTCAATTTTATGGTTTAATTTTTTTTTTTTTTTTAAAAAGATGACGCATAAAAAAGTTACGGGCTTTTAAAAATGAAGGTAGAAATGGCATGCGACTTGCATGTGCATGTTCTTTTGACAAAATTACCATTCCCACTTGTTTAATCCTTTGGACACATGTAATTTTCTAGTGGTTTCTCACCCTTCTTATTTTTTTGTAACCTTTGTATAATAACTCAACCCATAAAAGGAAACCAAAAGCCCAAAAGTAATTTAAACATCATTAAATGCGTAAAAAAAATTCAAAAATCTAAAGTTGTTCTATTCGGGCCTTCATTTTTGTAGTCTATCTATAACATCTTCTATCTCTAAGTTTCCATGCAAGTCCTTTCCAATAAAAGCAATACAACTATTTTAAATTCTCATCATCAATCCTAGTGTGCAAATCATTATTCACAAACTTCATTGCCGAAAAACTTCTTTCAACGGTCATGGTTGTGACAGATAATGTGAGAGATGGCTTTAATAAATTATACGTCAATATAAAGGTAAGGTGTTTCTTTGTTTCAACCATCAATTGTACAAAACTTAATATACCATTCAATTGAGGGTTTTCAATTGGGAGAGGAAAGGACTGGTGGATTACTCCATTTCTGTAATGTTTTAGGTGCTGTGTTTTTTTTTCTTTTAATCAGAAATAAAACATATTAAAAATTATGGGCTTACTCTTAAAATTGAGCTACTAGCCTACTAACTATTAGAATTGGGCTAACTCTAAAGTCTAAACACAAAAGTTGGTGTGACACCCGACATATTTGGCTTAAACATTTTAGTAACATCTAAGTCTACCTTAGCGGGAAACGTTTATAAACGGACTTAACTAGATTAGTTGAGTCGGGTCAAGTTAGGATTGTCCAGGGTTCCATGATCTGGAGGATCAATGGGAGTCATTTTGAGAATACACTAGTACCGGGTCCTGTTGTTGGTGACATTACATAAACTAATTAAGTGTATGTGTAGATTATGGGTCGTGTGGTGGATTATATACATAGATGTGTTTAAATGATGTGTAGATGATTATCCATGCTTAAATATGTTAAACATAGACTAAGGTTGCATGCTCACATGTTAAGGTGCGTTAAAATGCGTTAAACACGACAAACTGGAAAACTAGATAAACATAGGTCCTGGTTCGACCACTTCGAGTGGTCGAAGGTGGAATTGTGTCTTGGTTCGACCCTTTGAAAAGGGGCGAACCTGGGATATGGAATTGGAAGAATTTCATTCGACCAAGTCAGGGTTCATTCGACCCTGTGAAAGGGTCGAAGGAGGCTACCTTCGACCACTGACAGGGGGCGAAGGTGGAATAGTATAAATACCAAACTTTGTCATTTTTCACCATTTCACAAACCCTAACCGTCTCAAAACACTCTCAAACGATTTTAATCACTAAGGAAGGAGTTTTTGCTCTTCTTTTTCATAATCTAACCTATCAACAACATCTAAACAAGAATCCAAGGTGTGTTCTTAATCCTAAGTCTTTTTAAAGCATTTTGATTCGCTTTTATCTAACCCTAAAGGTCCAGATCTCTTCTAAGGATGTTTTTATCAATAAAAACCTTTTAAACACCTTTCTAAATCTAAACCCTATCATTAAACATAGGATTTGTATCAATAAACATATGATAATTGTGTGTTATGTGATGTTATGTGTTATTGAATGATTTGCTGCTGTTCTAAGGATAGAAACATGATCTAAGGTTGCTATTGATGTTGGTTTATTGTTGTTTAGGGCTACAATTAGATAGATGGTGATATTATGGGTATTTTGGGATTTTATGAAATCTAGGGCTTGTGCATGTTAAGTATTATTAATAAAATGAATGGGGGTTTTCGATTACAAGATAAGCTGAGCATTTGTAGATGATTGTGGGTTGGTATTAAAAAGTTTCTAAATTGGGTAAAGATTTAATGCATGATGTGACATTTCCATAATTTTGCCACTTTGGGAATGTATTAAAACAAGCTGGTTTTGGGGCAAAATTGGTGGGGTTTTGTAGGGATATGTTAATCATACTTGACTGCTGTGTTTGATGATGTTTCGAGATGTTTCGAATGTGTTTGAAGCGTTTTTAGGAAAATTTATACAACAGGGGCGAACCTGGGCTCATTCGACCAAACGAATGGTCGAAGGAGAGATTCCAGGGTCGAACCTGGGATGTGTTTGGGCGAACCTGATATAACGGTCGAATGAGACATCAAACGGTCGAACGAAACACAAAACGGGCGAAGGAAGCTTAAAAACGGGCGAAGGAGATTTAATCTGACTGGTTCGACCGTTCTGATGCAGAAATGAGATTTTTGATACAAACTAAGTGTTTTATGCTTGAACCTTGTGTGTAAGCTATGTATACTTGATTAGTTAGGGTAATGAGTCACCAACGGGATGTCGGGTCGGTCTAGCGTGTCGGTTGAACATTTAAAAACGTTTTAAAACATACTTGGTTACGATCTGGACAATCGGGGACTAGATAACCTTATGATTATTAGTCGGAACACTTATGTGAACATTTTGATAGATCTCCGGTAGAGGGATTATCAAGGGCTTAGCATTTTACTAGTTATCGAAGAACGCTATCTAAGGTGAGTTCACGGCCCCACTTTTACAGCTTTAACTTTTGGGGGAGAAAACATGCGCTAAACTATTTTGGTAACATATGTCATACTATGGTTTTAACTTTGTATTGCTATACGATCTTTGGAAGTCCCGGGGGAAACCATGAATGTGCGGGGATGCACAACGGGGGAAATGTGGATAGATCTATTGGGCGTGACCTGCCCCACTCGACGGCTTGGAGGGCCGGGCGGGTGCATGTTGTCTCGAACTTTGCTAAACATACTGAACATTATTCGGGCTGCTTAAACATATGCTAAACATTGCTAAACGTGTCCGGTAATGGTTTCCAATCGTAGTAGTAATAAAACATACGCCTAGCTAGCGTACTTGGTGACATTGGTATAGCATGGACATGGTAACGTTTTGGTATCTTTGGTAACTTATTGAACAAACCTGTGAACTCACCAACATTATATGTTGACGTCTTTTTGGCATGTTTTTCTCAGGTCGCTAAGGTAGCAACATTGGACTAGGCGCACGAGTCTGCATGGCGTCTAGACTTAGTTTCATATTTTGAATAAAGTTTTTGAACATTGTCGTACATGGTTTTGTAACTGGTTAAATGCTTCCGCTACGATTTTGATAATTTGAGAACTATGTTTTGGGTTTTTACGTATTCATATAGTGTTGTTTATTGTGACCATTGACTTGGATCCTGGTTTGTCATGCGCCTCGCGGTAAAACTCCGCAAGTGAAAATTTGAGGGTGTGACAGTTGGCTACTAACTATTAAAATGGGCTATCTCTAAACACAAATTAGGGTATTTTTTTTATATTTTTTTCCCATATTGTTAAACATGTATTATAATATTAGAATCTAAAAAAACAAAAAATAAATAAATTTTGGTGTAGAGTAATTACGTAATTACTGTTGTAGAGTAATTACATAATTACTCTAGTGTAAACTAATGTATTTACTTTAATGACGTAATTACACTAATTTTTTTTTTGTATTATTCATCTAGAAAGTATGTTTAAGCACATGGGAAAAAATTCTAAAAAAAAATAAATCCCCCCCCCCATTTGATTCTCACAGTTCTCACTAAAAAAACACTTTGTATTTGATCTTTACTCTATAAATATAAGTACTAATTTCAAGAAATAAATTGATTGTTTGGACTTTGGAGTCTTTATAAGCTCGTCTGACTTTTTTTTTTTTTGGTTAGGCAGCAGAGGGTGGAGGCCTCTTTAAACCAAAATGGGGATTTCATATATTTCTTTATAAATTTGTAAAATTATAAGTCATTTTTAGGACACGAGTTTAAAGAGTAGGATATTTTCCAATTGCTTGTTTTATAATATATATTTTTTACTAACCACTCAAATTGAGTTTGTATTATGCATTATCGGTTCTCCAACTTCTTATTCATTCTTTACCTTATCATCCCTTTTCACTTCTCTCTCGATTGTTTAAAACCGATCTGTATTGTGTCCGCCCTATAAAATAATTTTGTATCCGTCACTGATTACCAGTCTCATGTTCTATTATTTTTTTTGATATAACTAATTGGATGTTTTAACTAAGGTACTATTTAAACTACCTTTTAAAATACAATTGGATTGTGATTTAATTTGTAAATTATTTTAAACAACATTTATTGAACTCTAATTCCAGTTTCAACCCCAATGAATTCTACGATCCTTACATGTGAGCGTCATAATTTCGATTTCAATTTTATTGAATTCTGTTGAAACATATAGCCTGCAAGTATTTGATTCATGCTAGAGTTTGGCTTGTTGTTTTTTTTCTGACCTAACCAGATGCAAGAAAATTATTTCAAAAAATTTCACATGATGTAACTATCATACAAAAATATACAAGTACGTAATATATAAGTTTAGTAAGTTTACAAAATCACGAAATTGCCACTTATGACTATTTTGATCGATACACATCATTCACGACTCACGAGCATCAATTGTTAAAGCAGACGAAAATAATAGTATTATGGTGTACCAAGTCTCATGCTTTATGAGTTTATTTAATAAAACTAGTTGGATGTTTTTTATATAAAAGATAAAATGCAGGTTGATTGTGATTTGTCATTGAGATTCGTGGTCCAATGAAAAAAAAAAAACTTTTTAATACATTTAAAGTGTGAAATTGAGTTAAAGTCTTAATTCGCTATTAAAGAAAAGCTTGATTGTGATTTAATTATCAATACATATTGTTGGCCCCTGATGACGTGGGTAGCCTAAAGCAAAAATAAATAAACAACATTACTGAACAATGCTTAAAGGGTTGAAGCCTACAAGGGTTCAACAACCAGGAGCATCCTAAGTCAAAAAGATGACTTGTCCCGTCATCTTTTTCATCGAGCAAAACAAATAAGCTGATGGAGTAACATCAGCCAACAGACCGCAGGTCCATAGCAGCCACTTACCATTTGTGGGATGTCCTTTAGTTGCAACAAGGCTCAAGGCAAGATGCTTTCTCCTTATGGAGTTCTCCTTTCTCTATAAATCAGAAGCTGATTCCTCAGCTCTGATCACACCATCACAATCACTTACACTTCACTCTTCTTATTCGTTTGGTCTTGCACGTGGAAGAACAATTCTCTCCACTCGGATCTCAAGAACTTCTTTTTCTGGTTTCGAGTACATCTCAAACCAGAATCTTAAAGTATCTAAAACAATAAAAATAACCTTGAACCTCCTTCTACGTTTGCAACGTAGAAGGACACCACGACCTGCGTTAGGCAAAGTGGAACCCTTGAACCCCTGAACCTCCCTTGTGACTCAGAACCATCGTTAGGCAGTTATTTGTTGTAGCAACAAGTTGGCGCCCACCGTGGGGCTACGCCATTGTCTTTACAAAAATCAGTTGTGTAGCTCCGACTCTCTCCATGTCTGACCCTGAGTCCCAAGAAGAGGTCAACCAGATCTCTCCAAGCACAGATCAGACTTCTCCAGCAGATCTGTGTCTTTCTCCACTCCGGGAGGCACTCCGGCTAGAACTCAGTCCCCACCTGCACATCATGGGATGACAAGCTTACAGACTCCACCTCCCACTCGTTCAGGGGTGTTTTCCCCTATCCCTGATCTTGCACAAACTCCCCAACGTATAGATCTTACCCCTGAGGGAGTGGAAAGAAACTTTCTGCAGCTTAGATCCCTTTTGAACCAGTATGTCATGAGGGAAAGGGATAAAGGAGTCCGTCTCCGTCTAGATTATGGCGAGGAAGAGGAAGTGTCACTCTCACCAGGACCTCCTCATCCTCTAAATGCCACCTACAGTCATAGACCACGACTCGGGAGCAGTAATGGTGGTCCCAGCAACACATTCCCCACCTCTCAGCATGAAGCAAGGTCCAGTCCTACTGCCTTCCCACTGTTTACCACCCAAGCTGCCACCACTGGTGCACCACTTGGGCACGAAGTCACCTTGGATCAACTTCTACAATCACCGATATCCAGTATCCCACCACCGGCAGCCACTTCATGGGAGCAAGCCATGGCTTCACTCCCCATGGCAAGGAATGCTTCCATGAGCATCCCCATGGTGACCGGCAATGTAGCCACAACCGAAAACCTCCAAGGTTTTAACCTCATGCCCTACATGATATCACAAATGATGGCTAACTTCCCTTGGCAGCAGCTTATCAGTCAGGCCATCGCTGCCCAACAGGGAACTCCGGTTGGAATGACCAACAACAGGACGGAACACCCTGTCAACCAACCCTACAAGCCAAACATCATATCTTGCTTCTCACCAGAAATAGCAGATTATGACTTTCCTAACAAGCTAAAGATGCCAGCTCATATAAGAACGTATGATGGTACTGATGATCCAGAAGATCACCTTCAGATCTTCTCAGGGGCCGCTCGGATCGAGAAATGGGGTGATCCTGAGTGTTGCTTGATGTTCATGCAAACCCTTGTTGGATCTGCACGAATCTGGTTCAATGGCTTGAAGGCTGGAAGCATTCGAACCTTTGACGAGCTTGGTAAAGGATTCCTGGCCAACTTTTCACAACAGAGACGATGTGTCAAGGATGCAACCGTCATCTTCCAGATAAAGCAAAAGGATGATGAAAGCCTGAAGAGCTTCATTGAAAGATACAAAAAGGAAGGTCTTACTTATGTTGGTGCAGATGAAAAGATGAAGGTTGCAGGGTTCATGAATGCCATCAACTCAAAATACCTCACCAGGGAGTTTAACAAAAGTCTCCCCAAAACCCTTGAAGAGGCCTTAGAAAGAGCCGAAGCCCATACCCGAGGAGAAGAGGCTGTAGACATATAGGAACAAAGAAAAAGGGCTTCCAACTGGAGAAGCAACAGCCCTACTCGAAAAAGAGGAAACTATGGTACCTATGACAACAGATCCAGGAGATCTGAGTCTCAGAGGTCCGAAAGCAGGAACCCTCCAAGCAAGGACGGAAACGTAAACTTTACAGCCCTCTCCAAAACTCCTCAAGAAATTCTAGCAACGGAAGAAGTCAAACACACCTTTAGACCACCTCGTCCCTTACCTAAAAGCAAAAGAAACGAAAACTCCAACCAGTATTGTGAGTTTCACGAAGAGAAGGGACACCACACCAACGACTGCTTCCAGCTTAAAAAGAGGATTGAAGAAGCAGTTAGGTCTGGGGAGCTAGCCCACTTGGTCAAAGGTGTCAAAGAAAACATAGCTGATGGTAAGAAGAAAGATGTTGCCATGGTGTTTGTTGAAAGTGAAACACCAAGCAAACGGCAGAGGTTGGAGGATTGGGAACGTCAAGGCATCTACTTCCCTTGCACCAACGAAGAAAAACATTGTGATCCACTAGTCCTTGAAGCCTTCGTGGGTTCATGTCAAACACAAAAAGCCTACATAGACACCGGAGCTGCTACTGAAATCATGTTTGCAAAATACTTCAACCTTCTAAGCCTCGAAGAACGCTCCATGCTCAAGCCAGCCGAAGCTGCCGTCAAAGGCATAGCTGACATTCCCATCAAGCCCTTGGGCGAAATAGTGCTCAATGTGACTTTCTCTGATGGACAAATGCGAAGAACCGAACCATTGACTTTCATTGTCTTGGATCTACCATCCAGTTACGATGTCATCATTGGTAGACCTAGTGTAGTAGCCTTCGATATGACCGTTTCCATCAGTGGGAAGAGTGCCAAGTTCCCCACCAAAGAAGGAGTAGGAACCCTCCAACCATCAGCCTCTGTGTTAACGGTTGTTGAAGAACAAAGCAAACTCGGTCTTAGCATCAATCACAAATACCCTGATCAAAGGATACGGGTAAACACAGCCCTTCCTTGGGAAATTCTTTCAAAGCTTGAAGAATTGCTGAAAAACAATGTCGATGTTTTCGCTTGGTGTCCTAGTGACATGACAGGGATCCCTCGTGAGATTGCTGAGCATGAACTTAAAGTTCCCCAAAACATCAAACCAATAGTGCAAAAGAAAAGAAGCCTCGCTCCAGAACGAAGCAAAGCAGCTTGCCAGGAGGTTGACAAACTGGTTGAAGCAGGAATCCTCCGAGAAGTCAAATACCAATCCTGGGTTGCAAACCCAGTAATGGTTAAGAAACCTGATGATTCATGGAGGATGTGCATAGACTTCAAAGACCTCAATAAAGCTTGTCCAAAGGATTGCTATCCTTTACCATAGGTGGATTTGAAAGTTGACTCGTTGACAGGTTACCTTTGAACCTAAGAACAACTTTTAAGTTATTCAACACCTCCAAAATTGTTTCCTTTCACATAATGCATGCTTACAAGCTAACCCTTCAACAGGATTCCCCTTCAAGTGCTTTTTGGATGCCTATAAAGGTTATCACCAAATACAAATGAAGGAGGAAGATGAAGAGAAGGCTGCCTTCCATACTAACAAGGGTATCTTTTGTTATAAAAAGATGCCCTTCGGTTTAAAAAAATGCAGGTGCCACCTATCAAAGGTTGGTCGACAAAGCCTTTGCCAAGCAAATTGGCAGAAACATGGAAGCATATGTGGATGATTTAGTCATCAAAAGCAAGACTGAGGACGAAATGCTTGCAGACATACAAGAAACCTTCAACAATCTCAAGAAGATCAACATGAAACTGAATCCTATCAAGTGTTCCTTTGGTTTCGAAGAAGGAAAATTCTTGGGTCATGTCGTAGGGAAACAAAGCATAAAAGCTAACCCGAACAAGGTTCAAGCCATCCTCAAAATGAAGTCACCACAAACCAAGAAGGAGGTGGAAAGCTTGAACGGCAAACTTGCCGCCTTGAAACGTTTCGTGTCGAAACTAGCTGAAAAATCCCTACCTTTCTTCAAAACCCTCAAAGGTTGCGCTGACAAGAAAAACTTCAGGTGGACAGAAGAAGCAGAAGAAGCCTTCAACACTATGAAACATTACTTGGCTTCCCTTCCCACCATTGCAGCACCCGAAGCAGGGGAAACGATCTCTATTTATCTTTCAGTCACTGAAGAAGCCTTCAGCGCTGTTCTCACTATCGAAAGAGAAAAAGCTCAGGTACCCGTTTATTTCTTCAGTAAAACCTTAAAGTTAGCAGAGGTCAAGTACCCTCCTTTGGAAAAATTGGCCTTAGCCCTGGTGCAAACAGCCAGAAGGCTTCGAAGGTACTTTCAAGCACATCCTATACAAGTAATCACTGACCAACCAATCAAGAATGTGCTTGAAAGGCCTGAAACCTCGGGACGACTAGCCAAGTGGGCTGTTGAGCTAGGTGAACACAAAATCACCTACGTCCCGAGAAAAGCAATAAAAGCACAAATACTTGCTGACTTCATTGCTGAAATTCCAAGGGTAGAAACTGCTGAGGTTAACATGACGATAGATGAACCTCTTGATCCTGAAGCCTGGAAGCTTTACACAGATGGAGCTTCCAGCGTTGAAGGCTCGAGAGCTGGTCTTATATTAATCAACCCTGAAGGGTTAGAATTCACATATGCCCTTCGTTTGGAATTTCAGACAACAAACAATGAAGCCGAATATGAAGCCCTGATTGCAAGACTCAAGCTTGCAAAAAAGATGATGGTTCACAAGCTTCAAGTGTTCACCGATTCACTACTGGTCTCTAGCTAAGTGAACGATAGCTACATTGCCAAAGAACCCAACATGAAAAAATACAAAGAGAAAGCCAAGGAAATCATGAACACTTTCCAACAATGCAAGATCAAGCAAGTACCGAGGTCTCACAACAAAAAGGTTGACGCCCTAAGCAAGCTTGCCTCGTTAACTTTTGCCCACCTCACTAAGAAAGTATTGGTTGAGGTGATCAAGCATCCTGCCATATCAGAGTTGGAAGTCCAAGACGTCATCACTGAAAACGAACCAAACTGGATGACTCCGTTTATAAGGTTCCTACAAAAAGGAGAACTGCCACAGGACCCTGTTGAAGCTGAAAGGATCCGAAACAAGTCGAAGCAGTATACCATACAAGATGAAATGCTTTACAAAAAAGGGTACTTAGCCCCACTGCTCCGATGTGTAGGACCTGAACAAAGCAGGTACCTGATTAAGGAAGTTCATGAAGGAATCTGCGGAGCCCACTGCGGTCCAAGGTCAGTTGTGGCAAAGCATATGAACCTGGGATATTTCTGGCCCTCCATGCATCGTGATGCATCAGAACAGCTGAAAAGATGTGAAGCCTGCCAAATTCACGCCCCAGTCCCCAAAAGTCCCAAGCATGATCTGGTGCCTGTTAATTCAGCTTGGCCGTTCTACAAATGGGGAATGGATATCGTTGGACCCTTCCCACCAGCAAAAGGAGGGGTCAAATTCTTATTGGTGGCAGTTGATTACTTCACAAAATGGCCAGAAGTGAAGCCCTTAGGGAAAACATCAGGGAAAAAGATAGTTGACTTCGTTTGGGAAAACATCATTTGCCGGTATGGCCTACCTGGGGTGCTCGTGACGGATAACGGCAAGCAATTTGCATAGAAACCATTCAGTGCTTGGTGCAAGGAGTACCGGATAACCCAAGTCTTTAGCTCTGTGTCATACCCCCAGTCAAACGGCCAAGTAGAAAGAATGAATAGGAGTGTGGTTGAAGGGATCAAGGCTAGACTAGGCCGACAAGGAAGAAACTGGTTGGAAGAATTGCCAAGCGTTCTTTTGGCAATTCGAACCACTGAGAAGACAAGCAATAAGAAAACGCCTTACAGCCTTACCTTTGGATCTGAAGCAGTAATACCTGCCGAAATCGGAATCACCACACCAAGAACCTTTCATGTCGACGTCCAGGCAAATGAACAAGAAACATTGCTTAACCTTGATCTACTAGAAGAAGCAAGGGACTCAGCAGCCATCCGTGAAGCTCAATACAAACAAAAGATGGAGTCCTACTACAACGCCAGGGTTAAGCATGAACGATTCAAGCCCGGTGACCTGGTCTTGAGAAACAACGAAGCAAGCAAGAAGGAAAGTCAAGGGAAGCTAGGACCTAAGTGGGAAGGCCCATACACAATCCTAGAATCCCACAAAGGGGGGTCCTACAAACTAGCAAGCATGGAAGGCAAAAAACTTCCCCGTCACTGGAACGACAAGAACCTCAAAAGGTTCTTTGTTTAAGTTGTAAGGAAATGTTGTTCTTTTTCAAACGATGTAATGTTAATCCATCTAATGAATGAAAGGATCATTTGATCCTCTTTTAGAAACTTTGTCTTTCTATCCTAAGTTCAGGTTGAGAACCTTACAAGAAACTCCATGGTAGGGACCATGTAAGGGGATGAGCTCCCGGGCCATTTCGCTCAATAGGTTCGAAGGATAAACGGACCTATATAAGGGGTGAGTTCCTAAATCAATCCTACTCCATGAGATAAACAAAAAACACTTTTATGAATCTCATAGACAGGTTTGAACAGCCTACACCAATCGTTCCTTAAGTTTAGAAAACAAACTTACGAAAATACATCGAGAACACTTAAATAAGTGTATATAGGATAGGTGGTGACATGTTTGCCTAGACTACCTTAAGGATGAATGACTGCAGCATTCAACCTTTGAAGGTGCTACCGGTTAAACATTCCCAAACAACAACAAAGACAAACACACATAAACAACAACAGATGAACAACGATAAAACTTAAACACCAGCCATAAAGACTTAACATTTAAGGGCTTTTAACAAAGCCAACGAGTAGCATAATTGTTCAAAGGGCTACAGCCCATAACCACCAAGGAACCACTAAAGGTTCCAACAAAAGATAAAAGTGTTTTGAGACACAAACACAAAGTTAATTGTTTTAACAAACCAAGATGCTAAGAAAGCTACGAATGGGAAGTTCAAGCATCGTCACCAGACCCTGAAGGCTTAGAGGCTTCATCCTCATTCCCAGCCTTGACCACCTTTGCCTTCTTTGCCTTCTTCCCTTTCTTTGGTACCTTCTCCACAAGACCAGCTTCAGAGGCTTCAACGCTAGCATCCTTGGAAAATGTTTCAGCCACATCCAACGTCTCTTCACTATCACCAGAATGTGCCCTCTTCCTTGAAACAGATTGAAGCACCTTAGCAGATACAACTTCGTTTAGACCAGCAGGCTTCAATTCTTTCAGCTCCTTCAAGGGTTTCCTATAAAAGGAAGAGACTTGTGCAACATAAGGATAGCTGGAGTGTTCCATCTTGAGGACAGTTTCCTTAAATACATCCAAGGAGTTAGGCTGATAGAAGGGAGATTCTTCCAAAACTTGGCCGGACTCGTGAGCTTTAAACCCTGCAACAAAACCAGCATGCTTACCATGGGTTAAAAGCTTGGTATATACCTCCCCAAGGGCAGAGTTGAATTCGGCAGAGTGAAGAAGGTAGGTAACGACTTGCTGAAAGCCTTCTTCAATTAACCACTTGTTATCACTATGGGCAGCATCAAGAGAAACCTCCAACCCCTTCTTTTCACTTTCAAAGGCCTTTTTCTCTGCTTCCAAAGCCAACTGATCTGCCTCCACCTTAAGCCTAGCAGCTTCATGTCTTGCCATCTCAGCCTCATGCCCTTTTTTCAGTTCATCAATCAGGGCAATCAAAGTAACCTCCTTCTGAGCATACTCCTCAGCATCCTTCTTCATGTCAGCAATGGACTGTTTCATCTCCCTCTTCTTCTTGGCAAAGTCACTATACTTACCCATAACCTTCCTAAACCTGCTAATCCCCTCTGGCAGCATAGCAGCAAGGTTACAGGTACCCACCATCATCTTTGCCAGCAAAGCATCATCATCCAAACCTTCAAGACAAGCCTTGGCACCAGGAGTAGCAAAGTGTGCAAGAACCTCCTCACAAACAGCCGAAGACTTAAAGTTATCACTAGACTTCACGTTCCACCCAGGAACATACAGACCTTCCTCATCAAAGCTAGCTGACACACCTTCTGGCCCTTACCTTTCTTAACAACAACATCCACCAGAGCATCATCCATAGTCTGATCTTTCTCATCTTCAGACTCTTCAATATCATCACTAACTGTCACTGATTCAGAGGGATCAGCAGGCTTAGCAGCCTTCAAAAGCCGTCTGCTTGACCTCCTTGTTGAAGCCTTGGAAGAACTGGCTTTAGCAAAACCCTTCACATTAGGGACAGCAACATAGTTGGTCCCGTCATACCTTCCTTTCTGATATTTTGTCAATGCATCTTCCCCATCCGCTGCTTCAGCATCAGCAAAAACAACTCCCGAAGCATCATCACCTTTGATAAAGTCAAGAGCCGACATAACTGCAAAAATAAAACACATAAGGAAGAAACAAAGAAAGCGAACGAAATCAACAATAAACAAAATTCATACCCTGACCATCCTTCATCACAACAGGATCTCTACCCGGCTTGTCCCAACGAGTGCTAACACCGGATAATACTAAGAAGGGTTCAGCAAATGGACGAAGCCTCGAAGGACAGGCTCTAAGAGTCGTTAGAAAGGTATCATCTAGTTCAGACTCTGAAGGTTCCCCTTCATTAAGAACGGCCTCAGGATGCCTCCACACAGGCTTAAAAGGGAAAATAGAATCAGACACCCAAAAGAACCTATTCTTCCACTGCCCAACCGTTGTAACATGTGAAGAAAGAAGGTTAGTCTCTACTGATGACCCCTCGAAGGTGAACCAGTCACCATTCTTGGCAAGGCGAAAGAATCGCCTGAACATCAATAGAGTGGGATCATACCCTAGGGCTCTACAAAGACATTCAAAGTGTAAAACACGGCCAACACCGTGTGGATGGATCTGACCAAGGGAAACCCTATAATACTCAAGAACATTCAACAAAAACACAGAAAAAGGATGACGAAGGTTTGCAAATTCAAAATGACGACAGTACAAAGCAATATAACCAGATGGACATTCAATAACAGAAAGTTTTTTACCAGGAGCCACGGGATTGAATGACAAATCAATATCCCATTCGGCACAAAACGATTCCACCTCTTTCTGAGAAAGAATTGAAAAGGTAACGACCATGTCCTTTTTAGCGCCCATTGTGCTTAAAAGGATGATCAGTAAACAAAGCAAGAAGAAGAAAAGACTAACCTGCTGTGGTGAAAAATCACGAAACCCTAAGATGGATCAAACGTTTGAGAGGATGAAGATGAAGAAAAGAAAAGAAAAGAGTAAAGTGAAAAAATGAAGTAAAGAAGGATTAAAAAGAAAAAAACAAACGGTTATTTTAATTTAAAAAACCGTAATTATGACACGCAGTAATTACTCTGAGCGAACTGCCAGATGTCACATCAACAGTCTAATCAACATTAAAACTGCTGAGTAATAACCGCCCAAATCACAGCGAACCCTCGAACCTTTCAAAGGATAAACTAAGAAAACAGTCAGAAGCTTTCAAGCTATCTCATCAAACCTTCTGACTTGGGGGGGCTGATGACGTGGGTAGCCTAAAGCAAAAATAAATAAACAACATTACTGAACAATGCTTAAAGGGTTGAAGCCTACAAGGGTTCAACAACCAGGAGCATCCTAAGTCAAAAAGATGACTTGTCCCGTCATCTTTTTCATCGAGCAAAACAAATAAGCTGATGGAGTAACATCAGCCAACAGACCGCAGGTCCATAGCAGCCACTTACCATTTGTGGGATGTCCTTTAGTTGCAACAAGGCTCAAGGCAAGATGCCTTCTCCTTATGGAGTTCTCCTTTCTCTATAAATCAGAAGCTGATTCCTCAGCTCTGATCACACCATCACAATCACTTACACTTCACTCTTCTTATTCTTTTGGTCTTGCACGTGGAAGAACAATTCTCTCCACTCGGATCTCAAGAACTTCTTTTTCTGGTTTCGAGTACATCTCAAACCAGAATCTTAAAGCATCTAAAACAATAAAAATAACCTTGAACCTCCTTCTACGTTTGCAACGTAGAAGGACACCACGACCTGCGTTAGGCAAAGTGGAACCCTTGAACCCCTGAACCTCCCTTGTGACTCAGAACCATCGTTAGGCAGTTATTTGTTGTAGCAACAGCCCCCAACCCAAGAATTAAACACGGAAAAAATCAAGAACACGGTGAACTTTTTTTTTTTGAACGTTGAATTTCATTAAAACCGGCTAGCCCTCAAAACGGGGACCGCCAAAACTTACACATTCATATACAAGGGGTTCTTTGCCCAATCATTCCACACTAAATCCTTAAACTTGAACCTATATTTAAGCCATAAAAACGCCAAAGACTTCACATCGGCTACCGCCTCTCGAACACGATGAACTTAGACTCAAACGAAGCTTGCAATTAATTAAACTTGCATACAATAACAATAAACCTACCAAGCTATTTTTTTCTAAATAAATTCTTACCATACTAGACTCAAAAAATACCCTATCTTTCAAAACCATGTAACCTTCTAGATAAATATAAACATTAAACTTGCATCACTTTCCGTTCAAAAAAAAACTAATATTCAAATAGTTAACTAAAGCTAATTAAATAAACTATCAGTTTGCCCGTCGACTTTGCGTTTTTAGGATTAACACATTCAATCTCCCTCTTAATTCTAAATCCCGACCATGCTTCTCTTTTGTCTTTTAATACAATAGACTACCTGTGTTTTCACACGAGATTTACACCTAGTATTAATTTAGAACATAGTACGGAGTAATAACTCTTTTGTCTTTGAGTGTCTTTTGTTATTTAGTGAATTTTCATTTACATCCATTGGTGTTGTTATTTAGTGAATTTTCTTTACACACATACACTTTACATAATTGTCATTTAGTGGTTTGTCATTAAGTTAATTTTCGGTTGCTACTTAGCATTAGTTTTCATTTACATCTAGGATGTAAACAAACTGAACGTTCAACTAAACATATGTAATAACCAAATTATTACATGAATTTTCTTAAATACTCTACTTATTAAATTATTAAATATCATAATCTATATTACATATAATTAAATTCAATACAACATATCAACCTAAAACATATGTAATAACCAAATGCATAATTAAATTAAAAATATTGAAGAAACAATAAGTATACCGGAGATTAGGACTAATCACCGGGGGGTTTATACTTATGTAACTACAAGATTAATCATTTACCCAAACCGTGATGGTGACCCGTGTGAGTGTTAGTGCAGGTGAGTATGTGTATGAAGTGTGTGAGAACACGAGAGTTAAGTGGTTCGGTCTTTAATGACCTATGTCCACTATAAGTACACCGGAATGTTATTAATAACAAGAGAGATTACAATGAGTAAGTATAGTGGTTGTTATGGCTATTTCTGAATGAATCTACAAGGATTGCATCTAATCCTATTTATAAGCACCGAAGTGGGCTGCGTGGAGAGGCCCATAGGTGACACCATTGATCTGGGCCCAACCGAGGCCCAAATCCATAGTCCTTTTGAAAATGGCGGGAAAAGGCAGGTTACTGTTGATGACGTCACGCTACAGTATGGTCGTTGTTGTAGCTGGACACGTGGCGGATTTCTGGTGGTGTGTACTAACGTCGTACTTGCTACAGTGTTCAGGCTATCTTTGCTGTCTGATGTGACGTCTGACAGTTGGCGAGGTAATGCCTGCTGGTCACTGTTCACGACAGCATGCACAGTGTAGCCGTTCACCTTTTGTACTATCTGCCACATGTCCTTCTCCTGCTGGTGTGTACTCTGACATGGATCTTTATGAATCTTCCTTCTGCCGTTCTTTGTACTTCGTATGAAAAGTGCTAAGGGAAGATTCCGCGCGTGATTGCACGCGCGTATCAGGTGTTGTTGCTTCTTATCATTTGTCTTGGCGCGCGAGACATGTTGATTGCTTGTCCCCGCGCGGTTGCGTTCCTGCGCCATGTTCTGGCGCAGGGTTGTTGTTTCACGGGGATAGGGACGCCTTTCAGATTAGGCTCCCTATCCCTTCAAGTCCCCCTAGTCTAGGACTTCTCCTGCTCGCTGATGAGGAGGTGGAGTGCTAGACTCAAAAGATGTTAGTCGCGGATGAAAGCTCATCTGCTTGTGTTGTAGAAACTCTTGGAAGTGTTGTTACGCGGATTCTCGAAAAGTTCGGCGGGGAACGTCTTTTCCCGTTTTTCGTCAAAGTTGCGCCGAGGAGGACGTGCTCCGCCTTACCTTTGCAGGCGTTGGGCGGGGAACGTCTTTTGGAAACTTACGTCAAGTTTCCGCCATGAAGGACGTTTTCCGCCTTAACCTTGCAAAATTTAGGCGGGGAACGTCTTTTTCAGACTTTACGTCAACCTTTCGCCAGGGAATTAAATGCTGTTGGAGTGATTTAATGCGGGTCTGGAGTTTGTGATAAATTCTAAATCATTGACATTCAATTTGTCCCTCATAAATTGGAGTGAATGCGCCTGGAATTCGAATGATCAGTTACTTCTGATGGAAGTTTAATGGTTGCTGACGTGTTCAGTGACTGTCTGGTTGTGCAGACTGAGGCACGTCACGTCGTGGTTGCAGTTACCAACTTCTCGTCTGTGTCAGGAGTGTGGGACTTCACGCGTCTGACGTTTTGTCTTTGTGGTTAGGATTGTGCCACGTGTCAGTGGGCACGTGCTTTCTGTCAGGCGCGTGGGTTATCACGCGTTCACTTTACTGATATTGTGAGATCTTTCGACACGTGTCGATCATCCGGCGCGTGTGTAGCATATAACTGTCACACACTTCCATCCGAGCCGTCCGTTTGTGTTATTGACACGTGTCGTCATCTGGTGCTTAGAATTTGAAAAGGTGTGACGGTTAGCGCTTCCCTGGTGGGTCCCACTGTCATTAATGCGATGAGTATATAAACCTCATCAGGTTTCATCTGAACGGTTACTCTCTCATAATTTTCTTCTCCCTTTCCTTGCTTTCATTTTTCTCTCAAACTTCCGGCCAACTTCCGTTGAAGTTTCCGTTCAATCTTCAAAGATCTTTCTGATCTTGAAGATTTATTGTTGAAACTTCAGGTTTCTTTGCTTCTGCTTCCTTTTCGTTCCTTTCTTTTCACTTGTTAATTTTTGAAATCCGTTTTTCTTTGAACTTCCGTTGAAGATTCCGGTGGATCTTCATATTTTCCAGCACATTTTCCAGATTTCTTAAGTTTTCTTGTCATCATGTCTGAAGTTCCGGTGAGTCCACCGCCATCCACTGAGGATGTTGGGATGGAGCCAGCTGTGGAGGAGGTGGTGGAGGAAGAGGTTCTTGTCGAACATGGCAAGATAAAGGAAAGGAAACTGATGTCCAACACCTATTGTGTTTGGAGTCAGGAGTCCTTCAACCGGTTCTGTATTATGTATGGGATTTTGCCGGAATGGGAGCCCACTCTTCCGTCTCCGACCAGCACCGTTCTCTCTGCCGGTAGTGGTCAGTTGGCGTTGTACGAGGCCCACTTTGCTAAGTGTGGGTTCCGCCTGCCCTGTACCCGCTTCCAGGTTGACACCGTGGTGGCCTATGGCGTTGGGCCTACACAACTAACCGCCTTCGGGCTTCTGAGGTTAGTTCACTTTGAAGCTTCATGCCGCGCTCTAGACATTGAGCCAACCGTTGAGCGGTTCAGTGTGTTCTATTTTATGGCGCGGGACGAGATGTGGTTCTCGTTCAAGCCACGCCCAAAGGTGCCGCCCATGGCCACTCACACTCCTAAGTCCTTGCATTGGGCGAAGGAGAAGTTTTTCTTTGTGAAGAGGGGTGTGAAGTGTGATCCCCATCAGTCTCCCCTGGAAGGTTATAGGGGATGGGCAGCGTGTAGCGAACATGGCTGTGCCCAAGGATTTCAAGAAGCAGGCTTGGTTCCTTACCCTCACCTCTAATGCCACCAAGCTGGAATTCCACAATTTGACAGAAGGCATCTTTTTCCTTCTTGGGATGAGCCGTCATGGCATCCGGGCGGGTAAAGAGCCTTATATTGCGGATGAGGGTATGTATTTTTATTTTTTCCCTTTTGTGTTTTTCTGCGCCGTTTCCCTTATTGTTTATTTTTGTAGGTGTGGACAAGTTCCAGTTTTATGCTGCCCGCAAGGAGAAGGGTATCAAGTGGATGCCTTTGGCGGAGGGTCAGACCTCTTGTATAGATGAATTTGCTGACCGCTTCTACTATCCTGATCTGACCACCGCGCCCAAGCCTTATTATACAACCGGTGAGTCTTCGGATCCCTTCGGCACTAGCATTTTTGGAGATGATTCTACTGAGTTTTCAGTAGAGATCGTTCCGCCGGTGAGCTCGTCCGCGGGGCGTGGACGTTGGAAACACGCGCCGCGGAGGCATGGGTATCGAGCAAAGGTTGCTCTTTCTGACTCGGGTTCTTCCGTTTCAGCAGGAGAGGTTGTAAAGGGGCGCCGACGGCGGAAGGATGGGCCGCCCTCGGAAGATGAAGAAGAAGCTGAGTCCTCTCAGCTAGAGAAGAGGAAGAGGGCTCGTCCTGATAGTGCTGCGACCAGCAGTGCTGCTGTTGCGGAGGGTGCGTCTTCTGCCCCGGCTGGTGGGGGCGAGAGTGGGGGTGCCACTAAAATCCCTGAATCAATGGCGACTTCAGGGACTGCTGCTGAGGGCGCTGGCACGCAGAGAGTTAGCTTTGCTGGGGAGCAAGGGAGCGCCCCTGTCTTTTCTGTAGGGATCCGCGCTGCCCCGACTAGACAGCCTCTGTTCAAGAAGCTAATAAAGAAGAAAGCGCCTGGTAAGCAATGCTCATTGTCTTTTTGAATTTTTAACTTTGAATTTTTCTCTCAATATTCTGTTTTGCTTTGATAGTGTCGCCCAAGATAACTCCTACTCCTCCTCCTGTGTCTCCAACCGCGTAGGCAGCTCAGGTAGAGGAGGAGAGGCTGTGGAGAGAGCAGGAGGTGGCTCGAGAGCAGGCGGAAGCCGATGAAGCCTTGCAAAAGGCTGAGGCCGAACGGGCCGCCGTTGCTGCAAGGAAGTAGGCGGAGGCTGATGAAGCCTTGCAAAAGGCTGAGGCCGCTAAGATAGCTGCTGCCAATGAAGCCAAACGAAAGGCTGAGGCAGAGAAGAAGGCGGAAGCTGATCGCCTTCGCCTCCAAGAACAGCAATTCTTGGAGGAGCGAGCCAGGTTGGCGAAGGAGCGCGCTGATGTTGAGGGCCGGGAAGTGGCCCTTGAAGGAGATGGTTTTGAGAGGGCCCTGTTCGAGCAGGGCGCTTCTGGTGCTGGTGGCTTGCGCCAGGATAGGCGCGAGTCTTCAAGGGTTGGGGAACCGTCAGGAGCCTATGATGGCTCCTGTTGGTCTGGTGGTGACGCCATTTGGCGCCCTCGCTGGGCAATCAGGGAGAATACATTGTTCTCTAACTCCCTGGCTGCTGAGGAGTTTGTCAGCGAGGTGGTGCGTCCCTACGAGCGCACTCACCAAGACATGTTGAGTCGTCAGGACCTTATTGCCGCCCTGTGCGTTAATCAGGCGACTCAACTGTCTATGATGGACTCGTTGCGCCGCCGTGATTCGGCGGTGTGGCGAGATATTGAGAGGGTGGAGGTGGAGAAGGCAGACCTTGCGGAGAAGGAGGCTGCCTTCAAGGCAGAAGTCGCCAAGTACCGCCGTTGTGCCCATGATGCGGAGGCAAAAGTCTCCAAGCTTGAGGAGGAGGTTTTTGCTGCAAAGCGCCGTTGGGCGGAATCCTGGAAGAAGGCCAACCTTGAAACAATGAAGGTCAAGGACATTTTGGCTGAGGTGCAAGAGGAGAGGCGGACGGTGGTCCGAAAGTTGGAGGAGAAGAGCAAGGACCTCACTGAGAGGACCGCTAAATACGTGGAAATGCGTAAGGAGCTGGAGTCTAAGGACTCGGCCCTTGTTGCAGCCACAGAGCGCGTCTCTTTCTTGGAGCAGGAGAAGGTCCGGATCCTTAGCGCAAAGGAGGATCTGGAGCGGGATCTGGATTCTTCTGACCAGGCTCGCCTTGAGGCTGTCAAGGAGTGTGAGGCGGCCAAGGTCTTGTTGGAGGAGGCGGTCTCCGCCCAGACCCAGATGCAGAATTCCATCAACTGGTTGATGACAGATGGAATGAATGGGGTGAGTTCTTGCGCCTTCCTTGTTTTTGATGTTTGTCTTTCCAGCCAATATGCTAACTTTTGTTTTCTTTGTAGGTCTTTAAAAGATTTTGGCAAGAGCCCAAGTTAGGCGATCAGGTTGCCTCCATTGCTGCCGCCGCACAGGCCTTTGGATATGGCGAGGGCTATGCGGATGGTTTCCTGAGTGCCCAGGGTGATAGGCGGCTTGAGAATGCGGAGCATTATGGCAAGCCGCTGAAGGAGGAATATGAGGCGGAGCTGGCCAAGTTTGAAGAGATCGACTTTCCTATCCTCCAAGTCATTGTTGAATGCAACAACAACGCGGATCCCCTTGCCGCCTTGAAATATTTTATTGACAAATCTGATGAGTTGGCAAGGGCTTCAGGCGAAGGAACCTCCGGGGCGGGTAGTGGATAGGCGTTAACCTTGTTATTTGTAATCATTTATGTAAATATAAAAGGGTTTTTAAGTCCCTTTCTTTAATGAAATTGTAAGTTTGTTATATCGTGTTGTCTCGTTCCTAACTTACTTATTTAACCAAGTCGTCACCCGGTGTGTAAGTAGAAGTTAAGACGCGCGCTCGACTAGACAGTCCATCATTTAAGTGTTAACACTCTTTTGCCTTGAAGACCGTAGCGGAGATCGACTTGTGCCATTGAGTCCGACTTAGGCGCATGATAGCCTTGCCTAGAAGACCTTTTACCGCGTTTCGCGCTGCGCGTTGTTCTCTTGTCCGAGTTGTAACGACTCTAGAAGGCAAGAGTTTATGCGCGTGGCGTTGTTATGCGGGGTTATAGGTCCGGCAAGTAAATCCGTCTTGAAGACCATGCGCTGTGTAAGGAGTGTAAGCCCGACGTGCACGCGGCGCGTCTTGAAGGCACACCTTGCTTTATTAGCTAGCGGCTTTGGTCCGACGTGATTTTGCCCAAGTCTTGAAGACTTTGGCGTGGAAAATACAAGTAGAAACACAGATATAGGAAACGTTTTCATTGATAGTGTGGCATGAGTAGCCATGTTACATGATTACAAATAACAACGCCGCAGCTGTGCGCCGTTCCATGATCGCGGAATGGGAGTGTCATCTAACCTTTCTAGCGCGTAGGCACCTTTGCCTAACACTTCTTGTATCTTGTAAGGACCTTCCCAAGTTGGGGCGAGTTTCCCCGGCTTTTCAGCATTGGAAGCTTCGTTGTTGCGGAAGACGTAATCCCCAATCTTGAAGGTCTGTTCTTTGACGCGCTTGTTATAATATTGTTCCAGTTGAGTCTTGTAGCTGGCTTGCTTTATTGCCGCGAGGTCGCGGCGCTCTTCTAGTAGATCGAGGTTCATGCGGAGCTCTTTATCGTTATCGGTTGTGTCGACCATCAATACCCTTGCCGTGGGGCAAGTTATTTTTGCGGGAATCACTGCTTCGGAACCGTATGTTAGGCTGAATGGTGTTTCTCCGTTACTTGTTTTTGTGAGGGTGCGGTAGGCCCACAAAACGTGTGGAAGTTCGTCTACCCATCCTGTTCTTTTGGTTCCCAGCCTTGTCTTGATGCCTTCTACAATTGTGCGGTTGGCCCTTTCCACTTGGCCGTTGCCTTGCGGGTGCGCAACGGATGTGAATATTTGTTTGACTCCCATCTGAGCCAACCATTGTTGAAGGGATTGGTCTTCGAATTGTGTTCCGTTGTCGCTGACCAATTGCATCGGTAAGCCGAACCGACAGATGATGAACTCCCAGAGAAACTTCTTTACGTGCGCGTCGTCGATCTTGGCTAGAGGCTTGGCCTCGACCCATTTAGTGAAGTAGTCGATGGCAACAATTAAGTATTTCACATTACCTGGCGCCGTCGGGAATGGCCCCACCAGGTCGATGGCCCATTTTTGGAACGGCCAAGCCGCTGTGACCGGCACCAGGTTGTTCTTGGGGCGCAGGGTATTTGGGGCGTGGCGCTGGCAGCTGTCACATTTGCGTAATTCGTTGACCGCGTCGACATGCATGCCAGGCCAGTAATACCCTGCGTTCATCAGCTTCGCTACCACCATCCTTGGGCCTGCGTGTAGCCCGCAGGTTCCCTCATGTACGTCCTTGAGGAGAAAGGAGGCTTCTGCAGGGTCTACGCAACGCAAAAGCGGCCCTAGGTAAGAGCGGCGATACAGGGTGTCTCTTGCCAGTTGATATTGTAAAGCCTTGTTCTTTATCTTCCAGGCTTCTAACTTATCGTCAGGTAAGGTTCCGGAGGATAGAAAGGCTTTGATTGGCGTCATCCATGACGCGTTGCCCGTTTGGGTGACATTGACTTGGCGCGGGGGGACGGACTGTTTGTCTCGGACCTCGATTCGGACCTCTTTGGCCATGTGCTCGAAGACTGTGGACGCCATTTTGCTCAGCGCATCGGCTGGTTTGTTCTCGCTGCGCCTGATGTGTTCGATTGTGCATGTGTCGAATCGGCGCATGAGTTGCTTGGCTTGTTCCAGGTACAGAGCCATGGTCTCGTCTTTTGCGTCGTAGGTCCCGTTGATCTGTCGCGCTACTAACAGTGAGTCCACATGCGCCTCCACGTGCCTGGCCCCCATTTTTTCCGCTATGCGGAGGCCTGCCAGCAACGCTTCGTATTCCGCCTCATTATTTGTACTTTTAAACTCTAGGCGGATGACATATGTGAACTCGTGTTTATCTGGGCTGATAAGGCGCAATCCGGCGCCAGCGCCATCTCCGTTGGAGGCCCCGTCAGTGTATAGGGACCATTTTTGTGACGGATCGTGCGCTGGCGCGGGTGATTCTTCTTCGAGGCACTCTTGTATTTTGCTGGTAGGAATCTCAGTGACGAAGTCTGCTAGTACTTGACCTTTGATTGCGGGTCGGGGCTTGTAACTGATTGTGTGCTCTCCCAGCTCGATAGCCCATTTCGCCAGTCTTCCTGACAACTCGGGTTTGGCCAGAATATCGTTTATCCGATAGTCCGTGAGGACGTTTATCGGGTGACCTTGAAAGTACCTGCGCAGTCTTCGGGATGCATGAATGAGGGCGAGGACCAGCTTTTCCATTATTGTGTATCGAGTTTCCGCATCTAACAGCGTGCGGCTGATATAGTAGATTGGCGTTTGCACGCCTTTACGATCAACCATCAGGACTGCGCCTATTGCCCGCTCGGTGACTGAGAGATAGAGCGTGAGCGGCTCTTTAGGGAGCGGAGCTGTTAGTGTGGGAAGATTCATTAGGCATTGTTTCATTTGCTGGAATGCTGATTCCGCCTCTGGAGTCCAGCGGAAATTGCTCTTCTTTAGCCAGTTCTTCAAAGTGTCCACGAATGGGAATGACTTTGAAGCATAATTGGATAGGAAGCGGTTTAGGGCAACTAAACGGCCCATCAGCGTTTGCACCTCCTTGACGGAGTGTGACAATCTGCACCTTCAACTTTTGTAAATGAACACAATTGGTCCCTCAACTATTTTAAAATTTTCATCTTTAACCCTTGTAGTCTAAAAAGATCAAATATAATTATAAGTATACACGTTTTATACTCACATTTACACTCGAGCACCCGTCCTCTGCAGCTGTTACGAGTCTTAGACTTGATTATGGTCATTTCTGTTTCGAATTCGATTTTAATGCACAATTAAGCTCAACATAATGACGATAAATGTTGAACCTTTCAAACTCCAACCATTAGTAGCTTTTATGATTGGTTTAATGATGAATTAAGCCAAAAACTAATATAAAAACTAGTTCTTGACCCATTTTCAAGTTCACCAACAATTCAGTTGTTACTAAATCCCACCAAATATTCATCTCTTCTTGTCTATCATCTCTGCGAAGAAATCTTTGATCATTATCTCGTATTATTGGCGAATTTGGAAGCTTATTATTCTATTATTCAGTTTTCTTTTCTTCTTAGTTGGACTAGCTACGTTGTAAGTTTTTCCAATTCCTTTTTGCAATACTCTTAGTTTTCATTTGTAGGTCAAAAGCCCTATGTTTGTTTGGTCAATTATAGTCTTTAAGGGCTTCAATTGAATTTCTAAGGTTAGGATGTTCTTAGGAGTATTTGGGATTTTTTTAATAAAAAATCTTTTGAACTTTAAAAAAAATTCATAACTCGTTATTATTGACCTTCAAATTATGAAATTTGACATGGTGATTCATATGGCTGTTTAGGAAGTGTAGAACTCCATTTTGGCATTTTAGGCATTATATAATATTTTTTAGTGATTTTTATATGTTTTAACCATATTAAATTCATATTACATCAATGATAATGCGTTGGTCATGAAAATTGGTGGAAATATTTTCCATTATATTAGAACAATTTTCATAACCATTTTTCTCAGTTTTAACACGTTTTCATATGTTATCATTTTTTTTATTTTTTTTTTAATAAGCTTTAATCAAATAAAATTTATAATAAATCTATTTTAACCCCAAAATTATTTTGGGAAATTCTAAGTCAGTAGGTTTGATTCTTCATAAAAACTTTTATTTTTCAAAGTGAATTTAGTTTATTTATGATTTTGTGTAATTGTTATTGATATAAAAATAATAAAAGACTTCTTAAATATTATTTCAAATATTTTTATGAATTAAACTTAATATTATTAACCTTAGAAAAATGCATGTGTTAGAAAAACCAAACTTATATTTTTTTTTATAACACATGATAGTAAAAAAATCATAATTTTCGCCATGTTCGATAAACTTAAAAACCCAAATATAGACCTAACATCCTAAGTGCCTTAGAATAGAAACCCTAGACACTTTTAAGTTTAAATACTTATTTTGGGAACACTTTAAACTTTAGGTTAAACATTTGGATTTGCTCGCTTATGCTCGCTCACTTAGTCAAGTTACTAATTGTCGAATGTGAGTATATCTTTCCCCTTTTTCATGTTTTACACTTTTGGGGTGACTCATGTACGTTTATTACTTCATTCACTTAATCATGGTTTATTCTATATTCACAATCGCAATTCTTGTATGTGTTTTACTTGTTGATTCGCTGATAGTGTGTACTTATGACCTGAATCATTAACCGCTGGGCGGCCTAGCATAGCAATAAATAGTACTTAACTATTGTTATGTGTGAACGATTATTCATCGCCTACTATGAGCGAATACTATATATATGTGACTCTTGATTCCTTGAACGAAAGGTTTGATTTTGGGTAGCATTTGTACATAGCTTGAACACTAAATTGTAGACAGTATAACATGTGAATTGCGAAACATTTTTCTACTATATTTATTCAAAACAGGGTATGCTCACCAATACATTTTTGTATTGACCAAATTATTTTCGTACATGTTTCAGGTTGTTATGAGATCACTTTTAAGCTTTTGGATTCTTATTTAGATTTTGGTTCATTGTATTTCAGTTTAAATAGTTAGTTGGAATCATTGTATCTTTGTTTTCTCATGTAATAAATTATTCAATCAATGTATAAATATTTACACTTTTAGTCCATGAGCTATTGAACAATCGTCACTACGTGACACCTCGATGTTTCCGCCATCGGTTGGGGTGTTACACGGAGGCCGGTGATGGCATCCTTTCGATTGCCTGTACCTTCTCCGGGTTAGCGCGGAAACCATCCCGCGTGACAATGACGCCCAAAAACTTTCCTTCTTCCATCCCGAACGAGCACTTGCTGGGGTTCAACTTCATGCGCACTTTGCGCAATTGGCTGAACGTTTGTTGGATGTCCCGCAGCATGTAACTTTCTTCCTTGCTTTTAATCACCAAATCATCGACGTACACTTCAAGTCGTACGCCGATTTCCTTCACAAAGGCCGTGTCCATCAGACGCTGGTATGTTGCACCCGCGTTTTTCAGACCGAAAGGCATCTTTGTGTAACAAAAGATACCCGCGTCTGTGCGGAACGCTGTCTTGTCTTCATCCTCTTTGGCCATCTGTATCTGGTGGTACCCCTTGTAAGCGTCCAGGAAACACTTGAACCGGTAAGGGGCGAGAGAATCCACTTTTAAGTCGATTTCAGGTAGAGGATAACAATCTTTTGGGCACGCCTTGTTGATGTCTTTATAGTCAACGCACATGCGCCATCCCCCATTCGCCTTGGCGACCATGACAGGATTGGCCACCCAGGTCTGGTATCTGATGGGGCGGAGGATGCCCGCATTCATGGCCTTTGTTTTCTCCGGGCCCATTCTTCGTTTCTTCTGCACTATTGGTTCCGCGAAGCGATAGACATTGAGCTTGTGTTCCGCTATTTCTCGGGGAACACCCACCATGTCCGCTGGTTGCCATGCGAAAATATCCATGTTATTGATCAAGAGTTGTTTCAGGTGATTGCGTATGGTCTCGGAGATTTCATGGCCAATGGTCACCGTTTGCTCCGGAAATTTAGGGTTGAATACCCATTTTTCCGGCTCTGTGCGGGCGTTTGTTTTGACCATTTTTGGCGGTTTGGCTGTATCCGCGACATGGCAATCCTTGTTTCCCCGGATGAAGGCAACGCCTGTTTTGGTGGGGAAGCCCACCATTGCATGTGCCGTGGAGGCGTTGGCTTTGAAGCGTGCGATGCCTTCTCTTCCCAGGAGTATGTCATGATTTGATGTGGTTGGTAAGACCATGAAATCACATATTTCTGTGCGCTCATGGGTGCCATCGGTCCAAGTTACGGGCAAGGAGAGCATGCCGCAGGGCATGATGGTCTCATGGATGAAACCAGAGATGGGTTCGTTGACTGGAATGAGCTTTGCTTTGTCTTCCTCATCAAGTTGCTGAAAGCACTGGTCATACATAATATCTGTGCTGCTGCCGCCGTCTAGGAACATATACCGCGTGCGGTAATGTCCGAAGACAGCGGTTATCACGAGTGGAGCTGTACAAGAGGCGCCGCCTCTGACCCTTGGCATGAGGATGTCAGCCTCTTTCCAAGAGTCGTCCAAAGGTTGTACCCGGGTGCGCTTCCCGTGTTGGGTGTTGTTCCCCCACCTTGTCATGTTGCATTGGTGGCGGGGAATTAGCGTGGCTGCATGGGTATTGAGGTCTCGGATTTTTTTCCGTGACCCCTCGCCTTGGGTTTCCTCGTTAGCTTGGCCCTTGCCAGCTCGGTGAACGTTTTTGACCAAGTGGCCCAGCTGGCCTGACTTCAGCGCGGCTTCAATCTCCATCTTTAGACTGTAGCAGTTGTCAGTGAGGTGACCGTAGTCGCTGTGGTACTCACAGAACTTGCTACGGTCCACGTTTCGCCGCTTTCCCAAAGGGTTGGGCTCCTTCAGCGTGACCTGCTCGGTTTTCAGAACTTGGGACGGTGTTTTGGTCAACAGGGTCCAATCGTGGTTTTTCTTGGAGTGTCCACGTTGGTCCCGCGTTTGCTTTGAGCTGATGATTTGGCGGGCATCACCGGCGGGTGAATATTTCCCCTCGTCGGTGGTGCCAGTGATGCGGCTCCAAATGGATTTGTTTTTGTGCTTATTATTATTATTATGGTGTTGTGGTTGGAAGCCGTGCAGCTGGTTGAAAGATTTTTCGGAGGAAGCGTATATTTTTGCTGAGCGGATGAGTTCATCCCAAGACTCTGGGATACCATCCTTGCCGGTCAGACATTTCATGAGGTCTGGACTGCGCACATTGTGGATGAACGCAGCCCGCGTGAGCTCCTCTCCGCAGCCTATTTGCAAGGCTTCTTTGTTAAACCGAACAATGCAGTCCTCAATTGTTTCATGGTCGTATCGACGACATAGCAAAATGTGTGCTTTGTCCTTTTTATGTTTGCGCAAGTGCGAGAAATGACTGCCAAACTTGTCTGTGAGGTCGTCGAAATCTTTTACGCTTCCCGCCGGGAGGTTGTCGAACCATACCCTGGCGGCACCCGTAAGGGTTTGAGCAAAAAGGTGGCACCATACTTGGACAGGCCAGTCCACAGACATACCTTCGCACTCAAAGTCGTGCACCTGGTCGTCGGGATCACGCAGGCCATCGTATCTACCGATGCTGCTTGGGAGCTTGGCCTTTCTTGGGATTTTGGCAGCCGCTATGCGGGCGACAAACTTGGACTTCTCGGCAAAAGCTTTTGGTCGAAACGGTTTGACCAAGTCATCATCTGTCTCACTGTCTCGCGACGCGTGAGTATGTTTCTTTCCTTTGTAGCCTGAGTCGCTACTTGATGATTCATAACCATCCGGCTCCTCACGTGGTTTGGCGTAGCCCCGAGCTCTGACGTTTCCGCCGAGCTCCCCGCTACGACCATCACCATGATCGGCCATGTCTTTCTTTTTGTGCCTTGCTTTTGACGGTGTGTCGAAAGCAAGGGTCTTGCCTTTCTTCTTAGCTTGCTGCAGGAGCTTCTGTTGGTAGATTGCAGCACTCTTGGCGTTCTGACGGAGGAGCCATTGGTCCGGGTCCTCCTCAGAGAGATCTTGGTTGTTGTCGTCTGACTCGACGTTACGGATCTCAACAGCTGACCTATCGAGTCGTGAAGTCGTTTGTTTGACGACGGTGTTGGGTGTGGTTTGGTCCTCCGGCTGTTGGAGGTCATCTTCTCCGGCTCGGTGCATGCCGGAGGTGTTAGGGTTGGGTTCAGCCATGGGTGGGTTAAAAGATGGGTGAAAAAAGCTGTTCTAACCGTTGGATGGCGCCAATGAAGAAACAATAAGTATACCGGAGATTAGGACTAATCACCGGGGGGTTTATACTTATGTAACTACAAGATTAATCCTTTACCCAAACCGTGATGGTGACCCGTGTGAGTGTTAGTGCAGGTGAGTATGTGTATGAAGTGTGTGAGAACACGAGAGTTAAGTGGTTCGGTCTTTAATGACCTACGTCCACTGTAAGTACACCGGAATGTTATTAATAACAAGAGAGATTACAATGAGTGAGTATAGTGGTTGTTATGGCTATTTCTGAATGAATCTACAAGGATTGCATCTAATCCTATTTATAAGCACCGAAGTGGGCTGCGTGGAGAGGCCCACAGGTGACACCATTGATCTGGGCCCAACCGAGGCCCAAATCCATAGTCCTTCTGAAAATGGCGGGAAAAGGCAGGTTACTGTTGATAACGTCACGCTACAGTATGGTCGTTGTTGTAGCTGGACACGTGGCGGATTTCTGGTGGTGTGTAGTAACATCGTACTTGCTATAGTGTTCAGGCTATCTTTGCTGTCTGATGTGACGTCTGACAGTTGGCGAGGTAATGCCTGCTGGTCACTGTTCACGACAGCATGCACAGTGTAGCCGTTCACCTTTTGTACTATCTGCCACATGTCCTTCTCCTGTTGGTGTGTACTCTGACATGGATCTTTATGAATCTTCCTTCTGCCGTTCTTTGTACTTCGTATGAAAAGTGCTAAGGGAAGATTCCGCGCGTGATTGCACGCCCGTATCAGGTGTTGTTGCTGCTTATCATTTGACTTGGCGTGCGAGACATGTTGATTGCTTGTCCCCGCGCGGTTGCGTTCCTGCGCCATGTTCTGGCGCAGGGTTGTTGTTTCACGGGGATAGGGACGCCTTTCAGATTAGGCTCCCTATCCCTTCAAATATAAATAAACTAATTTGCTCATGAGCTACTCAATATCAACTCATAAAAAACTTAAAATAAAAATATAAAGAGTTAATTGCAGTTTTCGTCCCTGTGGTTTGCCTAAACTAACAGGTTTAACCCAGACTTAACACCCTGAGTACCTGTGTTTTCATTTTCTAACAGTTTAGATCCCTCGACCTAACGGTCGTCCATCTGCCGTTACTAGGACCCCCACGTGCAGCTCACGTGAGGGGTATTATTGTCATTTTGTCTATATTATAACATTAACCTTTGTGATCATCTTCCCCAACTTCATTTCTTCCCCTTTTTGCAAGAGAAACCCTAATCCAACAAAAGCCAACGTCGAATTCGAGGGATAGCAAATCATCAATGTCTAATTCGAGCTCCAATTATCATCGTCGAGTTGCAAGATGGACTGATGTTCCTCCAATTTGCAGATGTGGGTCTGAAACATAGGTTCGAACATCATGGACTGAAGCCAACCCTAGTCGAAGGTTTCACTGTTGTGTAAGTGGATGTGGGTTTGTGTCATGGGCAGAGGGTCCTGTTAGTGAGGGTAATTCCAAGGTTATCAACGGATTAGTCAAAAATTTGAACAAACAACAAGAATTAGCAAAAGCAAGAGGGTATGAGGCAAGGAAGCTGAGGATTATGCTTGTTTTGAGTTGGTTATTCTTTGTCTTGTACATCATTTGTAATTGTTGATTAATGTAGGTGTATGCATTATGTTCTTGTAATAAGTTTGATTATGAATGAAATGATAATGACCCATTTGACTGACCCATTTGTACATTATGTTCAACAAATTTGTGTTTAAACCTGTATGCATTCTGTTCAACAAATTCAGTTAACAAATGCCCATAAAAACTGCCTATTTTTACTGACCCATTTGCATAAAAACTGCACATTTTGAATGACCCATTTGACTGATCCATTTGTACATCATTTATAGTCGTTTGAAAGTGCATACATTAACCTGCATACATTCATTTAACAGATGACCATAAAAACTGGACATTTTTGACTGACCCATTTGCACATTAACCTGCATACATTCAGAAATCTCATATGACCATAGAAACTGCACATTATGACTGACCCATTTGCACATTCATTCAACAACATAAACATAACAATTAAACAAAAACATTGTTCAACAAGAAAACATGATTGTTTAGACAACAGAAACATAAAAATGACAATTAAACATTGTTCACCATCAAAAGAAACATAATCAGTTTAAAACTTCATAATCTTAAAACAACATCATCAGAAATCAATCTTGAGGTGCTGACTGTGAGCACTGTTGTGAGCTTGGTTGTTGACCTCTTTTTCCACAGCTTCTGGAGTTGTGCCCCTTCATTCCACATTTTTTGCAAGTTGTTGTACCCCCTTTCTTGACTTTTTAACCACAGTAGTTGTTGATCCAGCCCCTTCATTGACTTTTTTCTTTCCATTGTTGTTTGGATCACAACCTTCCTTGCTTGCAGGTTCATCACCTTCATTGGCTGACTTTCTCCTCTTTTTCTTTGGCCTTCCAATCTGTTTAAGAAATTTTGGGGCTATGATAGTAGTTGGGCATGGTGATGGTCTCCATAGGTCCTTACCATTAATTGGCTCAATAGTGTTCCTATACACTTTCCTCCATGTATCTAGCTAATACACCTCATCCACCCATCTTTCAGGGATTTCTACCTCATATCCATGCTGAGACATGTCCCATATAACTGCAACAGCATGTTTGCAAGGCATTGCAGTCAACTCCCATTTTCTGCATGTGCATGTCTTGGCTTCTATGTCAACCACACGTTGGTCTGACCCAGGCATAATCACCTAAAACCAACACATATTTATTAGCCATAGAATAAAAATTATTGCATCAAACATTATAGGCTTACCTCATATTTTGTTGGACTTGCCGTAAGAACATTATACTTTGCAGCTTCCTCTTTAATGGCATCAAACATCTTAGTTGCATAAGGTGTCAAAGGTCCTTCACATCTTTCAATGACATTGTGAACCACCATTATCCTCTTAGTCATGTACTGTCTAACAAAATCCAAGCATGTGATGATAGGCTTTTCCCTTCCAGGAACTAATTGTCTATTGAAAACCTCACATAAGTTGTTCAGCAGAACATCACATTTGGCCCTACCGGTAAAGTGAGCTCTGCTCCAACTTTCCACTGGAATATCCTTTAGCCATTGATATAACTTAGCATCTTCCTTTTTAACTTCCTCCATCTTCTTATCAAACAGAGTCTCAGTTGTAGCACTAACACATCTCCACAACAAGTTCTTGAATTGACCTCCTCTCCAATTTGTATTCATATTCTCATGGATGTGTCTCAAGCAGTACCTATGCTCAGCATTAGGGAATGTCTTGGCTAATGCAGGAATTAGACCCTAAGCAATAACAAAGTGTTTTAGGAACTAATAAATAACATATAAAGAAAAGAAGAATACACAGATTACCTTTTGCCTATCACTTATGAAAGTGAAATAGGACCTAGCATCAAGATCAAGATCATCACCTAGATTTTCTAAGAACCATGACCATGACTTAAATGTTTCAGCTTCCACAAGTGCATATGCTAGAGGATATATTCCATTATTTGAATCAACTCCAACAGCAGTCAAGATCTGTCCAGGGTATGGACCTTTCATGAAACACCCATCTAATCCTAGCAGGTCCTCCCAAGCATCTTAAAACCAACCTTTAATGCCCCAAAACAGATGTAAACTCTCCTAAACTGCCTAGTAGGGCAATTTGGATTGGGTTCAGGTTCAACATCAATTTTCACAGTGGATCCAAGATTAGATCTAAGTAACTCCTCACAGTAGTCTCTAAGCAGATGATACTGATCTTGGAAATCACCATTGATCTTTTTGTTTGCAATAGCTCTGGCCCTTGATATTTTCATGAGGGAGATCTGGATCTGATGTTTCTTTTGAAGTAGGTCCTGCAACTTGCTCAAGGTTATTGTAGGGTTACCATCACTTATTGGTGCAATCTCTCTTGCCATCCAACCCATTGTGTACAAATTTATTACCCTAGTTTGCAAACACTGGTGCTTTGGGTTGTAAGTCCTCACCTCCCATAAATCATTCTCAATGGGTCTGGATATTTGAACAGCCCAAGGACAAGTGGGCTTTGGATACTTTATTCTTGGTGTTTTCTTTGGGGTAGGTGGCTTATTAATACTACTTTGACCACCATCCTTTGTTGGTTTTTTTTCCTAGCAGCCTGTTTTCTTCTTTTTATGGGACCACCTTGGGTTTGTGAAGATTCCCCACTTGTGAACACAGGAGTATGCCCCCTGCACACAACTCTAAACCTCAGAATCTCATTCTTGACAATATGAAGTTGTCTCCTTGTCTCAACAGCATGTTCTTTAATAATAAGTTTGATCTCCTCCCTATCTTCAAACAAATCACCAACACTAAATGGATTACAACTTTTTTCTCCTCCTTTCTTCTGCTTCCTTTTCACAGATGCTTCATGCTTATACTCATCTTCTTCATCTTCACTTAGACTATCAAAGTCATCAAGGTCTACATGTAAGTCATCTTCTACATCATCTACAGCAGACCTAAAATGTTTCATATCCACATCTGGGTCCTCTACCATATTGTCAGGATCAACAATATAATCAGAGTCTTCACTATCATCCTGTTCAGAACCAGTTTGATCTTCTGTTTCATTAACTTCTTTTTCATCTTTTGTTTCATCAACATCTTTTTCATCTTCTGTTTCATCTTCTTTTTCATCTTCTTTTTCATCCTGACTATCATCATGTTCTTGGTCATTTACCATATTGTCATCCTGTTTTGTATCAACTGAAGGTTCAAAAAACTTAGCCAAAGTAATAGAGGGATTGGCATCAATTCCATCAATGGTTGTTTTCCCCTTAACCTGATTAAGTAGATCTTCAAATTCAGAATCAGAATCTAAATCAGGTTGGCCTACAGGATCATTACATTTAACCACTACTGCTTGTTGTTGCTTCTGCCTTTCTTCATGCTCAATCATAAAAGTATTAATCTTTGGCCACCAATGTTGCACATATACCTCTATGACCTTATACTATGTAGCCAATTTACAAAACCTTTTAACAGAGTCATTTGTAGCCAATTCCCTTAAACCAGTGTCTAAATCCCCATCAGGTAATCTAAAATGATGATAAAACACCATGTCACAGGGATAACCTGCTGATTTAATCATCTCAACTAAAACATCTATTCCAAAATCTTCAGTACAACAACAGTCTATATAGCAAGACTTGCCATTAACATACTTTCTACTAGGACTATTGATAAACTCACCACCATGAATCAACTTAATTGTAAACAATGTATTATCCTCGGCTACAAATAAATAAAAAAAGAAATCAGTTTAACACCATGAATCATCCATAACGATGGTAGAAGAATTAGGGTTGTAATAAACTTACAGTAAATCTCGAATGGGTCGTAAACAACGTCTGGTTCTCGAATCATCCATAACGATGCCCACATTGCAAGAATTCGATGTTTGATTACTAATTGAAGATTAGGGTTTAAAGGATTTGGAGGGAAAATCAGGGATGAACGATGTGATATGTTTGAGGGTTTTATTTTTTTTCATAAATATAAAGGTTAATAATACAGACAAAATGACAATAATACCCCTCACGTGAGCTGCACGTGGGGGGTCCTAGTAACGGCAGATGGACGGCTGTTAGGTCGAGGGATCTAAACTGTTAGAAAATGAAAACACAAGTACTCAGGGTGTTAAGTCTGGGTTGAACCTGTTAGTTTAGGCAAACCACATGGACGAAAACTGCAATTAACTCAAATATAAATAAACTAAGTTACTCACGGGCTACTTTTAAGCCAAACATAAATAAACCCAACCGAACCCAAAACCAAAGCTCGTTTAAGAGTGAAGGGAGTGAAAGGTTTGAGTTGGGGGCGTGAGCTGTCATGTGATAAAAGTGGGGTTCAAAACTCAAGCTCTCAAAAAGAAAGGGAGTAGAGGGGATTGGGTTTATGGCTTATTTAAAAAAAAAAAAAATCAAAACACATACCTCCACCTCATTCCCCCATAAGCCCCACGCCCGGTCTCTCCTCCATGCTAAGGGGGCAACGCCAAACTCACCCAAGACAGGAGATGATCTTTGGGGCTTGAATAGGTGCCCCACTTCACAAACCTACGCCCATTCCCCTTACGCTCCGTTCCCGAGTTTACTTGAGGAGGGAAAAAAAGGAAAAGAACTAAAGAATTTGACCTAGTTTACTTCCATTTTTTTTTCTTTTTTTAAGTGAAACTCGGGAACACAACATATTTTATTTAGGGCATGTTTGGCTCTCCATTTCCATTTCTCCTTATAACTTTTTCTCCTTCAAAAGTTACTTATTCTCATAAGTCACAATTTGTGACTTATGACTTTTCCCCCAAAATCTCCTTTTCAAAACATAAAACCCCTCAATAAGTTACTTTTCAAAAAACCATCCAAACACTTTTTTATTGAAAAAGTTAATAAGTTAAAAGAAGGTGTGGAAATGAAAAGCCAAACATGCACTTATTTTTTTTTTTTTTCTTTTACTTAAATAAAACTCAGGAACATAATCAAATTTCCATTTCCTTTCATTTCTCTCATTAAGTTAACTCGGGAACACAACGTTAGTGTACCAAAGAAGCCGCTCGTTAGTCGTTACCTAGTCGATATCAAATAATACAAATTAACTAAAGCTGATTCTATATTTATGTTTTACAAAAGGGAATATTTCATAGAATAGTAACCAAGTTTCAAAAGTGTTCCAATTAGGTCACTCATCCTTTTTTTGGCCCAATTAAATGACTAAACATTCAAATCGAGTCTTGTAAAATTTTGTATGTGTCAAGAATGACATGGAGGAGAAGATGTTGGGGTCGGGATTTTAAATATATGTAAATGTATTAAAAAAAGAAAATAACATGTTAATTATATTAAAAAATTAAAAAAAATATAATAAATCCACATCATCACTTAACGTCGGCATTAATAGATAGGAAAAAAATAAACAAAAAGCCACATTACCATAGTTACCTACAAAATAGATGAAAAAACCTCTAATTTACATACTAAGTGAATGTTGAGTGACCTAATTGAGACAAAAAATAATGTTGAGTGACCTAATTGAAACACTTTTGAAAGTTGGTTACTATTTTACAAAGTTACCCCTTTACAAAAATATCATAAATATTATTTTTCCATAATAAAGGGCAATTCCGTAAATTCCACACAACCCCCTACCCCAGTTCTGTTACATACACAGAGGATAAGATCTTTCCCTCATTACTTCCCATTCAACTGAAAATGCCTTTATTCCACACCTAAAACGACGTCGTCATGATAGACCAGCAACATCAAACCACCCTCGCCGGAACCCTCACCGGAGCTCTCGCCGGACCCCCAAAACTCAACCAAATCACCGACCAAATCTCTTCCTTAATCTTCCTCTCCCATACAATCAAACCCTTTTCCTTTAAATGGCAAACAATCCGTAAAAAACTCCAAGAAATCCTCTCTTTTCTCACCTCTCTCCCACCGGAATTTCAAGATTCCGGCGACCCAATTACGTCACTTTCCGGCGAACCCACGTCACTTCCCGGCATCCTTCACTCAATCGATCAAACCACAGTTTCTTGCAATGGGTTGGCTGTAAAATGCATAGAAAGTTCATATACAGGAAAACTGTTAATGCAGAGTGATCTTGATATTATTATTGCAAAGCTGGAAACATATGTGAAATCTTTATCAGAGGTTGTTAATAAAGATGGGTATTTGTTGAATAATGCTATTGTTGTGTCTAGACCTGGGGTTAGTGCAAGTAAAGAGGATATAAGGTTTTATGTTAATGATTTGTTGTGTAGGTTTAAAGTAGGGAGTGTTGAGATGAAGAGGGAGGCTTTGGTTTGTTTTAATGAGGTGGTTGGTGAGGATGAGAGGTATGTGAGAGTTGGGATGGAGATTGATGGGTTTGTTAATGTTTTGGTTAAGTTTTTGGGGTGGAATGATGTTGGGGTGCAAGAGGAGGCGATGAAGGCGGTTGCGGTTATTTGCGGGTTTGATTGTTATAAGATGGTTTTGGTGGGGATGGGGGTGGTTGGGTTGTTGGTTAAGGGGTTGGAGAGTGGGAGTGGGTTAGGGAAGGAGTTGGCGGTTAGGTGTTTGTTGAAGGTTACGGCGAATTGTGATAATGTTTGGGCGGTTTCGGGGTGCGGTGGGGTGGGCGCGTTGTTGAAGATTTGTGAAACTGGTTGTGAGGAGGGGGGTGGGGGTGGGGGTGGGGAGTTGGTTGGTTTGGCGTGTGGGGTGTTGAGGAATGTTGTTGCGGTTGAGGAAATAAAGCGGTTTGTGGTTGATGGAGGGGGGATTGCGTCGTGTGTTAAGCTTGTTAGATCTAAAAACGAGTGTTCGCAGATAGGGGCGATGGAGTTTGTTCAGGTTTTGGCGTCTGGGGACGAGTTTGTGAAGGGGTTGATTGTGAATGAAGGTGGGATTCGTGTGCTTGTGCGTGTACTTGATCCAAAATCTTCGTATTCGTCTAAGGCTAGAGAGAAATCTACGAGGGCGCTTATGATCTTGTGTTCGGATTCAGTTGGATACATGAACAGTTTGAGGAACTATGGTTTTATGGATCATATACTCTATTTTCTTCACAATGGTGAGGTTTCGGTTCAAGAGTCTGCGTTGATGGCTGCGTCTTGGCTTTCTGCGACTTCGGATGAGTT
The DNA here is from genome assembly GCA_028751855.1 of Ambrosia trifida. Taxonomy (NCBI): domain Eukaryota; kingdom Viridiplantae; phylum Streptophyta; class Magnoliopsida; order Asterales; family Asteraceae; genus Ambrosia; species Ambrosia trifida. Next base: position 27,859,493 of record CM054131.1, read on the forward strand.
CAAGAAAGCGATGGGTGATGCAGGGTATATCCCGGAACTTGTTAGGTTTCTTGATGTGAAGTCGTTTGAGGTTCGGGAGATTGCAGCAGAGACGATTCTGCGGCTGCTGACAGTGCCCAGGAATCAAAAAAGATTCGTGCAGAGCGATCAAAACGTGAACTTGCTTCTGCGAATGATTGATCCGGAAGAAGGTAATTCAAGTAACAGAAAAGTTTTACTTTCAATAATCATGTCATTATCATTGTGTAATGAAGGTAGGAAGAAAATATTAAGTTCTAAGTACTTGAAAAACATAGAAAAACTTGCTGAGGATCAAGTTTTAGATGCCAAAAAGATCATTAGAAACCTCTCTTCGAGTCGAATTCGAAGCATAATTAGGGGAATTTGGCATTCTTGAACTGTAATTCACTTGTTAATTGCATGTAAATCTTGATTTTGTTTAAAAAAAACACATTAGATCCTTTGTGTTTAGTTTGTACCCATTCTTAGAACTCCAAATAAAAATAGGCAATGTTATCAAATTCTGATATTTCTCATACTCTCATATCTGTTTTTTGATTTACAAATAATATGTATATTTACTGAATATAATTGTAAGGTTTATTAAGATAAAATTAATAGTTTGTTCATTGATTGTTGTTGTAAAACCTATCACATTGATGATGTGACACTTTTGTATTATTCTCATACTAATTAATGTTGGTATGACTTTGGTGACTAAACTTTTATTTAAGTTATCACATAAAGCATATATATATGTCACATAAAGCATATATAACTAGATGCCTAGATGTCTAGATGCATTTGTACAATTGTTGTTGTGTTTTAAAGATCTAGTGGAAGGAAAGTGATTTGATTATACGGTTATATAACGTAACCAGTTTATGAATTATCGAGTGTTGATCCAGTGATCATACTTTATCTAATTTAATAACTTATAAAACTTAATGATTGTAAATTTATGTTTGTAATCTTGTCATTTTATTTGGAAATGGTGATTGAGGTGGGTGCACATGGAGGGGAGGTATGTGTGGGGTGAGGGGCATGTGAAAGGTGTAGCAATCAATATTTTGTCTATACCTCTAATGATGTACAAGTGATAGAGCAGAGAGTACCATGAATGGTAGCTGTTGTGTGTGTCCTTTTTTGTCTTTTTTTCACTTACTTATGGTTTTATTGGTATATGAAGGCATTAAATTTTGTTTTATGGTATTGCCGTATTGAATGATGAGTGACCACTTCCTGTTACTACTGCTTTTGCAGAAACAAAACAATGCAGACTGCATTAGCTTTCTCTTAGATTCTGCATAAGCTTTCTCTTAGATTCTATGATACATTAAGTCATTAAAGTAGACAAAACATTTTATATTTATAGTATAAGTACAATCAGCTTTACCTCTAGGCTCTATCTACATAAGATCATTACACGGGTTGGTCCACCCGATTAAGTGGAAGAGAGAGGAGGGGCGAGTAGTAACGTGACAAGGAAACTCCTTGGTCAATGGCTACGGACCATCCGAGAAGGGAGAATATTGGATTTGTGAGAGCAGGAGAGGTGTAGTCCGTTTGGAATCGATGAGCAGGTCTCTACTGTGGCATTGTTTCTGAGGCGTAGCGTTGCGGATGCTCTAACACATGGAATTAACTTGTTCGTAAGCTTTATTTCACATATTATAAAAATGACTCAAATGTAAAATCTGGGTTCATTTAGAAAATGAAGCAGATAGACAGCCAGATACCCAGAAATATTGAGAGACAAATAGGTACATGAAAATAAATTAATAATAGAGTAAACTTCTATAATCGTCCTGTGGTTTGGTTAAAAATGTCACTTTCGTACAAACTTTTGGTTTTTTGTTAAAATCGTCCTATGGTTTCAGTTATTTTGTCACTTTCATCCCTAGCAATAACTCCATCCAGATTTTTGTCACTTTCATCTCTAGCACATAACAAAGTGTAAAGTTTGGAGTATTGATAGTCAAAGTGATAGTTGAGAATGATATCTGCTAACGAGCAATAGTTTAGAGTATTTAAATTCAATTTCCCTCTTATTTATCAAGGTTTTTTTTCATCATTTAACAAAAAATAAAGGAAAATTTTTAACAGAGTTGGCCTGAGAAATAGGGCTGCAAATAAACTGAACTTTTAGCGAACAGTTCACGAACCGTATGATGAGAAGTTCGTTTGTGTTCGTTCGTTTAATAAAGGAACGAACACGAACAAAAAAAATTGTGTGTTTAGTTAAACGAACGAACATTAACAGATGTCGCGTTCGTTTGTTTATGTTCGTGAACGTTCGATAACGTGTTCGTTTGTGTTCGATAGTTTAATAGAGTTTTTATTTTTTATAAATGTTTTTTCACATTCTCTAACTTTTTGTTATTTTACCCGAATAAATAAATTATTTTGTATGAGGTAAGTATATCTGTATATGGCTATATGAGATCAATAAACTATATTTTTAGTATAATCATTAAATAAATAAATAATTAATGAAGAGTTCAAATTTTAAAAAATAATTAATGAAGACTTCAAGTTTAAGATGCAAGCTTAGTTTTTTTATTCACTACTTTATTATGTTTACCAATATTATGTTAAGTACTAAGTATAACTTTAGGTGGATCTAGTTAATTTCTTAATATATGTAATTTCGATCTTATTCAAAAGTTAATATATGTCCCTTTGTGTTTGTTTCCGTTCATGAACACTTCTTTGTGTTTGTGTGCGTTTATGAACAAAATTAACAAACGAACATGAACATGAGTGTTTTCTTAACAAATGAACACAAACATAAAATCCCGTTCGGTAAGTGTTTATGAACACATAATTTTTTCTTAACAAACAAACACGAACAAGGTTTTGCTCGTGTTCATTCGATTGGTTTGCAGCCCTACTGAGAGATGCAAATATTTAATGTGTTAGCCCGTCAAACACTTGGGATACAAATTGTTAGGGTTGGACTGAAACTGGTAACTCGTGCAAACGAAAATTGCACTCAACTCAAAATTAAGTTATGAACTATTGAAATTTGGACGTGGTTTGTTCATTTGGGCTATTATGACATTTGGGCTTTCTTAGTGTTGGATCAAAGCGATGGCTGGGCTTCTCAAACTTGATCGGCCTATTAATATATGAATTCATATTACGCGTGTATTTAACAGTAGATTATTTGCACACGTGCTTAATGGTACCAAAAGTAGAACTGTAGAAATATAAAATATAAAAAATGTAAAAACAATTCTAAAACTAAAATATTAGATTACTTGCCCATATGTTTAATGGTATGATTCCATGATAAATTTATGACTATAACAAAACTAATACATGTTACCATGAAACTACGGATGATGAGCCTCACACGAGCCGATTACTATAAAAAAATCTAAAATTTAAAAGGATAACAAAACTAATACATGTTATCTGGCCTCCTAATGGCTTAGTACTTACTGACATAGATGTTGCAAACTGTTGGAATCAATAGGATCGATCACGATAAAAAACGAAGAACAATATTATTAGACACAAAGTCTTTTTCACTAAGAAATCAAAACCACATATAAAACATTAACCCAACCAATCTATTTATACTAAACCTAAACAAGTTTTCCTAAACCAATACTAAAACTCAAATACTTATCTATCTTATAAATTAAATATATTAAGGCATCAAGCTAACATTTATCTCTAATTTAATTCATTAAGAATTATTTTAATGACCCTTCAACTATTGATTCCTTTCACTTTTCACCCAAACCTAGAATTAAACCAACACAAACTACCCCTAAAACTACATATATGCAAAAAATGTGACTGCTAAAAACGGCTTCCTTTAGTTACAACAGAGATAGGTGGTGTTGTTCATGTTCCTCAACCACACCAGATTATGATATATTGAACTTGATATATTCGAAGCTTTAGTTATTTATTTTTTTTTTTCATATGTTATATATAAACCTTTATTATATATATTTAGGATACTAAAAAAACTGATTTCTAAATGTTATTCTAAACTCATAAGACTCAAAAACTTAGATACCATAATTTTATAATCATTTATTTAATTCTAAATCTATAATTTTTATCGTAAATAATTCATTTTAAAATACATTTTTAACCGCTATTTTATACCAAAAATTTCATAAAGAATATATTTTTATTTTATGATTTAGAACAGAAATATAAACTGTTTAACAATAAATTATTTTATTTAAACATGGAAGTTCGTTACGCAAAAGAATTAGTATAGATTACAAGTAATTCATATTACTTCTCTCACCGTTTGTGCTTGTAATGTCATCAACCTAACTTATTCAACCACTTAGTGACTTAATAATATTTTATTAATAAAACTTTACATATTAAAATTCTAGTGAATACTTAGAAGTTTATGATAATTTATTATTATTACAATTATTTTCAATTCTAATATATTTAGAAAACCCTAAACCTCCCAATGTCAGACTAGAAACCCTAAGTGCCTGTCCTAAAAACCCTAGATTACGTAAGTTCTCATAAGCTTAGACTTTGTGTTTCTCGTTTAGGTGATTTCTTTGGGAATTTCACTATTATCAACTCATCATAACGTGGGTGATTGCTTGCTTAGCTAAAGGTGAGTTTACATAGCCCATTTTTCTGTTTTACATTATGGGGTGAAACATGTTTAAACATTTTATACACTATCATTTACTCATTCTTACATTGTTGAAACTTATGATTCAATTATAATCATTTTATACACTATCATTTACTCATTCTATCATTTGACTGTAACAAAAAGACACAGTACAATCATTAACATTGATCAAGCCGCCTGTTTAGATTATAGCGCTATAGGTCTGACAAACCCACCCCCCGCATAAATTCATGGATGATCGAAAACAGTAACAACATTTAACTAACTTGCGAGTTAGGTCTCAGTCGACACAAGGTTTGATTGTACAAAGACGCATTGTTACATGTCGGACTCATTCTCTATCATTATACAACTGTGATTGTTGTACAAACTATTGTTATCTACTATATTCGAAAACCTATGTATTCTCACCAACTTTTGTTGACCCAAAATATTTTCAAACTTAACATGTTTTAGGTTATACTTACTTGAAGATTTGAGTTAATGCTTGAAGATGTGTAGCTAGTATTTATTATTATTATTTTTTATCTTGAGATGTACACATTCTTAGAACAATTGTATGTAATCTATTTAAATCATTTAATGAAACTTATTATTCACCATGAGCTACTGAACAATCATTCTTACGTGACACCTCGATGTTTCCGCCATCGGTTGGGGTGTTACAGATTGGTATCAGAGCCATGGTTATAGGGAATTAGGTTATTAGAAAAATAATCTAGTCTATAACCATAGGATTATAACCAGTATTTGCTCCTTTTACTTGCTATTCTCTATCTCCCTCCTACTTCTTATCCCTACTCTAATCCCTACAAGAAGATTGCTCTCCATCATTGGATCTACTCTTAGACTAATAGGACAAAATCCTCGGGTTTAGCCTGAACCACCTTGAGATCTCATCGAAGTTCTAGATTTTAATAACGAACACGTGCAATCTGGAAGGGTGAACGCCTGTATTCTGAGTCTTCTGTCTAGGCTGGCATTGCGCATATATCCCAATCAGACGAGGGACCCGGATGCCTACATGGGAATTCTCGGCATGAGTGTTCATTTATAGGCTAAAGCATGTCTTCACTATGTTATTAGAATCTAGAATCTTTGATAAGTCAACGTTTTCGTTTATTCGTTTTAATTAATGAATAAATGATTACATTCCTTATATTACCTCATTCATTTCATTGTGTCTCTTACAGATCATGCCTCCACGTCGCAGCACTCGCAATAACAGTGGTGGAAATCAAGAGGAAGGTAGCAACAACCACAACCATAACCACGACACTAACCACAACAACAACAATAACAACAACAATGGCGTTGATGCCCAACTGGCTGCGATCATTTCCCAACAAATGGCGCAACAAATAGCAACTCTGGTTCCTAACTTACTGGCCCAAGTCATCTAGATGAACGGAAACGGCAATGGGAACGGAAACGGCAATGGAAACGGCAATGGAAACCACAATGGGAACGGGAATGGAAACGGGAATGGTCTCCCAGTCTGCACCCTCAAACACTTTAATACCTGCAATCCTCCTAAGTTTAGCGGGGATGAAGGAGCTACTGGTCTCCTACAATGGTTCGAGGGTATTGAGAATACCTTCATTAACAGTGAGTGTCCCGATAACTTTAAGGTCCGTTATGCTATGAGTGTTCTTCACAAACGAGCACTCACTTGGTGGAATGAGGAAAAGCGCACCCGTGGAGCTGAAGTTGCACTTGGTATGACCTGGGATCAAGTCAAGGAGATAATGAAAGCTGAATTTTGCCCACGTAACGAGGTCAAGAAATTAGAGGACGAGTTCCACACCCTTGCTCAGGATAGTGGGGAAAACCTTGCTTATAATACCCGCTTCCATGAGCTCAGTCTGTTGTTGCCCCATAAGGTCACTCCGCTACCTGTAGCCATCGAAAAGTATATCGGTGGTTTACCCATGCAGATACAGGACACGGTATGGGGAAGGAACCCTGCTACCCTCGAAGAGGCCAAGCGTCTAGCAGCTACCTTAACTGACAATCACGTAAAGAACGGGACCTTAGTTCGGAAAGGCGAGAAAGCAAGTATTGTAGCCGCGGTAACTACTGAGAACCAGAAGCGTAAGACCAGGGATCCTGATGCAAACCTCACTACACAAGCTTCTAACAAGAAATCTTATATAGGAAACTATCCATTGTGTAACACATGCAAACGACATCATTCCACTGCTTCAGCGTGTCGCTTGTGCACCAATTGTGGTAAGTATGGCCATCTGGTCAACACATGTCGTGAGGCCCCAAATCCTAATGCCAACCAACCAACCAACCCTGCTCAAGCTGCTAATCCTAATCGTCTTGGTAGATACAACTATGGTCAATGCTATGAATGTGGAGACCCAAATCACTTCCGTAACCGATGCCCTAAACTAAACCGAGATCAAGACCCTCCAGCTACCTAACAGCAAGCCCCACCATTTGAATATTGTTTGCTTTTTAATTCTATGTATTGACGCTTTTGATTCAAGTAATAAATTCTAGTATTACCATAACACCTGGATGCATGCTTGTCTGAATAAGAACTAATTGCTATATCAATATCTAAATCTATACAGCTACAACTCATATACTATACTCGTTATACTTGCTGGCATAAACATATTATCAATTTGCAATTTATGTGTATAATAATTGCAACACTTAATAGAGGATAAAGTACTTGCTCAACAGTTAGTTGAGTACCAAATTACCTACTCAACGATTGGTAGAGGTCATCATGCCTTTTTAACAGTCGGGAGAGGCCCTACAACCTGCTCAACGACTGGTGGAGGCTGTCGAACCTGCTCAGTCGGGAGAAGCCCTACAACCTGCTCCACGACTGGTGGAGGCTATCGAAACTGCTCAACAATCGGTAGAGGTTCCTACTCACTAACTGGTGAGAGTCTTTTCTCTGCTCAACGGTTGGACTCATTATATACAAAGGTTCAACCGCATGATTATTCTGCATTACTTACATGTGTGTTAGAGTAATAGAAGGACACAAGACCCTAATGTAAGGTAAATTGGTGATTGCGGTCCGGAACGTAATCATGAATTTACAGGTACGTTAAGGTAGTGTGAAATTCTATCAAGGTTTCGGGAGATAACCAAATGTAAACTCTAGTTATTTGGTAGTTCATTTAGTCAATCAACTCACACATAACAAACCTCTTACCCAAAATATTCGTGACAGATTATTCTATTCATGACGTGTCTTAACAATTTTCCAGACCACACTTGTCCTAAATTTTTACCCAATCACCTTAACCCTGTGTTTTCAATAAACTTCGGGAAAAAGTTTCCAAAAGTAGGGGAGACTGTAACAACGCAAAATTTTTCCCCAAATTTTAATATATAAAAACCCTCATTTTATACATCTTTAATTTTATACAAATATGGCTAAGTCTTTATTTTCCTAATTCACAACTTATATATAAATGTGTATAATAATAATAATAATAATAATAATAATAATAATAATAATCAGATTTTTTTTTTATTTATTTTGTAGTGTTTTGTCAAAATTCCCTTGACTAAACAAAGCCTTATTCCTACCATTCTTGGAGCCCACAAACACAACAAACTAACCCCAACCCAACACCCTAAGCCCACATTTGATCCAGCCCATACCTGGCCCAATACATTAATAAAAAAAAAACATTCACCAACCAGACTCGAACCCGAGTCTGGTTCCGGTCTGAAGTCAGCAAACAACACTACCACTGCACCACATGGTGCTTTGTGTTGAATCTTGAATCCATTTATCTTTTAAAAGCTTCTTAATGGGTTAAACAAAAACCTGCACTCGCTGCAGACCCGGACTCGCGAGCCTATTCTGGAAACTTTGACCAATTACTCAAAATCCGGACTTAATCAACTCCAAATCATTCCCCAATCCAGCCTTTTATGCTCGTTTACGCGTTAATCATGCTGGAAATCAATCAATTCGCATTATACCAAACCAATATATATACCTGTGGGATTCGAAGCTTTTTACCATCAATTAAACCCACAAAAACATTCATATGATGATTGCGGCCCACTCTGCACAGATTCACCAAAAGAATTGCGTTTAAACGGACTGGTTTGGCTGATTCCCCTTCGTCAGAGTGTCGCACTCAATCCTTTCTGTTCCTCATTCAATCCGTATTCTTTTCAGGTAATTAATCTATGATTCTTGGTCGATTAAGGATGGGAAACAATAACCCTATACTTAATTTCATTATCTGAATCGTTGGCTTAGTCTATTAGGCGGATTAGGTTTTAGGGTTTTAAGATGAATTGGGACCTTCCTTAAATATATTATAAATATAATTTTGTTTGAATAAAAACCAAACAGACGGGTAGCCCAGCTGGTTCGGGCGCCTTGTGTTAGCTTCTGGCCGGCCAGTGACTCGAGTTCGAGTCCGGCCAGGCTTGTTTATTATGTTCATTTAGTTATTTATTTATTTTATTCATATGTTAGGTATAAACCTTTATTATATATATTTAGGATACTAAAAAAACTGATTTCTAAATGTTATTCTAAACTCATAAGACTCAAAAACTTAGATACCATAATTTTATAATCATTTATTTAATTCTAAATCTATAATTTTTATCGTAAATAATTCATTTTAAAATACATTTTTAACCGCTATTTTATACCAAAAATTTCATAAAGAATATATTTTTATTTTATGATTTAGAACAGAAATATAAACTGTTTAACAATAAATTATTTTATTTAAACATGGAAGTTCGTTACGCAAAAGAATTAGTATAGATTACAAGTAATTCATATTACTTCTCTCACCGTTTGTGCTTGTAATGTCATCAACCTAACTTATTCAACCACTTAGTGACTTAATAATATTTTATTAATAAAACTTTACATATTAAAATTCTAGTGAATACTTAGAAGTTTATGATAATTTATTATTATTACAATTATTTTCAATTCTAATATATTTAGAAAACCCTAAACCTCCCAATGTCAGACTAGAAACCCTAAGTGCCTGTCCTAAAAACCCTAGATTACGTAAGTTCTCATAAGCTTAGACTTTGTGTTTCTCGTTTAGGTGATTTCTTTGGGAATTTCACTATTATCAACTCATCATAACGTGGGTGATTGCTTGCTTAGCTAAAGGTGAGTTTACATAGCCCATTTTTCTGTTTTACATTATGGGGTGAAACATGTTTAAACATTTTATACACTATCATTTACTCATTCTTACATTGTTGAAACTTATGATTCAATTATAATCATTTTATACACTATCATTTACTCATTCTATCATTTGACTGTAACAAAAAGACACAGTACAATCATTAACATTGATCAAGCCGCCTGTTTAGATTATAGCGCTATAGGTCTGACAAACCCACCCCCCGCATAAATTCATGGATGATCGAAAACAGTAACAACATTTAACTAACTTGCGAGTTAGGTCTCAGTCGACACAAGGTTTGATTGTACAAAGACGCATTGTTACATGTCGGACTCATTCTCTATCATTATACAACTGTGATTGTTGTACAAACTATTGTTATCTACTATATTCGAAAACCTATGTATTCTCACCAACTTTTGTTGACCCAAAATATTTTCAAACTTAACATGTTTCAGGTTATACTTGCTTGAAGATTTGAGTTAATGCTTGAAGATGTGTAGCTAGTATTTATTATTATTATTTTTTATCTTGAGATGTACAAATTCTTAGAACAATTGTATGTAATTTATTTAAATCATTTAATGAAACTTATTATTCACCATGAGCTACTGAACAATCATTCTTACGTGACACCTCGATGTTTCCGCCATCGGTTGGGGTGTTACAAACAGGTCGTGTCTGACACGATATGCGGAGCCTACCGTACCCTATTGCATTTGTTAATGTTTTAGTTTACGATTTGTTTGTTAAATAGTGTTCTTATCATGTGTTTAGGGGGTTTCCCCTCGGTTTGAAAAAAATGAAAAATTTAGTGGAAAATTTTGAAAAATTAGTGAAAATCAGTGAAAATATACAAAAGGAACCCCCTAGAAACCCGTCCTGGATACGCCACTGCAACCGTTGATAATCCATAACACCTCTACCCATACAAAGTTATATTTACTTCTATAGTTGTCTTTATTAAGAGAAGGATATAAAACACTTCAACCATTTGCAACTAAGTTCCTATAGGTTGTCATTTCTTACACTTTGTTAACCACATCACCTCTTTTGTTCATTTCAACTCCACTTGGGTACTCAACATCAACCATAAACCTTGACCAGAACCAATGCTTCTTCCACACAACCACCATCTCTTCGATCGGGATGTTCTTTGTTTCGGGCAAGAACACATATATAAATGCGGTCATGATGACCACCCAAAAAGCGAAAAACAGAAAGAGCCCAAACTTTAGATGGCATAGCAATGTTAAGAACACTTGGGCGATAATAAACGTGAAGATCATGTTCACGGAGACAGTGATACTTTGAGCTGCTGATCGGATTTCAAGCGGAAAGATTTCACTTGGTACAAGCCAACCTAATGGACCCCATGACCACGCGAAACCGGATACATATATGCATATGAAAAGCACAACCACAATTGCGTACCATCTTGGCAAGTCAGCCGGGTTCCCCTCTGTTCCAAACTTGATCCCTATTAAAATTGCTACAACAACCTATTTGTTTCAAAGAAGAATAACTATAGACATTAAATGACAATTTTACACTTACATATAATTTGTATAACAATATTTTACCTGACAAATAAGCATTTGAGTGCCACCTTCAAGGAAAAGAAACCTTCTTCCCCAATTGTCCACTCCATATATTGAAACGCACGTCGCAATAACATTTACAGTACCAGTAACGACAGCAGACATAAGGGAAGCCTGGTCCTTAAACCCGATTGTTTTGAATAAAACTGGGGCGTAAAACATGATTACGTTAATCCCAGTCAATTGTTGGAAAAACGGAATCAACATAGCCATAGTGAGTTGTGGCCTATATTTCCTTTGTAACAAGTTTCTCCAAGGATGTTTGATTTTTTTCGACGCTTCACTAGCCAAAATCAAATCATAAAACTCTTCGTCAACATTGTCAATGCCTCTAATTCTCCTAAGTTTAATTCTAGCCTCTTCCATATTACCTCTCTCAATCATGGAGTTGGGGGTTTCTGGGAGTACAAAGGACCCCACTGTTATGATTAATGCGGGGACCACTGCACCCCCGAGACTCAACCTCCAACCCCATCCTCCTTTGATCTTGTTGAAAAAGTAATTCAATATATTTGCCACGAAGATTCCGATTGTGATCGATAATTGGAACCCAATGTTGAGTGACCCTCTATACCTATATGGTGCCATTTCAGATAGGTATAATGGCACAGCCTGAAAATTGATAACCAGATAAAAAAGTGTCAATTAGTACAAGAAACTTATATCATTTTACTTGTTATCATAATATTGTAATATAAGTGCAATTATGATGTTTTACTTTTCTACAATGGATTTGTTGTAATTTAATGCTGCTCAGACGTCATTGTTGTGTAAAAATAGGAATAGAAATAAATATCATATATTCATTTTTTTTGAAAGGTTACCTTCCACAACCTAGGTTCAAGCATCTTAAAACAAAAAATAATAATCCACTAATCAAAGGTACATAAAAAGATATGTTGGTTTGATAAACAATATATGTGATCAGTGATCTCAAATACATTATTGTATTTATGCTCTATATATACATTGACGATACATGTTGATGAGATGAAAACTATAAAGTTGACCATTGTCGTGTTATATAAAAAAATATTCAAACGAAGTGACGCGCGTGTTGATAACTCTTATTTTTATTATTATTATTATTATTTGGTTTGTTGGTGTAAGTTCCCTTATTTTTGTCTTTACAAAGTATAATGTTTCAGTAGTGATAAAATCAGTAAGAAAATGATTTCGAGCTCAGGTAATTTGAAAATGACTTTAATGCTTTTGATAAAAAAATGGTTTACGAATAAATACGATTATAAAATACAGTAATTTGACAGAATTTAATTTTATAAAAGATAACAATTTAAAAGCATGAAAGATTTCATTAATGCACGTAAATTGTATTTAAAGAATTATACTATTTATATCATAATAATATTTGTTTGATTGTTTCAAATAAAGAACGTGACGTCACCTAGAAAATCCGGTCTATCATGACAAACGTTGTACCGAGGGGATGAATTTGCTTTCTCCCATTGACGCTTATCCATAATTTTCTAATTTATTTGAGTAAAAAAAAAAAAAAAAAAAAAAAAAAACTAAAAATCTATACCAGATAAATAAGTAATTGATTGCGTATAAGCTCAAAATCATTTTTCCTCTTTCTTTTATTTCACCATTTCCTACTATCTCACTATTGTAAAATATATCTTTATCTCAAATATCTTTTTATAAGAGCATACAGGACGGTATGTGATACAGTAATGTGATTCACCCTCCTGCACTCATATGACGGACAAAAATTATCACGGTTGTGATGTGCATCACGACCGTGACAAATGTATGTAGAGTTGGTGGTTTGTTTGAGGATGAGGTGTAATGTTGTGATTTGTTGATTTTTGTGTTATTTTTGGATTGATGGTGAATGATTTAGTGATGGTGTGATATGTTTAATGATGGATATAGATATAAGCACCCATCCCCTAATTCACAAGTTTACATATTTTATTTATTCATCCGTTTAATACACAAGTTTAATAAATATGATAACATGCATTACCTGGTTGGCAAACCCGATTCCAAACCCAAGTAAGATTCGACCCAAAATAAGCATCCAAACCGCTTGAGCAAACCCGTTCACCAGAGCTCCAACACTAAACAAAATGCCACCAAAAAGCATCGACAGTTTTCGGCCGAGTTTACGCGTCACGGTTGATGCCACCAGCGACGACAACAGTGCCGCCAGATACAAAGACGACGTAAACATCGTCAATATCTGACTGTCGAACTTACAGTACTGGTTTGTCGACGTGTCCGCCGCCTGTTTTCGGTACACCGAAGGGAAGAACTTCTCCAAAAACGGATTCATTGATGTCACTCCCCCTGTGTAATAGTTTCCAATGAAATATATAACTAATGAGTTAAAACCCCATCATCTTTAACATTACAGTGGCGAAACCAGAACACTTTAGTCTAGTGTTGTAATAATTAAGCATAGGCGGACCACTCATAAACCATAAGACATCCGCCCCTAAAAAAAAATTTAGTGCTATTTTTACCCAAAAATCCTAACTGCCTGTTTGGTTAAACGCCTGATTGTACCATAAGAAAAATCATGGGACTGACATTGGTCATAACATTTTTTTTATTGAGTTACAATTAGGGGTCACTCTCGCCTTTTGTTAAAAAAAAAAACTTAAGATTTAATATTTAAAAATCAAATAAAAAATCGGTGACAGGAGAGTAAACGGACCCTCTAGATATGTCCATATATCATTTAAAGAGTGTAAATATTGTTACCGGAGATGCCTATATCGTAACCGAAGATGAGGCCACCCATGCCGGCAACAATGCAAGTAAAGGTGACATAGAGAGTAAGGTTTCCCGGGTAAGCTTTGTTGGCGCTGGGAGAAGTCGGAATTCCGCCGCCCGCCATTGCAGATTGCTAGTTTGTGAAGAACTCCGATGAGTAATGGCAGTGAAGAAGGCAAGATTATGAAATGTTTGTATGAAAGATGAGGATAGTCTTGTGTATTTATAGCATGAACTATTTTTAGTTTTTATATATTTAATTTTATTAAATTCACTTAATGTATTTTGAGAAAATTATTATATCTTTTTTGGACCGATAATGGCATGGCATGGAATATTTGACTTGAGGTTGGATCAGCTATAATATTTTAGATGGGCCGATTGTGAAATTGACTAGGAATCTAAAAACAACCTTGGCCTGCTTCAAGTCTTCAACTGTTCTAGCATTTCTTTTGTGGGCCAGTGATGGTTTAAATTGAAAGTTTTAAATGGACAAACTGATACACAGACAACGACCTCTAAAACTTTTCGCTTCTTATGATTTTTTTTTTAAGTCTATCACCTTCATGGTGGAGTGGTCAGAACAATAAATATAAGAACTAGATCTTTGTGGTCGTAAGTTCGAATCCAAGCCAACACGAGTTTTATCTTCCGGTGTTACCTCAGAGAACATAGTTTTTGTGGGGCACAACGGGTGCCATCCCGTCTAGTACGATAGAACAACGTGGTAAGGTTTAGTGGCGATGCTTGACCTGAAACTTCGGGGGGTCGGAAGTCACCGAGGCTCGGAACTCATTAGTTTTGGGGGGTCGAAACCTTATATACCAAAAATTTCTATCTGAATACTATATAATCGAAACTTCTGAGCGAAAATTCGGGGGGGGGGGGGGGGGGGGGTCGGCCGCCCCTTAAGAGTTGTGCCCCTGGTAAGGTTCTCATGGAACGCCAAGCCCCACATCATTGCCAGCGTGGACCCAGTTAAGACAACACAATTTAGCCGGATGTGGGGTGACGGGCCTGCTATGAGGCAGGTGTGATATGCTTATTCCCGTAAATATGATAAAGGAAATTCACTGTTCAAAAAAAAAAAAGTGTAAAGATGTATTAATTTCTATCCGAATACTATATAATCGGAACTTCTGAGCGAAAATTCGGGGGGGGGGGGGGCGCTCCTTAAGAGTTGCGCCCCTGGTAAGGTTCTCATGGAACGCCAAGCCCCACATCAATGCCAGCGTGGACCCAGTTAAGACAACACAATCTAGCCGGATGTGGGGTGGCGGGCCTGCTATGAGACGGGTGTGATATGCTTATTCCCGTAAAAATGATAAAGGAAATTCACAGTTCAAAAAAAACAATTGTAAAGATGTATTAATAATGCTAGTCAAATTTGATAAATTTTAATAAACTTCAAATAATATAGAACATCAAATTATCAATGTACGTTGACGATTGTTACAACTTAAAACAAATAAAAGTAACAATTTATATGATCTGATTGTAAGGTTTTTTACGATTACATATTTTTATCTATTGATCATTCCGTTTCATTGCATTGCCATAGTCACATAGTCTGCTAATTTATAGTAATGATTAATGATTCGGACTTTCACAAGTGATTGCGTTGCAAATTTGCAATGAGAAACCAATCAAAAGTAGTGGTGGTAGATGGGAGAGACTAACGGGTCAAAACATTTAAACCAATAGCAAGGTAGCGCTATTCAAAAAGCTCACGACTATATATATAACTATAATAAAGCTGTGTTTAGAGTTAATGTTTAGAAGTTTTATGTCATAGTCCAAACTTGCAAACTGATTTTGGGCAAGGGCGCGTCTGTTTCGAATAGGAAGCGTCCATTGGCAAGTAGGGCTACATAAACCCGAACACAATCGAGTCTGTAACCTCACATACGTACATTCACGCAGATTCAAAGTTCCTAGTGTTTTTCGTGTTTGTTAATTATCATCATTCAATTGCGTGTCCTTAGAACTATAATATATTAGGCAACATATAAGACATGAAACGAAACTAAAAGATTATTATAGGAATAGGCCGAAAGATCGAGACAAGAACATTTTTGGACATCTATTAGGCAGAGTCTAGAAGTAATAACGACATGTCTAGTTCGAGGATCAGGATTAAGCACACTTCTTGTTTTCTCTTGCTCTCCTCATCTCACCTTCTTTCTCCATTCTTTCTTCCAGCATGATACAATATTGCTGTCAAGTTACCAAAACCAACATATATTATTATTAAATATATTGCTTAATTCCCACAATTAAATTGTGACGTACAAAATAAACTAGGACCTTAAAAAAGCTACATGCTTATATGTTAGCTAAAAAAGTAACTGTTATGAACCAACATTTAATTTGTTTCAGTTGAGAATTTGTTGTCTGGTTTTGATAAAATAAAAGCTAACCATTGGTTAATCAAAAGCCACCAAAAATATTTTTTTTTGGAAGGTGTACTTCAGCGGTAAAACCAATCGACAGACAACCCCTCAACCCGAGTTCGAATCACTACCCACGCACCGGTGTCCACTTTGAAGTTATCTCAAACCGTTACAGGGAATTTTTTCGTGGTGTGCAGGATTCGAACTTAAAAAAATATAATTAAACTTAAAAATATACATATGCAGCTTAAACTTAAAAAAATAAATTAAATTAAACTTACATGCATCATTTGATGTAAATTAAGCTGTGTTCTATAAAAACAGTTAGTTTGTTAGTTTAAATAAAATCAATCTTTTTTTCTTTCTTTGTGTGTCATACAAAAATATCTCATCAAAGAAAGAAAGAAAATATTTTAGAAAAACTAAAATTCATGAAAATAGACATGAGAAAGAAAATATTTTAGAAAAAGTTATCGGAAAATATATGAAAATAGGCATGAGAAAGAAAATATTTAAGAAAAAACGTATCGGAAAATTCATTAAAATAGACATGTTGACTCAAATTTTAAGGAAATAGACATTGAATGGTAAATGCCTGCTTCATCGGCAAAAAAAACGCCACTTAAGCCGTAACCGGCAGTCAATGTCTATTTTGATAATTTGCTTGGTCAACTTGTCTATTTTGATAATTTTCGGAAACTTAATACCGATTGTAAACCGCTTGGTCCGTCTCCATCTCCGTCTCGGTGTAGGTGATTACTAACGATATCAAATGCGTTTACTAGTACCCAATGCAAAGCCTCATCAGGATCAGCGATTCCTAGCTTGTCCTGGAAATCCTGAAAACGTGCACGAGTTGCACCGGACAAAGTTATTATCAAATTCCCCGTGCTTTCTAACTCGACTTCAACCTCGGCACTCTTGGATGACTCATATTTCGATCCACCTTCCATCTTCTTCATATAATTTATAAAACTATAATTTGAGAGATAGCATCAATGGCTTCCCATGGTATGCTATTTATAGAGGGGGCACCATTCTTTAGTTACATCATTTAATTGTAAACATGCAATTAAAAAAAAAGTTAATTGTAAACAAACCATTAAAAGGTGTGTAGTTTTCACACGACATCTATAAACATATCTTTTTCTATCGGGTATTGGAATTTAATAATCTAAATTTTCACACATTGACTAACAATAATCTGTACTTCAAAATTTTTCAACAACGATTCAAACTTTCAACATATTGGTCAACAATGAACCTTTGTTAACTAAGAACTAACTCAGTTAGTAGATGATGACATGAACACTGACATGGCATACCAACACTTACATGGATGATGACATGGACGCTGACATGGTATGCCACGTCATCATTCATGTCAGCATGAGCACGCCACGTCAGCATCCACGTCATCATCCATTAACTGAGTTAGTTTTCAGATAGCAAAGGTTCATTGTTGGCCAATACGTTGAAAGTTAGGATCGTTGTTGATAATTTTTGAAATACAGATTATTGTCGACCAATGGGTGAAAATTTAGATTATTAAAATCCAATACCACTTTTCTATATATTAACATGATAAAATTCGATACGCAAGTTAGAGTATGAGTTTAGCCTAAATGGGTTTGACCACTAGACGTACTTGTTTAGAAGATTAAAATATTGGATATTATAAACTATGAAATTAATATTTAATATGTGTATTGTAATAAGTAGATGTTGAACATATCTATTATGTGTGTATGTAGATTAACTTAGTAAGTAGAACAATGTATATTAGTTGATCATAAGATAAATGCTGCAAATGGGTCAAGGAGGAGGCTACAACTCTGTAGTAATACTCAATTACTCTGAACAAAAAGGAGAAAGACTACAGCTTATATCTAAAGAAAATCAAATCCAAACTAAGGCTGCACATGAAGGAAAATGACCATTATGTCCCTGACGGTTATTATAGTTAAGTTTGATAAAGAAAAGGGTCAACCGGTGGCCGTTATTCAACATAACCGTAGGATCATAACTGTCAAATGATTCGAAATGTATATATAGGACTAGTAGGACATAATTGTTCTTCACCAATATTGTTTTATCCTAATACAATCCATAAATTCTCTTCGGTTTATTATCATTGAGTATCAAGAATCCTTTTCATTTGTTCAATCCATTGTTTATTGTTGTGTTATTGTGCAAAACCGATTTATTTTATGTTCTTGTTAAACATTCCGCTGCCGACAAAACTGGTATCATAGCCTTGTTGGTTCCTGATTCTCTTATCCTGAAACAATAACACTTGTTGTTCGATTCTTGATTTACTGTTTCATTACAATTATGTCGAGTCACTCAATGAAAAACTACTCTGTTCCGAGAAGATCACTGTCATATCCAACCAGAATTGAAGAGAAGAAAGAAAGACAAAGGAACATGAATAAAAGATCCATAGAAACACGAAAGTTCTACTATTGTCATGAACCGGGACACTTAATTGGATCATGTAATCAGAAAGAAAGGGACGAGGGAACACAACTTATAAAAGACTCAATTGACACAGGTATAAGTTTCTATCCTTCGGTTGAAATGAATGAAAGTGATGATTACATATTGTATGGTACGGATCATGAAAGTTGGAATCAAATCTGGTATGCTAGTCCGAATTTGCAACATCATGTGTGTGGAAATCTGGATTTCTATCTAAACATTAAGAAATCATTTGGGGTTGAGAGTATATTTAAAAACAACTTTGTTTTTATAAGGGGTGTTGGAGTAATAAGTATAAATTCCGATGATTAAACACTTATCATTCCAAATGTGTTTTATTCCTCGGACATACATGATAATTATTTAAGTTTGCATCAATTAAAACTCCAAGGATTTATAGTCAAGATTAAAGGGAATGTATGCTATGTTTCAAACATGTTTAAAAACATTACAATGTTTCAAAGACATATGATAGAGGACCGAGATACAAAGGAGACTATGTTAAGAACTCTAAGTGATGAAGGAGAACATGAAAGAAAGAAAGAAAGAAATGTACTTGAATGATTACTTTGAGACATTATCTTTGGATGCCGATGAAAATATAAGAAAGGTTAATGAGGCCGTAAGTGAATTGGAGTTCTTATCATTTGAAGATTGTATCAAGTTGTTTGAATTAATTGGTAGCATAGAAAATCCTTGGGCGTTTAGACAAATACTAAAGGATCTGTTTTTAAATACGGTGACTTGGTTTATAGAAGATTATTTAAATTTGACAAGTAGGCCGATACCACCCAAGAATGAGAATGGAAGGGAAATAGAATTGTTTGATCTATATGTGATGGTGAAAAAGGAGGGTGGGCATAAGAGAGTGTTGACATACAATCTATGGGTAGTGATAGCCAAAGACTTAGGACTTGATTATGAAGACAGATTATATTTTGAATCTTGTATGCACAATATTTGGATGTGATTGAATGTCAATATCAAGTGATAAAAACTGCTATGAAAGTGGCTAAATGTTCGAAGCAAAGAAAGATGGAAAGTAGCAAAGAAGATCGTTCAACATTTGGTTTACTTCATCATGATGCAATATCATTCGAGGAAGATTACGTCTTGTACATCGAAGGAGACTGGAATGCTGCTAAAGGGCTGTTAAAGAAACGGAAGTTCGACTTCATAAGGGCAACACACGCGTTGGATGAAGCAAACAAGACATTACCGGCTTTAAATCTAAACTATTAAGTTCATGTTTAGGGGCGAGTATTGGACATTATAAAGTATGAACTTAATATTTAATATGTGTATTGTAATAAGTAGATGTTGAACATATGTATTTTTGTATTATGTGTGTATGTAGATTAACTTAGTAAGTAGAACAATGTATATTAGTTGATCATAAGATAAATGCTGCAAATGGATCAAGGAGGAGGCTGCAACTCTATTGTAATACTCGCAACAAGAAGGAGAAAGACTGCAGCTCATATCCGAAGAAAATCAAATCCAAACTAAGGCTGCACATGAAGGAAAAGGGCCATTATGTCCCTGATGGTTATTATAGTTAAGTTTGACAAAGAAAAGGGTCAACCAGTGGCAGTTATTCAACATAACCGTAGGATCATAACTGTCAAATGATTCGAAATGTATATATAGGACTAGTAGGACATAATTGTTCTTCACCAAAATTGTTTTATCCTAATACAATCCATAAATTCTCTTCGGTTTATTATCATTGAGTATCAAGAATCCTTTTCATTTGTTCAATCCATTGTTTATTGTTGTGTTATTGTGCAAAACCGATTTGTTTTCTGTTCTTGTTAAACATTCCGCTGCCAACATAAAATGGACATGTTTGTGCCAGTAGACTTGTTTAACCGGATAATTAATTTATTTTTGTAAATGTAATTATTTAAAAATTACTTAACCTATTTTGGTATATGTTAACAGTTAAAATTCAGAAGATTAAATTTTTTTTTGGCATATTTTAAACTTAATTGCTCAAGAATAGGTAAAAATTATACGTAAATTTATATTTATTAAGTATTAGTGTGAAAAAAAGTGAATAACTTTTTTTTTTATTTAAAAGGGTTGTGTTTTTGTAAACCACAATTACTCTTTTCGTGTCCAGGTTTAGGTGTATGTGACACGGCTTTCAGGTTTGTGTAAAATATTTAGTTCTCGTTGGTCTGACCCACCGACCCGTTTAACAATTACAACTCTGTGTAGGGCTACAAACGAACCGAACAAACACGAACAAGACCTTATTCGTGTTTGTTTGTTAAGAAAATTATTTGTTTATGAACAGTTCATGAACACTTGTCGAACGAGATTTTATGTTCGTGTTCGTTTGTTAAGAAAACATTTGTGTTCGTGTTCGTTTGTTAATTTTGTTCATGAACGCACATGAACACAAATGAACACAAAAAAAGTGTTCATAAACAAACACAAACGAAAACAAAGATGTTTTCATGAACGGAAACAAACACAAACGACATATATTAACTGTCGAATAAGATCGAATTCACATATATTAAGACATAAGCTAAATCCACCGAAAATATAACTTAACTATCTAAACGTACTTAGTACTTAACATAATAAATAAATAATATATGTGATGTAAATATATGACTATACGAAAAATTATAAAAATTACAAACCCTACTAAGCTATTGAAGACAAACGAACATAAACGAACACGTTACCGAACGTTCACGAACATAAACGAATGAACGCGACCTCTGTTCATGTTCGTTCGTTTAACTAAACGAACAATTTTTTTTTGTTCGTGTTCGTTCATTTATTAAACGAACGAACACAAACGAACTTCCCGCCAAACAGTTCATGAACTGTTTGTAAGTGAATGGTATTGATTGTATTCATCAAATAACCTTGTACAATGTCCGTCTTTTTATAGGGATGAATAGGCGAGATACATGGAGAGAAATATGGGTAACATATGAAGACCATTGACTCTCCTAATAACCTAATAAAGACCATTGACTCTTATAATATTTTACATTTAATTTAATATTCTAATACTCCCCCGCAGTCAAAGCGGAAGGAAACCAGAACATTAGACTGGGAAAACCAAAACATAGAAAAAAAACAATAATAATAAACGGTCTTCAATATTGGTCAAAACTTTTGCCATATCTCATAATCTTGAAATCCATAATCTTCAATGAAAATCCACGACTTTAATGATCCTATTATTCGATATGAGGTCTCCAGTGCGGCAAGTAGCAGCGTGGCGGCGGATCGTAGTCTAGCAAGCGGCGCGGCGGGGGACCGCAGTCTAATAAGCAGCGACGGCGGGGCGGCAAGGAGTGGCATGACGGAGAAGCGGAATCAATAAGATGGGAGGTAGGCAGTCACAATGGCGGCGGTGGTGGGATGCTATGGTGTTCCGAATATAGATTTGATAATAATGGCAAGAACCTAGAACCAAAAATTGAGACTTATTTAAGACGGAATGGAAAAGTGAAACTAGCAAACGGAAAAAATGGGAAAAGCGACCAGACAGGGCGACAGCGGCGGTGACAGCTCGTCGCCCTGTCTAGGGTTTTTCTAAGGCGGTGACGGCTAGGGTTTGTATTTTCTGGTGGTGCAACGGAAACAGTATAGAGTCTAGGCTGGCTCTGATACCATGTAAGTCAATGGTATTGATTGTATTCATCAAATAACCTTGTAGAATGTCCCTCTTCTTATAGGGATGAATAGGCGACATAAATGGAGAGAAATATGGGTAACATATGAAGACCATTGACTCTCCTAATAACCTAATAAAGACCATTGACTCTTATAATATTTCACATTTAATTTAATATTCTAATACTGTTCGCTGAAAGTTCAGTTCGTTTGCCGCCCTAACTCTGTGTATATCGTCTATCTAATTATTTAATGTTAGAATCATCTATATCTATACTACTATATAGTGAGTTCTGAACGGGCAAGAAAGTCATTTTATAATCACCTAGATGGGCAAAATTGTAATTTTATTATATTATCAATACAATTTTAATGCAACTATTAAATAACTTTGTAGTAATTATCTATATCTATATCTATATCTATACTACTATATAGTGAGTTCTGGACGGGCAAGAAAGTCATTTTATAATCACCTAGATGGGCAAAATTGTAATTTTATTATATTATCAATACAATTTTAATGCAACTATTAAATAACTTTGTAGTAATTAAAAACAATAATTAATGCAATTTAAAAGACAATTTTTGCCAATGACCCCTAGCTTAGTTAGGGAGAGGTGGGAGGGTTTACTCCTTAGGGAGGTTCCCGCCCGGGGGAGGTGCACGGTTCGAATTCCAAGGCGAGCAAAAATACACCCCTTGGCGTTGAAAGGGCTTATGCCCTCAGGGACGATGCGGAGGGGATTTGAAACGGGGGTACCAAGGTGATATCCTTTGCTGATCAAAAAAAAAAAAAAAACTTATGCCTTTTATTTTAATTTAATTTAATTTTATTATAACTTGTATAAATACATCTCCCTTGTGGTTAAAATAGTAACTTGATAACAAAACAAGTTTTAAACCTGTATGTACAACCACTTAAAGCATCCCATGAGTAAGACACGTCTCTTGGATTCTTTCAAGACGCCAATTCTGATCACCCACATCTTTGTCTTTTCAATTTCCCTCACTCTCAAGACCAATTGAATGGCATTTAAAGAAAAATTCAAAGTGGGGCGAATCTTAATCGATCGTGAATTGAAGGAGTAAGTACCCTCACAACAAAGACATGAATTTAATCGGCCCATTCGTTTTAATCGTTCGTTATTCTTATTTTTCCGAGACTTGCACACTTCGATTTGATCGTCTTTCTTCCTATTCTTCTTCCAAAGTCACGTACTTCAATTCAATCGTTATTCATGTGTAATCATTCAGAAAGTATTGAAGGAGGCCATGGGAGGATCGATTGGTACACAACAAGCTTGATTCAAGTTACAGGTTACTTACTTCCGTTATTTTTTAATCAGGTTTTTATTTTAAGTTATTGTTAGGATTTTCACCTCGATCAATGTACTCTGTACTGTATGTCGAAATATTGCTTTATTGCTTATATTTAGTAGACATTGGTTGGTGGCTAAACATATACAATGTATGAATGGGTGGCTGCATCATCAAAAAGAAAGAAGGTATTACATGTTGTCTATCTGCTCGTATCATGAACTATATGGAGTTTGAAAAACGAAACAATTTTCAAAGGAAGAAACGTCTCCATATACAAGGCGATTGAAGAGATAAAGGTAACGACATATGAATGGATATTCATCTGACCAAGAATCACAAGCCCAACTTGGGATAAATGGCGACATTTTGATTTAGTTTAGCCATACTTTATGTATTGTAATTTGCCTCAAACTTTGCTTCATATGTGTGTTTCATTATAGCAACTTGCCATGTTGAACTGAATTTTTGATGGAATAAAGTTGTCGTTGCCATTCCAAAAAGATACTTTATTGAATTTCTAATGCTTATTGTGCAACTTCTTAATTTTCTTACTATTGCACTTTTGTTTTCCCTTTCTTTGGTCTTGGGCACGAGCCTTTTTTCCGCCTTGTGCTTAGGAAACATAGATCCCTTATAGTCTTGTGACTATTATCATAACACTAGAGGGTAGAGTTAAGTAATGTCAATCAGTCGATGTATGCTTAAGTTAGATGAGGAAAGATGACATATAGTTAAAAAAAAAAACATACATTTGAATGTTATTGTTGCTTATGCGTATTATTAACATGATCATATGCGTGCTTTAATAGTTCTTTGGAAGTCATGAATTCAGAAATAAAGTTTTTGTCAAGAGGAGTCTAAAACAAGCAACAATGAGTTCAACTACAAATTATATCATGTCTAGAAACGACCTACAACATCTACAAATTATGTTACAACCACTATTCTTATGCCATGTATAATCGTTATAACATATGTTACACCCTGAAACAACATATTATGCATTCTAAATCTGACAACCAAATCAAAACACCTGCAAACCTAGCTAACTCCGCCGCAACGCGCGGGTTTCTGCTAGTATATATACAGGCCCGGATATTGGGCTGGGCAGCCGAGGCAATGGCCCAAGGCCCAAATACCTAAAGGGCCCGATATTTATTTTTCTAAGGTGTATATATTAAGTAATCTATAAGAAAACTAAGATGTAGTTGAACTTGATCCAGTGGTTATGCATCTTGCCATTTAATGAATCGTTAGTTGGTTCGAATCTTGTAGTTGGATTGTTTTTTTTTTTTTTCAGGTTATCAGCAGTGCAATCTAGTTAAGTATAAATGCATCATTAATTCCTACAAAAATGACAAGTTGGCTGGTTGGTCAACATTTTTGAAATTATACTAATACTAATTTAGCTAGTGGGTAATGGCTTGGATTCCCACCTCTTACAAACTAATTCTTTTTTTAATCACTTAACCATTTAAATTTAGTTATATTATGATTTCAAATGAGCATTTTTTAACTTATGGAACTATATAATTATATGTGATTTCTATTTTTTTAAACTACTTAAAAGATTATATAAAAGACTTTTCATGGATTTATAAAATAGATTCATAATCAAACAAGTTGTAATCTAGAATCTAGAAATTCTAATATTCGAGAACATAAATACTTTATTCTCATCTCAAAAGAGCGTCGTTTGCGTGTTTCTTAACACTAACTTTTTACAATGACATAATTTTTTCTTGATTCCCGAATACACCTCCCGCGGTTTTTATCTACGTTTATTTTTTACAAATTTTTTGTATTGTGGTTTTTTGATATATATGATTGATGAGTTTATATTATAAGGAGAGGGCCCCGTCTTTTGGTCTCGCCCGAGGCCCAAAAGTTTTTTACCATTTTCGAAGACGGCTCTATATATATATCTATGTTACCTTATTAAGGAGGAGACATGTCTAGAAAAGTAATTTTACACCCATTTTAAGATGGGATATCAAGAGACTCATGCTTTAACATAGGTATGTTATGTAAAAGTTCCCTATAATACCCCTTATTGCATTATACACTTGTACTATAACTATATAATCAATTTAGAGACTTATTAATGTATTTGAATTATCACATTCATTACTATCATGTGAGTTGTTTTGAATCTCCTCACCTTTATATGATTTCAATTAAAAAGACAAAGTGACTGTCTAGATCAATTGCAAAATGACTATAATATAAATATAAATTCTAAAATCATTATATTATACTAAGAAAGTTAAGTTTGAATGATTGTATGAACAAAATAAACATAAAAATATATGTAGGTTGTAAAAAAAAAAACAAGAATTGTAATTTTGATTGTTAAATCTTAAATTTACATATATTCTAAAGTCATTATATTATACTAAGAAAGTTAAGCTTGAATGATTGTATGAACAAAATAAACATAAAAACATAGGTGGGTTGTAAAAAAACAAGAATTGTAATTTTGATTGTTCAATCTTAAATTTACTTTCAAAAGTCGTCTCTTATGAGAATGAGAGCGAGAAAGAGACATGCTTTACGAAATTTAGCCAAATTAGAATGCAATACGCTGCCATGTTTTTTTAGAATTGTATTTGCGCGATCTCACAACTCTATAGACATGAACACCACATCATTTATGAACTTGAACGAATTATATATCTTGTTCAAAAAGTAAAATAATAAACATTTTATTCACGTAATTTCAACCAACGTATTTTTAAGTAGTTTCTGATCTATTACAACCTATTTAAATATCTTACTAAAAAAATACAATTTGTAACTATTCTTGTTACAATTTGTAACTATTCTTGTTGAATGCCAAAGGGTAATTCAGTGATAAGACAAGTTACCACACCAAATCTTACGGATAGATTTAAAATACCAAGTTTTTTTCCCTTTTTGTGAAACTTTGCATCATTCAATCACAAGTGATTGAGAACATCACATGGTGGGCCATAATTGCAACAATAATACGTGTGTTATAATTGTTACCTCAAAAACTGTAAAAGTAAATGACAACTCGCATTTAGTGTGTGATGTATGTTAGGGTGTATGAATTCTAATAATATGGTGTATGATTCTTAAATACTTATAAATATTTGACATCTTGTATTAGAGTAACATTTAAAGAGTAAAGATCAAATACATATAGTTTTTTTGTAAGAACTGTGAGAATCAAAGGGGGTAAAAAAAAATTATTTTTTTTTTTAGAATTTTTTTTCCCATGTGCTTAAACATTCTTTCTAGATGAATAATACAAAAAAAAAAATTAAAAAAAAAAATTTTTTTTTAGTGTAATTACGTCATTAAGGTAAATACATTAGTTTACACTAGAGTAATTATGTAATTACTCTGCACGTAATTACTCTACACCAAATTTTTTTTTTTAGTTTTCAATACTATAATACATGTTTAACAATATGGGAAAAAAAATTTGAAAAAAAAAATAAAAAAAAAATACCCTCCTTTGATTCTCACAGTTCTTACAAAAAAAGTTATTTGTACCGGATCTTTACTCTAACAATGGGGTGAGATGTATGTATGTGGGAATAGAGGGTTGAAAACCCCAAACGACCCTTTTAAATAAAATATTATTTTATCTACTGTTTAAATTAGCGCTCCGTTTAATATATATATATATATATATATATATATATAATATTATATAGGATTTGAAAGCACAATAACAAAAACTAAGATATATCCATCCAAGTATATTAACAAGAGGAAATGGAATCTAATAATCTCAACTTTGAGGGGTTGGAAGACAGTAGTTCCAGCTTGAAACTTGTACTACAGCAGTCTTAACTTGTCAACCATTTTATTTGGTTGGTCTCAGACTAACCTCAGTTAGTTTTTCTAGTTAAGTGCCACGTAGGCATTCCACGTGGCAGTCCTACGTGGCAAGAATGGTGTATCTGTCAAAAAACGAGGTGGGGCCCACATGTTTTAATCAAATATAATTATTTTTCTTAAAAAAAAGTGGGACCCATAAATTTAATAATAATAATAAAGAATTATATATAATATGGGTCCGTCTATTGGCACCCCCCCAACTTTCTATTTCAACCCCCATCTGAAAGCGCCTCGCTTAAGCCAAAGCGAGGCGCTTCAGTCAAATCAATGTCAGCCTGAATACGAGGTTGCATGGGAGTTTGAAAAACGTGTTCCAAGCGCCTCGCTTTGCCCAAAGCGAGGCGCCTGAATTAAGGGGGGATGAACCTGGACGGTTTTTGGTGTTGGGAGGGTTTTGGGTGTTTTTTGTGTTTGTTTTGAAGTGTTTTTATTATACCTTTTTTTTAACTTTTTTTATTTAATTTAATTAACTTTTTACATTAGGTTAATTATTTTTTAAATTTAAAAAACAACGTGATAACCCTAATCAAACTATAATTAATCAAGTAATCTTAACTTTAACCTATTAATAAAGTGTTCGATTGTCAATGTAAGTGGATTAACTATTCACGGAGAATACCTTGTCGAGAAAGATTGAATGAATTAGCGAAACTTAATACGAATATAGTGGTTGATGGTCAAGGTGACGTCGTTTTGGTTCATAACATGCAAGTTTTATTTGGTTTGGGATTGAAAGGGTTGAGTGATCTTTTAACGTTTATAATCGGATATTTACTGTTTTGATCTCATTGTTTTTACTGGCTTGCAATTTATAATTTGGTGTTAGTTCATTTATTATTTATGGGTTTAATATTTATTAGAAAATTAAACATTCAAAACAGACAACATATATATATAAACAAAAGATCAAGTGCATAATAATAATAATAATAATAATAATAATAATAATAATAATAATAATAATAATAATAATAATAATAATAATAATAAGTTTGTCCATACAAAAAAAATACAAGTAAAAAAAGTCTACTGCGGCGGTGGTGGTGGGGCCCCCTGTGCTGGTCCACGGTGTGGTGGTGTGCGTAACTGTACCTGTCAATGCGAGGCCATCGCCTGCATCGAGTCGACCGTCCACTCCTGAACATCCCGTAGCTCACTGATGCGGCGATCGATGTCCTCTGCCACGAAACGCGCAGCAGGAGTGAGGTCATCATATATATGACGGGGGTACTGCTACTGTGGTGGCGGCGGAGGAGGTGGGGGGCGTCATCGTCGTCAGCCTCGTCGTCGTGTCCCGCCATGTCCACCAGGAGAGGATGTCCCGGACGCACCTCAGTGTAGGGCGGTATATCATCGAAAGTAGGAAGGGGGCCGGCTCAAAAGCCTTCTTGGTTCCAATAGCTCGAAACCGCTACACACCCTTCGAGACCTCGAAGAGGATCCCCATGCTCCGGGCATTGGCGTCACCGAGCTCTAACGATGGGATCGAGGGCGACAACTGAGGGTCAGTATCTGGCGAGATCCCCAGATGACGCGCGATGTAAGTGATGAACGCCCCGCCATGGAGATGTGAGCGAGCCTGGTGTAACATCACGTGATTTTAACTTTTTCTTGTATTCTTGTATCTTGTCATTTTTACACCCTTGTAATCTCGAGCTTATGATCAATGGAAAAGTATTTTGTCAATTGCATTTAATCTTAATCTATTTCATTTATTCTATAAATTCTATATGACGCAAACTTTATATAACATCGCGTGACTTTTAGTTTTGCATATATTCTAAATCCTATGCTAAACAAATTCCAAGTTCGCCTTGTTCGCTTCTTGTATGTTACTCCTACCCATTCATGACGAGTCGTCATTATTATTTATCCTATTCAATTTGAGCGTTACAACAAGAAATTTATTTAGTTAAGATCTTAATATATATTTATTATTAATAAAACATATATATATATATATATATATATTAAATAAATACTTAAAAAAAACATAACATAAAAAAAATGGGCCATTTGACTTTAGTTAAGAAAACACAATTTCAAAACAAAAAAATGTCCGTACATTTTTGTTAAATTATGATTTTATTTATTTTTTTCTTTTAAAATATAATTACCACTAATTAACTTCTAACCACCCTAATTAATTCATTAAATACCCAACCCCTTCACCCCAACTATAAATACACCACTCCTACCCATTCTAACACTTGCTCATTCCTAAATCCTCTCTAAAATCTCCAAATCTCTCAAGAATTCTCTCAAGAATAAGTGAGTTTCTCACTTCACCTTCAACCCCTCTTCTACTTTCTTCACTCTCCTCTTCTTCAAACCCTTTGAGGAAACCTCTAGGACCTCTCTCCTATTTGCCATGGCAAATAAACATGAGTAGGGCACCAATTTGAGGCCTCAAATGTGGTCATCTTCTATTATCTTTTATGCACTAGATTGTTAATAATACCAACCAAGTTCACCAACAACTCAATGATGGAGGGACTTGTGTTATGGTTCATGGTTGACAAAAGGAAGGCCAAGGCTCATCCAAACTAAGTCACCATACCCTACTTCTTAAGTTATATTATATAAATACTAAATTATATAAACTCTACTAATTTAATAACTCGGAAAGGTTTGTGGATACATCCCTACCTTACCAATGCTTGACTCTCATAACCATCCGAATCACCTCTATGGTGGTTTGTGTTTTGGTTCGCCTAAAAGGCTTGCTTGACTCTTATGACCATCCGAATCACCTTCATGGTGGTTTGTGTTTTGGTTCGCCTTAACGGCAATGCATGACTTCCTTGTACTCTTGAATCTTCCTTCGAATCTAAATTCATTTTTTTTTCTTCTTTTCTT